>JASEVX010000010.1:54612390-54632390 GCA_031761405.1 Serripes groenlandicus | reverse complement strand
TACGAAATTCAAGCGATCAGCGACCAGCGTCCGTGCAGTCGGACCAACATCTTCCATGGAGAGCGATAGTGGTTTAAAAACCAACATCTCGTACACATGTGTAGTTGTATTCATCTTAATTGCAATTTAGTATCTCAAGGGCTCGAACTTCGTACGAGGTGGTTAAATGTTTTTTTTTTTTTCAATCAGACCAAGGCCTCCTGACTCCAAAACAAAAAGGTTTAATATGAACTCTGAATTCAAACCCAAGTATCTGATTGGTCAGAAGAAAATTCTCCCTTCAAGTGGACCAATCAGAAGTTTTATTTGGAGCAAGGAGTTCATTTCTGAGCACCGAGAATGTTTTCAGAGTTTTAAAGTTTCGGGCCCAGCTCCAAGACAGACGTTTTCAACACACCACTACATTACACAATTGGATTTTTTGATAGTTAATGACGTTTTCAAAAATATAAATTGTATATGACCGTACGAACACGACGTTATGTACATCATTGAGTCGAGTTAACTGTGTATAAATGATTGAAGATCGTAGTAGAGAAGGGTGCCACGTGATCAGCAGTTGATTATGGGGTTATCATTCCCAATCTCATCAACACCAGACCTAACTTCGCTGCAGTATTCGACGGTTGCATTTTGGTCTGAATCAACCACAAGGTATTGGAGAACTTCATTACCAGGAGTTGTAAAACTATACTTGCAAAACTCTGTGGTCTTTAAAGAATTGATCAGAGTCTTTGATATGCACGTTAGTGCTCTATAGACACTATGGTTGTAAATGTAATCTTAAATTGGCGATGGTTTAATGTTTGCTATAATGTCGGTATATATGTCACATTTCACCAATTAAATTTCTTCTTTGTTTCCGTGTAAATCAATTTGTTTCAACCCTGAATTGTCACATTTTCCTAAATTTTTACAGGCGGGAGACCATATATCCTTGAAAAGAGTTACCTTAAAATTAATCCAAAACCGGTTTTTCGTATACTCTATTTTCGATCCAAAAAATGATCCAAATTAAACAGTTCCAGTAAATCCTATACATATTAACAATGAATTTAAACTCATTGTCATATATATGAAATGCATGGTGAATATATACACTCATTTCTACGCAAGCCATGATTTAGGGACTTTTCGTTTTCTGTATACCAGCCTGGCCATGGAAGTATTTAGTGTTATTTGACATATTCTGATTTGGCCAATTGCTACTAGTATTTGAAAATACACCCGGCGTAGACTAAGAGTAGCCCACGCCTCCACGCAGTATAGTGCGGATCTTCTCCATTCGCCATATACTCGTCGTGGAAACATCCGAAGATCAGACACTTCGTTATGAATGACTTCACTAATAATGCGACCTGATCATAACGCTAGATGACCTAGGCGAAAGGAACCAAAGTAGAAATAAAACAAAATATATTCAATTTTTATCTTTATTTAGAGATTGTAATTCTTGATCGTCTGCTTCATTTGTTAGTCCTTGTCCTTGTTCGTCTGCCCAGGGCGCAGGTTCACTGTTTGCAAAACATGTATAGATCATCATCCCGAGCATCGAAAACCCGGCCGATGTGTAAAATACGATCAGCCATTCTGCACGGGTGTTCTGTAAGAGTATCAATTAAATCAAGTTGTATTATTCCGGCGCAAATACATGCAGATTGTCATGCGCAAATGCAACATGACCGATTAAAATTCGGTATAAATCTAGGTAAAATACGGGACCAAATATGAAAATGGTACGTCAATGAAATATGATGTGACAACATTGAAACATGATTTCACGTCACTCAAAGTGCGGTAGTTAGGAGTGTTTCACTCGTCATTCTAACACTATTGACAATTTCTCTTCTATACGCAAAGAGGGATTTTAGCTTGATATATCATAGAGTATATCACTCTAAACTTCCGGAACTATATTTTTGGCTGTTGAAATTTCCTCCCGCGTATTTTTCATACAACGCTTCTTAGTGCGCATGTGTTACTACGCTGGGCTTGATATTTTATAAATGAAGTCATGAGCTTTTGTTGTTAAAGGTGTATGCTACATTTTTTTTACCAAACATTTTCCAATCATAGAATTTATTTATTCTTTGTATTGAATTAGTACATACAATAACTGGTTGAAATAAGAAAATAAGAAAAAATAAATATTTTTAAAAAGATCTAAACAAAATATTGGACTGTCAATGACATGACCAATTTCATCAGAGGCACATATATAGCCATTTTGGTAAAATGTGACACCATTTCGACCTTGAAAAACAGCTTAATATATTTTTTTCCATATTTTTTTGTGTGTTTTAGGTTTTCGGCCAAAATGCCTGTAGGCCTATGTGTGCCTTTGATGAAATTGGTCATATCATTGACAGGCCAATATTATTTTTTTAAAAACATATTTGTTTTTTTCTTATTTCAACTAGTTATTGTATGTACTAGCAAAAGACAAAGAATAATGAAATTCTATGATTGGGAAATTTTTAGATAAATAACTGTAGCATACGCCTTTAATGCCGTTTGGAAAGTTGAATTATAACGGTGACGTAACATTTTAGACGCACTTGCCATTACTTAAATCTAAGGAAACACTACACCTTCCTTAAATAATTTAAGCAAATTTCTTTATCAACATTTTCTCGGATTTTTCGATAATTTACACAGCTTGTTCGAACAATACAACAGAGACAGGTGAAAAGGTGCCTGCAAATGGGAAAGGGTTAAGCAGGTCTACTGTTAGGGTTAGGGTTCGGCCTTCGTGATTAATTACTACACACCTGAACTCCAAATCGTGATATAAGAGCCGATATATCACTCCAAATGAGATATATTCAATGTGTAAACTGTGTTATTGAAAATATAGAAATTTACATTTCTGTTCTATATCATGTCTTAAAATGTATATTATGTATGTAATAAAGGCTAAATATGTTGCTGGGAACGTGGACAAATTGACATCCCTCACAACCCTCGGTCTCATGAGATAACATTGATTCCCTAGCGCCTCGTAGTATAAAAAAAGCCAGATATCGCTACTTCATCAGCATATTCCCTTTATGTAAATGATTTGTTCCGAGACGGTCTTTGTTCTCGAGGTCTTAAGTGGATTTGATCGACTAAAGTTAAGCAGTATGTCAGTTATATCACAGTGGCCTGTTAGTTTAAACTTATATATTTCACATCGATTGCAAAACAAGCTTTACGCTTATATTAATCACGCCTGATGTTTACGGCGGCCATTTCTCACAATTGATTTCTTGCTGCCTTGCCCAATTATCACAACTTATTTATAAGATGTTGTCTTACCTATACAACTGTGGGATTTAACTTACACAAAAGCCATAATATTTTGGTCAGAAAATGTCAGAAATGTGTGACCACTGTTTACACAAAAATAAATATCATTCCAAACTGAACTATTATATGACGTCATTGAAATATGAGTTAACGTCTGTCAAAATATGGTAGTGGGGGCATGATTCACAGCCATTAAACAGTTAATTATCGACTCCTCATGCTACATCACATTTAGAGGAAGACGAGATGAGTATATGCGAAACCTTGTAATACTGTTTACTGAGTATAACATTTTGAGAGGCATGTTAGTTTCTTTCAGACTCAATTTAAAAGGAATATCTTACTTTTGGTGTGAGTTCGGCGACAACTAGTGGAGCTATCATACCCGGTAATGTAGCCAGTGTATTCGAGATACCATATATCACAGAACCAAATCTGAAGAAAAATAAAAAAGTTTATCAGGTTCCGTATTCACCAATCTTTTGAAATAAATATAATTTTTCTAATTCTAAATTAACAAAGTAACACGATTTCTGATTGGCTAAACTATGTACTGTTTGGCCTATGGTAAAGTATGTTATTTTTATAAATATTATAAAGATAATTCTCCAAATTAAAAATAAGAATAAATTTGGAATGGTTGGTGAATACTGGTCATTGAGTCTAATTTTCAATCTAATTGTTTTTCTGCTTTCCTTCAACAGAAAGCAAATATCACGTCATGCTTAAGTCACGTTAAAACTGACATTCAGGTAGTTGCGACTTGTTGTGACTTATTTTATAATCATGCAAGTTCAATATTATCAAAGATATGATGGAAACGGTTTTAGATGTGCTCGACGTAACGTCAAAAGGATAGCCGCAAACGTAACATTAACTGATGTTAACTACGCAGCGTTTGTGTCTACATGCGAACAATGCTACATGTAACTTTCCTACAAAAACTTAACACAAAAAAGGAAAAGACATATAAACACATGGCGTTAACCGTTAATGATGTACTTGATGTAACGTCAACAGATGAGACAAAAACGTAGCTTAAAATGGCGTTATTTTCGCATTGTTTGTGCTACAAAAACTTACTCAATACAAAAGAAATAAAAACACATTGTGGAAACGGTTATGATATTCTCGTCAAAATCTGAGGCACATGCGCAACATAAAATGAGCTGAATTACGAGATTTCCAACATTGTAGACTCTGCGTAAAGCATCGACCCGAATCAGCGTAAGCATGACACACAGTCTAACCTTGACAGACACCTTTTCCCTCCTGTGGATTTTCTGTTTTAGGAATTATTACTCTATACCTCTATACCCCTGTGACGGAATGTGTCGGCCCGGATTAGCCTGCGGAGGCTGATCTTGGTCGATACATTACGCAGAGATCATAATGTTGGGTTTCTCGCGGGACGGCTCATATCATCTGCGTAATGTATCGACCAGATCAGCCTGCGCTGTCCGCGCAGACTGATCCGGCCGACACATTCCGTCTTAGGGGGAAAGATGTATAGAGTAGTGATTCCTGAAACAGAAAATCAACAGGAGGCGAAAATGTCTGTCCGGGTTAGCCTGTGCGGCATGCTTAGGCTGATCCGGGTCGATACTATACGCAGAGATCATAATGTTGGGTTTTTTCGCGGGACGGCTCATATCATCTGCGTAATGTATCGACCAGATCAGCCTGCGATGTCCGCGCAGACTGATCCGGCCCGACACATTCCGTCTTAGGGGGAAAGATGTATAGAGTAGTGATTCCTGAAACAGAAAATCCACAGGAGGCGAAAAGTGTCTGTCCGGGTTAGCCTGTGCGGCATGCTTAGGCTGATCCGGGTCGATACATTACGCAGAGATCATAATGTTGGTTTTCTCGTGGAAGGACTCATTAATGACGTTAGTTTGGCTACGATACAAACTTTAGAAAAGAGAAACAAAAACGCATGACGAAAACCGTTTTCATCACATGAATCCCTCTCTGGGAATTTCAAAATCCTACTACATAAATATGATATGACACCACTAGTTTTGTTCTCCAGTCTTACGCTCAAGACCAAACTATGAACATGACCGTCACGTCAGCGGTTTGAAGTTATATGACGTGAATCACTTTGGCGCCAAAACCGTCAAATTTCCTGTACATTTTTTCGAACGCCTCTTAAATCACTGTATGTGATAAATGGAATATCTCATTCGTGGTTAGTTAATTTAGTTGAATATGACGATCGCCAAGGCTCGCGGCATATCATTTTAGTAAACACGTTTATTAAAAGTAATAAATAAATAAACACTCATGAAATATCCTCTATATGATGTGCCTTACGTAACGTTAACGCTGGGGGAACAAAGATCACATAACATGACGTTAGTTTCGCAGCGTTACAGTGTCTACGAGTAAACATGTTACTTCATAACAAACGGCAAAAAACAAACACTAAACCTCCATTTCAATATGACAGTATACATATCTGGCCATACTAATACTACCATCAAGCACCCCAACTTAGTCATACCAAAGACTTTTAAAATAGTAGAAATCGCTTTCCCTCCTTGGCGCTCAGGAGTGTAAATGTGGGGGTTAGCAAACGAATTACTAGTTGGTGCCAGAATAAATTGACCAGTAGTACTGGTAACTTAACCAGGTAACACCGTGATATAACTGGGGAAAAATAGAAGCAGCGAAAAAACACAAACAAACAATCACACGTGTTATCACGAAACTGTTTGTTTACCTTGGCGCCATGTCGACCGGATTACATGTATATCCCGCCGCCGACAAGAAGGACTGGAAGAAAGTACACAGACTGATGGAGATGATGACTAGGTCTCGTCTGTCACACGTGATGTAACCCGCCACCACCACTAATACGGCTGCACCAAGACATCCTGGAAACCAAAAAGAATTATAATGATTTAACCGCTTCTAAGAAATTAATATTCGTATTTTGTAATTAAGAAGTGAGTAGTGTCTCTTCAGATCCCTAGATAAGGTGCCTGTTTCACATTCCGAAATTCTTATTTGAGACTTAAACCCTATGTTGTGGGTACTCAACGCAGTGAGACGATTTTTGTTTTGAGTACCCACAACATAGGTTATGGTTGAGTTATAAGAGAGATATTGGATCGAAAAGACCGGTTTACATCTCCATATCTTGGTGTCTGGTCTTCTGCATTTTCTCTTGACTAACACAGGTAAGTAACTGTTAATTGTTCCAGGTAATTTACTGATTAGTTTTTAGGACTCGACTTTGCCTTTGTTAAACATCTTTTAAATATTCACATTGAATTTAAAACGAGACTGACCTTCTCATTAAGAAACGTATATTTCTTAGTTTGTCACAACGTTTACAAAAGTCATCTGCTGCAGAAGCGTCAAAATGTGTTTGCATGTAAGAGAGCGTAAAATAAGATATTTATAACCTTATTTTTCATTTGGCTTTTAAATGAAAAGAATATTTGTTTGTATTCAGTGAGGAATCGAATTTCGGTCCTGTCAACCCAAAACTTTACAATCTACATATTAACCCTTTCCCACATTAAAACGAGTTTGAAAACATTAAATAAAACATATGGAAACTCCCTTTTAATGAAAGAATATGTATTGACTTCAGTTGAAAACATTGTGACAAAAGCAGATATTGCTATTTCTGTATTTGAAAGACGTCTGCTGCAGAGGCGTCAGAAAGGGTCTGTAAGTGGGACATGATTAAGGAGTCGTCGTAAGGATAGAATCCTCGATATTAGATCGAAATCAAATGAAAGGCCACGTCGACTGATAAAAGATACTTGATAAAAGGCATAACACACTAGACAAAGAGCCGTTATAAACACATTCAATATATGATATAATGTGAAAGTTACATCTCCTTCGATCTGTATAGTTTTGCACAATATAGAGCCAGAGACATTTGATGATATGCCGGTAGCTACACAAGCTGTCAATCCAGGGGTTGTGAGTTCGAACCCAAGCTTGGCCAATATTCTATTCGTTGTTAGACTAAAGTCAATGTAACATGTCATTCGTCTCTCACCCAATGGGTTGAATGGGCTGAAGGTCTATGTGGAACAGCAGCCAGTTGCTTTGAAATAACTGTTGTGTGAAGTATTGGTATGAGAAAAGCCAGGAAACACATGGGTTGGTGAAATGAGCGCCGTGATGTGACTGATACCTTGTTGATAACGGCGTTAAAACCAGTCAATACATTAAGCAATCAACTGACCTATTATGGTAAATAACTTTCTTGTCTTAGTAATTGTCATTCTTCCGGTCGAGCTGATCTTGTCCGCCGCAAATCCAGCAATTGTTAGACCAACAGATGTACTGATAAATGGCAGTGAGGAGAGCATTCCATTCTGAAATGAAGGTACTCAAAGTCATGAGGGAGAGATAGAGGGGGGAGGGAGAAAGAGAGAGAGAGAGAGAGAGAGAGAGGAGAGAGAGAGAGAGAGAGAGAGAGAGAGAGAGAGAGAGAGAGAGAGAGAGAGAGAGAGAGAGAGAGAGAGAGAGAGAGAGAGAGAGAGAGAGAGAGAGAGAAGAGAGAGAGGATAGTGATGAGAGAGAGAGAGAGAGAGAGAGAGAGAGAGAGAGAGAGAGAGAGAGAGAGAGAGAGAGAGAGAGAGAGAGAGAGAGAGAGAGAGAGAGAGAGAGAGAGAGAGAGAGAGAGAGAGAGAGAGAGAGAGAGAGAGAGAGAGATAGAGAGATGCAGACAGAGACAGAGTAGACCGACAGACAGAGACAGAGAAAACAGAACGGACAGACAGAGATACTCAGCCAACACAAATACCTATATATTAATTACTGGGTGAATCCTATAACTATTGTTAATATCAAGAATCCAGTTAATGATTAAACATTTTAAGCAGATTGGAGGGATTTCCAGTCGCTCTCTCAGTATACATGTAGCAGAAAAACTTCTCGGAATTACAATTACCATTAGCAGTTAATGACATATGCCTCATTTATATTTTAATGAACTAGCTTGGTTCCGTCTTATTTAGGGTTATTTACAATAGTTATGATAATAATGAGAGCATAATACTCCTTATTGCTGTTTACTTACAGTTTGTACGTCAAATTTGAGAACTTCTTTAATAAAAAGTGGGAGACATGTTAAAATGAGGTAGTTCGTCCAATTATCACAGATATGAGTGAGAAATACGGCCCAAACGGGTACGTATGTTAGTATTCGTCCCCAAGGTACGCCGTCCTTCTGAAAATAAAAATGTAGTGTACATGTAGATATATATATATCTGCACACAAAACCGCACAGTCTAATCTGAATCTGCACTGTTCGACCAATATTCTTTCTTTCTTATTCAATATTCGTTAAAGTTGAAATAAGATTTCAGCTTATATTACTCGAGCTAGATGACTGCTTCTTTAAGACTAAAGCAGTACTCACACCTTTTTGGGGAAAACAATTCCAAAGGCAAAACCCGCTTATCACTGACTCGAACCTGGGATATTTTGTACGAAAGGCGGACTGTACCACTGTGCACCAATACTCATTGTCGCTTGACACCGATTAAAAGGTCTGGAAACCTTGTAATTAGTATTTACATTGAGTCGTTACTCATTATAGACAGGATCTGCATTTTAATCTTCGAAAAAATCATTGTTGACTTTATATAGCGTTATTTGTCTTATACCAGTGTTGTGCGATATTCTGGCCAGGAGAGCTATGAAATTCCTGGTAAAATTAACTAACTGCCGTGATATAACATATCAACTGGTTGAAAAACTGGTTGAAAACTGCGTTAAACTGTAAACATGTGTATTTTATCTATGACATTTTCAAACACCATTGATTCAAGAATAAGTTATCTATGAGATGTTTTTTTAAAACAAAACACCCACATTCTAAAATCCCAACTAACCCTTTGTTGTTTTCTAGACACAGTGGAAAGATGATGCTGTAAAAGTAGCAATTCTGATTTCGTTATTCTAGGATGTGCTGACGGAGAACTAAACACCATGAACACCCATAGTAACACAAACAAAACGCCTATAATACCTAAAATAATAATAGAAAACAAGAAAGTAGCATAGCCATGAGATCAGGGGCAGTCTGGTTATACAGTCAACAGTTACACAAACACAACGCCAATAATATCTTAAAAATAGAAAATAAGGAAGCAGCATAGCCATGAAAATAGGTACATACATCTAACAGTAACCATACCACAGGTGATTTGATTTTTGAGACGGTTACCTTGACCCTGATAAAAACGCATAGAAAGCATTATCAGGCTTTCTTTTCATCTAAACCTCCATCCTATGAAAATCGGTTAGAATCTGTCAAGTCGTGCTTTTGCACGTAAACAAACGTTTAGCGACCGCAGATTTTCATGTTCAGTCTTCCGCTTGGTTTCAATACTTGGTGAAAGTAAATAATATTAAATAAGATGAACTGGTCTTTATCCCAACATTGTATCCGACAGTTTATTGCGACCTTAACTTCGTATTAACCCTTTCCCACATACAACAAATCTGCAGCAGACGTCTTTGAATATATTTGGTCAAAAAATAGAAAATCTCTATAATTGAATGGATAACCTACGACTAAAAGTGGAAAACATTGTGGCAAAAGATGAAATTGCTCATCATGAGCAATTTCAACATTGGCCACAATGTTTTCAAAAGTCGTCTGCTGCTATTGCGTCAAAATGCGTCTGCAGGTTGGAAAGGGTTAAGGTGACGAACGTAACAGCAAACGAATGGGTTGTACTCTACGAAAACCCCAATTTAACGTCGTAAGTAATACAAGTGTTGAAAACAAAGTTGCATGCGCATCCGTCCTAAAGATCAAAATGGATACTACTTTTTACAAAACTTTCTTGAAACCATTAGTTTACACATTGGCCTTATTGATGAGGTTTCGCAATCATACAACCTTGTACAAACGGTTATGGAGAGGCATTAAGACTTAAATACCGCAGTGTAAATATATCAGTAACTCCCTGAAATAACTGAACAATAAGTACAACAGAAACAAACGTAAAAAATATGATAGTATCAATTATTTGTTTACCATGAACATAAAACACGGATCCCCAACCTCTGTCAAATCCGTGAGCACATAAGAATCCGGAGCTGGCGTACCCTAATACTGTACCGGCAACTTTACCTGAAATACAGAGATAATTTAGAGGTCAAGAAAAGGTGGCCTTTAAAATAGAGGTATAGCTTAAGATGCGTGAACAACAGTGGCCAAGATAACGAAGCCCGAAATACAGAGTTTAAGTTAAGGATACGCGAAATACAGAGGACAGATAAAAGATGCGTGAAATACAAAGTTCGAGATAATAATTTGCGAGATACAGAAGCAAAGATAAGGATTCACTAAATACAGAAGCCAAGATAGGGAAACGCGAATAACAGAGGCGCGAAACACAGAGGCCCGAAATACAAAGTTCAACATAAGGTTGTGTGAAATACAGAGGTCAAGATGATGTTCGTGAAATACAGAGGTCAAGATACGGTTGCGGGAACTACTGAGGTCAAGATAAGGTTGTGTGAAATACAGAGGTCAAGATAAGGTTGTGTAAAATACAGAGGTCAAGATACGGTTGTGTGAAATACAGAGAGGTCAAGATAAGGAGGCCCGAAACAAAGAGTTCAAAAGCCAGTATAAGTAGTCCAGGGACCGATTCAGGAGGCGCGAAAAAAAGAGCTTTGGGTCGATGAGAGATTCGAACATATGACCCCACATGGAATCAAAGGTCCGTGCCGATTCTGCTTGATGTGAAAGACGAATGGAACTCGTTGCTGTGAATGTTTTGTGTCAACCGTCGGACTAAATGTTGGTTAAAACTTCAATCTTTAATATCTTGAACTTAAAGTGGTGTTTAATATTATTTAGGCAAATCAGATGTGTGATTTCATTTAAGACCAATAACAATTCAACCCGTTTGGGACCAAGAATATAATTGTTGTTCAAACTTCATATAATAAATTAATGTATATATTCTATTGAATAATATATTTTGCCAACATAGCCATGGAGTGTGACTTTGGTATTCACCAATTGACCGCAGCTTTAGCTAAAAACAGACTTCTTGGATTGTTCTCAATGTGTTATTTAACACACGTTTTTTCACAGAAAAAAGAAACGGATCCCAAAACGATTTCCCACATACATACGCTTTCTGAAGCATCTGCAACAAACAACTTTTGAAAACATTGTGGCAAAAAGAGGGATTTCTCATAAGAGTAGTTACTTGTTTTTCAACTCTTTTTAATAATAAAACTTTCATTTGCAGAGATTTTCCAAATTTAACAAATATATGTTCAAAGTCGTCATCTGCAGATTTGTTCGGGAAAGGGTTTACACACCCTTTTTACAAATATAATGAGTGACTCCTCTATAAAAGCTGTCAGAGAAACAATTGTTAGTTGTGATTTATAGTATACCTAGCCAGTACATAGTAACAAATCGACTTCTCTCCGAGGGCAGAGCCCAAGCTCCCATGAGATCAAACCAGGATGGGGACGAGGCGCCCTGAAAACAGAACGAACTGTTAGCCGAATACACACGACCATTACATACGGGACGATTCTTTTGAATACCCGCAACGTAATTGATGGGTAATAAGAGGGATATTTTGGGGGGAAGACCTGGTCACTTCCTTTAATCTAAACCTCTGGTAACAGGTCTAACGGGAACCTAAAATATTTAGTTGAATGGTATAAAGGCGTTTCCAGGATAAGTTACCATTATTACTGGACATATTAACCTGACACCGATACATCAGTCGCATCGCTTTCCCCGCAACATTCGGTGCCAAGGCGGGAAGCTTTTGCTACCGTTTTAAAATAATTTTATGTGATCCGACAGGGGATCGAAACCTGGTCTCCTACTCTCAATACGGGCGTTCTAGGAACTACACCCTCTATGCCCAAGCGGGAAGCCATTACTACTATTTTAAAACCGGGGGTCGAACCCTGGTCTCCAACTCTGAATACGAGCGGTCTAAACACTACACCACGGTGACGGTCGAAATGACAACACAGAATTTAACTTAAAAGCCCAAAACATTTTAACACTTCGTTGATTTGAACATGAGACGTTTGGAGTTAAATACTCGTTTATTTTGTCTTCAAGTGATATGATGACAAATTGTTTTATTTCTGTAGTAAGATCAGTTAACACATTGCAAGAGAGGAACTTAGCTTTCATTCATATCCTTTTATATTTTCTCTTGTGTTAAAAATATGTTGTAAATCATTGAAATAAAATATGTTTAAACTAATTAACACATTTAACAAGATGTTTACATGAATTCTCTAAAACGTAAAAGAATTAGTATTAAAATAATAAGAAAGAAAGGTGACAAACATAAAATCGCTTTATTTGTGTCAAAAGCAGTAAAACTTGCAATCAGGCCCACTTGGCACCTTACGACAATGGTCATCAATAATTTCCTCTAATGAGGGACATTAGTGATAATTATATTATCTCCCTTGTCAGATAAAGACCAAGGAGGCCAAATAGTTGGTAGGTCCTTTAAGTTGGAATCCTTTGTCTTTATCGCTATTTCGCAATGAGATATTGCAATTACTCTGTACACATTAATCATAAATGTGTTAATTAAAGTGATGATTCAAAAGAGAAAATTTACGTAGCAGTGTTTAAATAAAACAAATGTGGAATTACTAATCAATCTAATAACAGTTGGCCAAGAAAATGCAATTATAAGTGCACCATCCAGTGCAAAGAAACCAATGATAAAAACCAAGGAAACCAAATGATAGGACCTAGCTAGATGTAGAGAGTATTAAAGGGAGATAACTGACCGATGTCTCTAATTGTTCGAGTATTCTAAAAGACGAACATTTAAACTTTTGAGATCTATAACAATTTTAAAAGAATACTTACCGAGCATATCCCAGTTACAACACGTATAACAACAAGAAAATAGAAACTAAGACGTGTCAACACTGGGGTCAAAAGAGTCAGCACCGCCTGTATAGCAACACAACACGTGATCACGTGTTTTCCGCCGTATCTCCTTGAAAACCAACCACCGGGTATCTGTGAGACGATGTACCCGTAGTAAAATGCCGCCAATATTATTGTTTGGGAGGTCTTCGGCCACTCGAATTCTCCTTCCTGAATAAAGAAAAGCCGTATGTATTCTAATACAACCAACCATAGTGCATTTGCGCTTCCGTAGAGCCAGATCAGCATGCGCATCCGCGCAGTGTTATCTGGCACTAGTTTGTCCGTAAGTTAAACTCATTTTGTATAAAGAAACATTTTAACTAATACGAGGACCAGATTGCATTATATCCTTAATATATCTATAGGTGCTACCTATTTACGAAAAAAACCGCAAGATAATTATAAACAAAAATTAAAGAGCATACTTTGGCCATAAAAAAGGATTTATAAGTAATTGACTAGACAATAATAATGTTAATGTCATGTTTCTTGCATTATCAAAACACATTTGGAATTCGTATTGCTGTTGTCTATTATTTGAACAGAAAATAATAAAATAAAGACTTTCAGAAAATCAAGGAATACATTTATAATGAACGAGGTTAAAACATGAGGGCCAAGATGATCCTTAATCGATCACCCGCATTATGGCAAAGAAGCAAATAGATCAGCCCTTTTCTGATGCCACCTGGCGAATGCCTTTTTCAACCAGTCAATATGACTGGAACAAATTATGTAAGGGATCACATTTCTGCTAAACCCTTTCCCTATTAGAGACGGTTTCTGAGGCCTATGCCACAGACGATTTAGGATAAGATTGTCGCCACAAGAACAATTGCTTCTTATGAGAAAGTTATCCTTTTGCCACAATGTTTGATAAATAATTATACTTTGAATGAGTGAGTCAATAGCTCATGTATAGGAATTTGGGGTCTTTCATGTTGATACCACTTTTTTGCGGGAAACGACGTCGTTCCATCGACGTTACGCCAAGATGAAGTGTAACGGAAATGACGTCACGTCCTTCTTTGGCTACGATACAGTCGACGAACGGGAAAACATATTTCTTACAGATTTCCATTTATTTTTAATTTTTCGTACAAATGTTAATTCCCACATAACACAGCACTTAAATGATCTTAAATATTGATTTAAAAAAAAAATGATTAAAACGACGACAATAATTTTCAATCCGTGTTTTTCTGCTCATTTTATACATACCCAAAATACCGATTTTAAAAAAAAAGATTAAAAATCCGACAATAATTTTCAATCTGTTTTTTACGTCTGCTTTTTATACATATCAAAAATGGCGCCCCCGTGGTTTTTTCCAGTTTCATTTCAGAAAGCTTCATGGGATATTGAAAAAAAAAAAAAAAAAAAAATCTCACACCTGTTACCTATAAGCGTATTATTGTCAATTCTATATCAAAAGTATACTTCCATTGTCCATATGTTTTACCTTTTTTCCGCATAGAATTTCAAATACTCGACTCAGAAACATCATATCAGGTAAAAGATTTTGTAGCAACATGGAGAAATCAAACAATTGATATTTACTCTCGAATCGTGTTGAGTTTCTTCACCAATGTCGAATTGATTGGAGCAGTCATCGTCGACACCGGATACTACAGCCACAAATCCTCTTGGGGTCGTACCATTGACCGTATAATTATATGTTATGTTCGAATAGACCTCCGTTATAGTTCGATTTGTGCTGGCAGACGATTTTATCATGCAGACTACAGCTACGCTCATGTTGTTTCGATATAGGTAGCTGATAAGCCCAAACATGAATCCCATGTAGGCTAAGATCCATCGCTGAGAGCACAGAAACGGGCCTGTATCCTCTATTGGATCCATTCTGAATATAAACAAGAGGGCCATGATGGCCCTGGAATCGCTCACCTGATTTATTTATTTTCACTTTAGCTATATAAGCCCCGCCCCCTGGCAGCCATAGTTTCCGACCAATCAACTTGGTTTGAAGGAATCTGATAGAGGGTCATTCTAGGAACATTTCTACAAAATTATTTGAAAATCGGCCCGACACTTTTGGAGGAGAAGATTTTTTAAGTTTTCACTATAGCCATATAATGCAAATTTGCCCTGCCCACTGGAGGCCATGTTTTTTGAACAATCAACATGGCTTGAAGGAATCTGAAAGTGGGTCATCCAAGGAACATTTCTACAAAATTATTTGTAAAAATCGGCCTGACACTTTCGGAGAAGAAGATTTTTTAAGTTTTCACTATGGTAATATAAGGCAAAATAGACCCGCCCTCTGGCGGCCATATTTTTCGACCAATCAACATGGCTTGAAGGAATCTGATAGAGGGTCACCAAATGAACATTTCTACAAAATTATTTGAAAATCGGCTGAACACTTTCGGAGAAGAAGATTTTTTAAGTTTTCACTATAGCAATATAAGGCAAAATAGCCAAGGAATATGATAGAGGATCACCCAAGGAATAGTTCTGCAATTTTTTTTTGAAAATCAGCCTGACACTTATGGAGGAGAAGATTTTTTAAGTTTGCACTATAGCCATATAATGCAAATTTGCCCTGCCCACTGGAGGCCATGTTTTTTGAACAATCAACATGGCTTGAAGGAATCTGAAAGTGGGTCATCCAAGGAACATTTCTACAAAATTATTTGTAAAAATCGGCCTGACACTTTCGGAGAAGAAGATTTTTTAAGTTTTCACTATGGTAATATAAGGCAAAATAGACCCGCCCTCTGGCGGCCATATTTTTCGACCAATCAACATGGCTTGAAGGAATCTGATAGAGGGTCACCAAATGAACATTTCTACAAAATTATTTGAAAATCGGCTGAACACTTTCGGAAAAGAAGATTTTTTAAGTTTTCACTATGGCAATATAAGGCAAAATAGCCAAGGAATATGATAGAGGATCACCCAAGGAATAGTTCTGCAAAATTATTTTGAAAATCAGCCTGACACTTATGGAGGAGAAGATTTTTTAAGTTTGCACTATAGCTATATAAGGCAAAATAGCCCCCCAGTTTGGGAGAAGAAGAATTTTGAAGTTTTTTTCATACCGTTGCCATGGAAACCAGAATTCTGCATGGATCCAAAAAATTTGAAGGAATTCTGGTGAGGTCATTGAGAGGATGCTTTCTGTAAAGTTTCATCCCAATTGACCCACTGGTTACTGAGAAGAAGAAGTTGACGCACGACTGACGACGGACGACGGACGACGGACGCCGGACAAAAGGCGATCACAATAACTCACCTTGAGCAAAGCTCAGGTGAGCTAAAAAAGACGACATTGATCCGTGCTCTTTGAAAACCAACTTTATTGGAGTTTTGATGACCATTGTACATAACGAACAATCCATGCTATGTTCTCCTGATGTACACCGTTAGTTTGACAAAGGCTTCTAGGATGTTTCTTTGACGCTTAACCTTTTCGCTCATACAGACGCGTTCTGACGCATGTCAACATGTTTTTAATTTTTCTTCGGTAATTATACCTTCATTTATTGAGATTTTAAATGTTTCCTAGATGTTTTCAAAGCTGTATGTTAATAATGTGTTCTATGTGGAAGAGGGTTTAGCGAACAGTTCCAATTCAGATCACAATGCGCGGCCATGCCCTGTGGTTTGTTTTATTGTAAACGCTTCGGTGGTATGTAAACCTCTAAAGTTTCTACAATATTATTCTGAGACTGTGACTGGTGACCTAGATTTTGACCAGACATGACCTATATTAAAGACTATCTCGAGGGCTTGGCGTGAAACGGTTGTAACTAAAATTAGTATTTTTGTACCAAGGTTAATCACCTCGCCATAAAGTATTTATAAGCGTTAAATCATTTGTCGTGGTAAACAATGGAAATTTAGGTGCCATTGCTCGTTTTGACCAATGGCACCTAAATTTGCATTGTTTACAAAGGGGTCAAAATTGCCCCTAAACCAGGGTTTTCAAAATAGGGTTTTAGTTACAACCGTTTCACACCAAGCCCTCGATCTTTCATTGAGGCAAACATTCTAATAACATTTCATCAATCTAGAGTAAAACATTAAGCATATATTGTGTTCACAATTTTTTTTCTCAAAGTTCATCTAGTGAGTACGGTTTGACCCAATATCAATCATTTTCGAAATAAGCATAGATATTATGAAGACAAAGCTTCGACACTTTAAATAATAAAAATGCAATCTCTAGGGTGTTTTGCAAGATTGCACTTTGTTTTTAAACGATGAACTATTTTTGGACCCGGGATGACCCATATTCCAACTAAACCTATATATCACGATCTTCAACATGCTCAATTTAAATCCTCGGCTCACAGAGTGTTAACAACAGTTTTCTTCAATTTGGCCCAAATGACCAAGTTTTTTGACCCGAGATGACCCAATATTCGGAAAGACTTTCATGAAGATTCGATGACAACAGTGGAAACTAAAGTATTATCAAGCAAATTGTTGACGCCGGACGGGCGGACGCTAGACGGTTGGACGACGGACCGACGGTCGACGGACGGACGATTGACGAACGACTGACAAAAGATGACCACTATAGCTTCGTGCTTGTGACAGTTGAAATCGGTAGAATGTTCATATCACAACAGCGGAAGATGCATCAATGTGATGTTTCATAAGAGACACCACTTGAAAGCTCTGGAGAGACTATGCATGCCACCTGATCTTTACTGTACGTAGAATTTAAACTACAAAACCACTTCACACCTGACGTTGCTCAAACATGATATTGATTTACATTGATGCGATATCCAGTTTAACTAACCCTTTATCACATGCAAAAGAATTTTGACACATGCACTGTAGACGACTTTGAAAACATTATGAGAAAAGGGAAAATTTGTTCATTTTATAATTGCACTCCAATTAACAGAGATTGTCCGTATTTTTGAAGTCGTCTGCTGTACATTTGTCGTATGTAAAGAAGGGATAATTGTATTGTGTAAAGCTGATTATAAACATATACACATTTCCCCTTACACATAAACAACTCAGAATGTGCATGCCTCTGTAACAGGCGATGTTCAGTTAATGAAAAATCGAATGTTTTAAACTGACCATTCATTATCCAAAGACAATTGGAAAGGCTGCTAGATAACACATATTCCATGTCTTTAAACACTAGTTTTTCTCAAAAAAGTGCATATCGATATATTATATGTGTCGATCCCTGTAATTGATAATGCTAACTTAAAAGTTTTCACAGGGTATGGTGTTGAATAACATTTTCTGTACGTACAATTAGAAAAATCCAGTGACCTCAATTTAAACCGAGATATTGTACTACAATGGTAGATACATACAAACGCTTATCGCTGATATATATAGTGGACATTCGTAAGATTTATAAGATCCATACACATGATGTACATGAATGAAATGGGAGTTTAGAGCGTAAACATAGAGACGTCCGACAGACAGACAGAGAGAGAGAGAGAGAGAGAGAGAGAGAGAGAGAGAGAGAGAGAGAGAGAGAGAGAAAGAGAGAGAGAGAGAGAGTGAGAGAGAGGAAGAGAGAGAGAGAGAGAGAGAGAGAGAGAGAGAGAGAGAGAGACTGAGAGAGACAGAGAGAGAGAGGAGAGACAGAGACAGAGAGACAGAGACAGAGACAGAGACAGAGAGAGAGAGAGACATAGATAGAGAGACAGAGAGAGAGAGACAGAGACAGAGAGAGAGAGAGAGAGAGAGAGACACACACACAGAGAGAGACAGAGAGAGAGAGAGAGAGACAGAGGCAGAGACAGAGAGACAGAGAGAGAGACAGACAGACAGAGAGAGAGACAGACAGACATACAGACAGACAGACAGACATACAGAGAGAGATACAGAGAGAGAGAGACACACAGAGAGAGATAGAGAGAGAGACAGAGACAGAGACAGAGAGAGAGACAGAGAGACATAGAGAGAGAGAGGAGGGATAGAGAGACAGACAGACAGAGGAGAGAGAGAGAGAGAGAGAGAGAGAGAGACATAGGGGGGGGGAGGGGGGAGAACGAGAGAGGGGGGAGAGAGAGAGAAAGGGGGAGAGATAGAGATAGAGAGAGAGTGATAAAGATAGAGAGAGAGAGAGAGAAAGAGAAAGAGAGAGAGAGAGAGGGGGGGGGGGAGACAGAGACAGAGACAGACAGACAGACAGACAGACCGAACAAACCTTTCGTATTACAGAAATCCGGTCACCTCAACCAAACATTTCTTCTAATACTTGAATAACCCCATCGCTGTGTTCCCTGTAACAGTCAATCAACAAGGTTAACATTACTTGGCCGAATAACGTTACAGCCTTAACTATGTATACAGAAAATAATCTGCACTCGAGTTACACTTAAGTACGCAATTTATATTCAAAACCATGCATTCGCGCGAAAGTGCACATATATGTCAGTGTTATGGGTCATGTTTACTTGCATGCGAGTGCAATATGATATACTATGAGCTGCGTCTATTTGGGGTCTTAATGATAATCCGTTTGGACTTTATTTAAAAACACATTAATTTACAACTAGTCGGGCTTCACTTCCAGTTTTAGCCACAATATGCATTTATGTAAAACATATATGCGAACAGTGAAGACTGGTGATACTGTGCGGATACACAGGCTCGTTTGAGTCCTCAGTGTACGCAGCTGCTGTACGACCTCAGATCGCCAGATACGGCTAATAGTTTGTGGTAAATAATTGACTGTGGAAAAACTGCATGTAGACTATGATAGGACTTAGCAGATGGACGGTGTGATCTGAAACCTACACTGTTCAGATA
>JASEVX010000010.1:54577684-54610184 GCA_031761405.1 Serripes groenlandicus | reverse complement strand
AAATCACTTCACTATTGATTCTAGGCCTACAATATACACCAGATCTATGTCAGATGTTTACAGTTCATATGCGTCTTAACATACTGCTTGGCGTGGTGATTGATCCATACGCTTAGTTTGTACTGCTTGGCGGGGGTGATTGATCCATATGCGTAGCTGGTACTGCTTGGTGGGGTGATTGATTCATACGCGTAGCTGGTACTGCTTGGCGGGGTGATTGATCCATTCGCTTAATTTGTACTGCTTGGCGGGGGTGATTGATCCATACGCATAGCTGGTACTGCTTGGCGGGGTGATTGATCCATACGCTTAGCTTGTACTGCTTGGCGGGGTGATTGATCCATGATCCATACGCATAGCTGGTACTGCTTGGCGGGGGTGATTGATCCATACGCTTAGCTTGTACTGCTTGGCGGGGTTATTGATTCATACGCATAGCTGATACTGCTTGGGGTGGTGATTGATTCATACGCGTAGCTGGTACTGCTTGGCGGGGTGATTGATCCATACGCTTAGCTTGTACTGCTTGGCGGGGTGATTGATCCATGATCCATACGCATAGCTTGTACTGCTTGGCGGGGGTGATCGATCCATACGCTTAGCTTGTACTGCTTGGCGGGGTTATTGATTCATACGCATAGCTGATACTTCTTGGCGTGGTGATTGATTCATACGCGTAGCTGGTACTGCTTGGCGGGGTGATTGATTCATACGCTTAGCTTGTACTGCTTGGCGGTGGTGATTGATCCATATGCGTAGCTGGTACTGCAGGGCGGGGGTGATTGGTCCATACGCATAGCTGGTATAACTTGGCGGGTTGATGGATCCATACGCATAGCTGGTACTGCTTGGCGGGGCTGATTGATCCATATGCGTAGCTGGTACTGCTTGGTGGGGTGATTGATTCATACGCGTAGCTGGTACTGCTTGGCGGGGTGATTGATCCATGATCCATACGCATAGCTGGTACTGCTTGGCGGGGGTGATTGATCCATACGCTTAGCTTGTACTGCTTGGCGGGGTTATTGATTCATACGCATAGCTGATACTGCTTGGCGTGGTGATTGATTCATACGCGTAGCTGGTACTGCTTGGCGGGGTGATTGATCCATACGCTTAGCTTGTACTGCTTGGCGGTGGTGATTGATCCATATGCGTAGCTGGTACTGCTGGGCGGGGGTGATTGGTCCATACGCGTAGCTGGTATAACTTGGCGGGGTGATTGATCCATGATCCATACGCATAGCTGGTACTGCTTGGCGGGGGTGATTGATCCATACGCTTAGCTTGTACTGCTTGGCGGGGTTATTGATTCATACGCATAGCTGATACTGCTTGGCGTGGTGATTGATTCATACGCGTAGCTGGTACTGCTTGGCGGGGTGATTGATCCATACGCTTAGCTTGTACTGCTTGGCGGTGGTGATTGATCCATATGCGTAGCTGGTACTGCTGGGCGGGGGTGATTGGTCCATACGCATAGCTGGTATAACTTGGCGGGTTGATGGATCCATACGCATAGCTGGTACTGCTTGGCGGGGCTGATTGATCCATATGCGTAGCTGGTACTGCTTGGTGGGGTGATTGATTCATACGCGTAGCTGGTACTGCTTGGCGGGGTGATTGATCCATACGCTTAGCTTGTACTGCTTGGCGGTGGTGATTGATCCATATGCGTAGCTGGTACTGCTGGGCGGGGGTGATTGGTCCATACGCATAGCTGGTACTACTTGGCGGGTTGATGTATCCATACGCATAGCTGGTACTGCTTGGCGGGGCTGATTGATCCATACGCGTAGCTGGTACGGCTGGGCGGGGTGATTGGGCCATACGCATAGTTGGTACTGCTTGGCGGGGGTGATTGATCCATACGCATAGCTGGTACGGCTGGGCGGGGATGATTGGTCCATACGCATAGCTGGTACTGCTTGGCGGGGTGATTGATCCATACGCGTAGCTGGTACTGCTTGGAGGGGTGATTGATCCATACGCGTAACTGGTACTGCTTGGCGGGGTGATTGATCCATGATCCATACGCATAGCTGGTACTGCTTGGCGGGGGTGATTGATCCATACACTTAGCTTGTACTGCTTGGCGGTGGTGATTGATCCATATGCGTAGCTGGTACTGCTGGGCGGGGGTGATTGGTCCATACGCATAGCTGGTACTACTTGGCGGGGTGATTGATCCATATGCGTAACTGGTACTACTTGGCGGGGTGATTGATCCATGATCCATACGCATAGCTGGTACTGCTTGGCGGGGGTGATTGATCCATACGCTTAGCTTGTACTGCTTGGCGGTGGTGATTGATCCATATGCGTAGCTGGTACTGCTGGGCGGGGGTGATTGGTCCATACGCATAGCTGGTACTACTTGGCGGGTTGATGTATCCATACGCATAGCTGGTACTGCTTGGCGGGGCTGATTGATCCATACGCGTAGCTGGTACGGCTGGGCGGGGTGATTGGGCCATACGCATATTTGGTACTGCTTGGCGGGGGTGATTGATCCATACGCATAGCTGGTACGGCTGGGCGGGGATGATTGGTCCATACGCATAGCTGGTACTGCTTGGCGGGGGTGATTGATCCATACGCGTAGCTGGTACTGCTTGGAGGGGTGATTGATCCATACGCGTAGCTGGTACTGCTTGGCGGGGTGATTGATCCATGATCCATACGCATAGCTGGTACTGCTTGGCGGGGGTGATTGATCCATACGCTTAGCTTGTACTGCTTGGCGGGGTTATTGATCCATACGCATATCTGGTACTGCTTGGCGGGGGTGATTGATCCATACGCATAGCTGGTACTGCTTGGCGGGGTGATTGATCCATACGCTTAGCTTGTACTGCTTGGCGGGGTGATTGATCCATGATCCATACGCATAGCTGGTACTGCTTGGCGGGGGTGATTGATCCATACGCATAGCTGATACTGCTTGGCGGGGTGATTGATCCATACGCTTAGCTTGTACTGCTTGGCGGGGTGATTGATCCATGATCCATACGCATAGCTGGTACTGCTTGGCGGGGGTGATTGATCCATGATCCATACGCATAGCTGGTACTGCTTGGCGGGGGTGATTGATCCATAAGCATAGCTGGTACTGATTGGCGGGGTGATTGATCCATACGCTTAGCTTGTACTGCTTGGCGGGGTGATTGATCCATACGCATAGCTGGTACTGCTTGGCGGTGGTGATTGATCCATACGCATAGCTGGTACTGCTTGGCGTGGTGATTGATACATACGCTTAGCTTGTACTGCTTGGCGGGGTGATTGATCCATACGCTTAGCTGGTACTGCTTGGCGGGGTGATTGATTCATACGCATAGCTGGTACTGCTTGGCGGGGTGATTGATCCATACTCTTAGCTTGTACTGCTTGGCGGGGGTGATTGGTCCATACGCGTAGCTGGTACTGCTGGGCGGGGTGATTGATCCATACGCTTAGCTTATACTGCTTGGCGGGGGTGATTGATCCATATGCGTAGCTGGTACTGCTTGTTGGGGGTGATTGATCCATACGCATATCTGGTACTGCTTGGCGGGTTGATGGATCCATACTAATAGCTGGTACTGCTAGGCGGGGTGATTGGTCCATACGCGTAGCTGGTACTGCTGGGCGGGGGTGATTGGTCCATACGCATAGCTGGTACTGCTTGGCGGGTTGATGTATCCATATGCATAGCTGGTACTGCTTGGCGGGGTGATTGATCCATACGCATAGCTGGTACTGCTTGGCGGGGTGATTGATCCATACGCTTAGCTTGTACTGCTTGGCGGGGGTGATTGGTCCATACGCGTAGCTAGTACTGCTGGGCGGGGTGATTGATCCATACGCTTAGCTTATACTTCTTGCCGGGGGTGATTGATCCATATGCGTAGCTGGTACTGTTTGGCGGGGTGATTGGTCCATACGCGTAGCTGGTACTGCTGGGCGGGGGTGATTGGTCCATACGCATAGCTGGTACTGCTTGGCGGGGTGATTGCCTGTATATGTGACCGTAGGAACATATTTTGGCAAACCGATTTACTATTTACCCCCTCCCCCTTTCTGATATACAGACGCCTATGACGACTTTGGAAAACATTGTGGCAAAATGAGAAACTGCTCACGGTGAACAATTATTTAGTTCTCAACTTTTCGCAATAGTGTACCCATGTTTCATCGCTTTGACAAAAGGTACATGTATATTTGCAATGATAAATTTTCCATACTTTTTTTACTCTATTGCATCATTCTACTTCCATTAATACAAAGATAGCATCATTCTGCCAGGATGTTTTCAAAATCGCCTGCTCTCAATATGCTTGCTGTTTGTTGGAAATGGTTATGCATTTATATCATCAAAGCAAACAGCAAAACTTTATTTTTTTTATTTGGTTTCCGGCTTCAAAAAGGTTCAATGTCGCATTCAATACGTGGTCAATATCAGGGGGGGATAGAGGTATTGAGTACGAAAATCCACAGGAGGCGAAAAGTGTCTGTCCAGGTTAGCCTGCGCGGCATGCTTAGGCTGATCCGGGTCGATACTTTACGCAAAGTTCATTATGTTGGTTTTCTCTTGGAACGGCTGATATATGTTACAGTCTTGATTGCAATATGTAGTCTGTTGTTCTCCCCGGTTAATCAGCTGGTAATCAATTACTCTTACTTCATTGGATATGAATAAGTGATGAAAGCTGTGTCAGCGAAATAGGCACCCGAAGGTTAACATTGTCATTTATGAGCATTGTGGGCACTACAACCTGAACATCTGCTCAGTCTTATAACGAAGCTACACGAGTTGACAGAACATTCTGACACGATTATGCACGCAATATACGTAGAACGAAGTCTGTAGATCTAGACCAGACTGTGTGTAGATCCATATGCTGTTCTGGATCTACACTGTCCACGAATACCAATGTGTGTCTTTTTTCCAGAAGAACGATGTCATTTGGTCAGTTAACCGTATGTTATATCCATGAAGACGGGGCTTTCACGCGTTCACATTATCACAGTTTGATATGCAAGGCGTAATCTTGTCGAAACATTTCACACACATATAACACATCTGTAGCAGACGACTATTAAAAGATAAGAGGCATAAATATGGAAAAATCCCTCTAAATGAAAATGCAATTGTTATATGTCGATGACATCGATTTGACAAAAGGAAATATTTCCCATAAAAAAAACAGTTTCTCCCTTTGCCACACTGTTCTAGAAATCCGTTTGCTGGAGATGCGTAAACCTAGCGTCTGCATTAGAGAAAGCTAAAACATCATCAAACGTATATTCCTTTATATCATCAGGTGCGACATACAGCATTTAAAGAAATGTTTACACATTCTAAGTGAAATTGGTAGGACATCAATATAAAAATCAAAGCGCTGAAGGCACCGAATTTGTTTCGGTACATAAAACTGTTCAAACATTTGCCTTTGCATAGATGTGTGATTTATAAACTATGCATTGTTTATAAATATTACAACTTCGGGTAAAAGAATAAATGACGCATCCGTTAAAATTAAATGCCATTTTAGTTGTCTATAAAAATAAATCATGAGACATACATGTGAATATTATATTTAATTTCCAAGTTTCAAAAGACATGTAAAACAAATGGATAACCATTATGGCCCCGACTCACTCATTTAAGTATTTAACAATTTTTGTTACAAAAGAATTCACAATTGACCAAGGGTTTTCTAAAATCTTACTCAAAAGCTTCCTGCTTAACAAGAGATTTTTCAAGTTTTCACTAGCCATATAAGGCCAAATAGCCCTGCCCCCTGGCGGCCATGCTTTTTGACCAATCAACATGGCTTGGAGGAATCTGATAGATGGTCTCCCAATGAACATTTCTAAAAAAAGATTTGAAAATTGGCCAAACACTTTCGGAGGAGAAGATTTTTCAAGTTTTTACTATAGCCATATTAGGCAAAAAAGCCCCGCCCGCTGGCGGCCATGTTTTTCGACCAATCAACTTGGCTGGAAGGAATCTGATAGAGGGTCACCCTAGGAACATTTCTACAAAATTATTTGAAAATCGGCCTGACACTTTTGGAGGAGAAGATTTTTTTGAGTTTACACTATAGCCATATAAGGCAAAAAAGCCCCGCTCCCTGCCGGCCAAGGAACACTTCTTTAAAATAATTTGAAAATCTGCCAACCATTCGTTGCCATGGAAACCATAATTCTGCATGAATCACAAACATTTGAAGGAATTCTGGTGAGGTCAATGAGAGGATGCTTTCTGTGAAGTTTCATCCCAATTGACCCACTCGTTACTGAGGAGAAGATGTTGACGGACGACAGACGCCGGACAAAAGGAGATCACAATTACTAACTTTCAGCACTTCGTGCTCAGGTGAGCTAAAAAAGAAACATCTATCCAAATGAAAGAGTAATTGAAATAATGTAGAAAACATTGTGGAAAAAGGCAGTACTAATATTTATATGAGCACTTTAAAAGAAACATGCTTCAGACTTCAGAGGCTTTTGAATTCATTTGCATTATAAAAGGATTAAATGCTCCAGAGAAAACCAATACCTGTGCCGTCCGCATTTTACTCTACAGTATACACCTAAGCTGGCCGCTGTTTCCTTTAAAGGGTGTTTAAGCTTGCCAAATCAATTAAGGATGCGTGACCATACACTGTTAATTACCATTGTGTACGAGTGTCATTCCAAACAAATTATAAATGCAACCCCTTTTCCCAATAAACCTATCATATACATTTATGTATTGTAACTTGCCGGGATGTGTCGATACCGTCATGGTACAATGTGATATATGCACAAATTGGTTTCAAATACCGTATCTGGAGCTTAAATCGGAAATAGTTCTCCCTGTAGCAGTTCACTCATTGAGATTTATAAATCTCTCCGCGTTCATGTTTTAAAATACAATGTTTCATTTTATTTCCAAATTCTCTTTTAATATAAGAACCACATAAGAAAACAAAGACGATATAAATATATCATTATTTCAAATATCGTGATACATTTGAAAAGTAAGAGCAAGTATTGAGTACTACTTTCAAGCGTATGAAATTTAGGGAATTTTCCATAAGACGTATGGCTTCAGAATTGTAGCCATCTCTAAATTTGTTTGTTCCAAATATAAAAACCATACGAGCCGTCCCGCGAGAAAACCTTACATTGTGAACTCTGCGTAAAGTATCAACCTGGATCAGCCTAACCATGCCGCGCAGTCTTACTCGGATGAACACGTTTCGCCTCCTGTGGATTTTCTGTTACAGGAATCATTACTCTATACCTCTTTTCCCCTGAGACGGAATACCTCGGTCGATACATTACGCAGAGACGATTGTGTTGATTTTCTCGCGAGGTATACGCACGTCCGCCAAGGCGTACAATTCGTCAGGAAAGATTAAAGAAATGCATTTAAGACTGAGAGTGTTCAGGATGGATTTCGTCCGTAAATGTCAATAAATCTGCATGTGGATATAGCTAGTTTGTGTTTTCGGTATGACCAAACTAACCATTTGAGTACACCATATGCAATATAGAATTTCAAAATTCCCGCCCCCCCCCCACCCCCGGAATATACCAATTTTGTCGCATGATGAATACATAACAAGGTCGGTTTACTATAATACATTCTGTGTAACCCGACCTTGTTACGGATTCACCATGTGGCAGTTGAAAACACACGGCCAATTGGTAGATGGTCCCAGTAGTTAGACTTGTACAGGATAAGAGTAAACTGTAAACGGTAAACGGCATAACGGATACATGTAGAATAGCTGGGTTTCCAAGATTAATGGTGTTATCCAATGACGTCAATATTTCGACGTTAATTATTATTATTATAGTGTAACGGATGCGAACAGTGAAAATATAAAATCGCATTCCGAGTACAGGAACCCTTGGCGAGGTGATACAGAATGCGTGCATTAGTCTTACCTTTCGACTGCTGAAACCAATTTTGTGAAGCAATCTCAGATGGCTATGTATTCACCATGCGGAAGTTAAAAGCACACGGACAATAAGTAGATGGTTCCAGCAGTAAGAATTGAACAGGATAAGAATTCACGGCATACGGATACAGGTAGGATTGAAATTTGGTCCCAATTAGATTTTTGTCCAAGATAAGTGTTAATAAATTAAATTCAGAGCTCTAGATAGGGGCGTTTTGCAGGTTCTAAAATCCTTGTTTAACCATATAACCCCATGTTGCGGGTACTCAAAATAATTGTCTCAATGCGACAATTCTTTTAATTACCCACAACATTAGGTTTGATTGGATAAAAATATAGATATTGTGGGGAAAAGAGGGTATACCTATCCTTATCTGGACCTCTGTGTTATCATATTGACTTGGTACAGGTCATCGTACGATTGATAAAGAATTCATTCATTGGTTTAACCTTTTGACTGTCAGGTCGATTTCTTTGTAGAAATAACCTGACCATGTAATGTATTCACCACATGACCAATAGGTAGATGGTTCCAGTAGTAAGAATTCTGCAGGATACAGGTAAATGAACTAAGGAGATATGCACAATTGAGAAATGGTCCTAATCAGCTGTGTGTCCAGGATAGTGTTGATTGTCTGTATGCTGCTTTCAACAATTTGTCAGTAATATCAAGGGGTGACCTGTGTATGTTACCAGTACTACTGGTTCATTTATCCTGACACCAGCCAGTCAGTCGTAATACTAACCCCGCAAACCCGAGCGCCAAGGAGGCCACGATAGTGTTATCAATTGACATGATTCAGGTTATCGTACAAGTGATAAAGAACTCATTCACTGGTTAAACCTTTTGACTGCCTAATGTATTCAACACACGACCGACCAATATGTGGATGGTTCCAGTAGTGAGAATTGTACAAGATAAGGTTACGGACTGAGGAGACACGTACAATTGAGAACTGGTCCCAAGCATCTGTGTGTCCAATATTAGTGTTATCTGTTGACTTGTTAAGTGATACAGGTCATACATATAACCCAAGATAGTGTTATCCGTTGACTTGTTAGGTGATACAGGTCATACATATAACCCAAGATAGTGTTATCCGTTGACTTGTTAAGTGATACAGGTCATACATATAACCCAAGATAGTGTTATCCGTTGACTTGTTAGGTGATACAGGTCATCTTACAAGTGATAAATAATTCATTAATTAGTTTAACCTTTTGACTGCCACGACCGATTAATTGAAAACATAACCTGACCGTGTCATGTATTCCCCCATGCGACAGTTGAAAGCACGCGGACAATATGTAGATGGTTCCAGTAGTAATACTTCTGCAGGATAAGGGTTAACGGACTAAGGAGCCATGTACAATTGAGAAATGGTCCAAATCAGCTGTGTGTCCAGGATAGTGTTGAATAATTGATTGTTGGTAGTTTTACGCCGCATTCAACAATTTTTCAGTCATATCACGGCCAGTATCCTGACACCAGCCAGTCAGTCGTAATACTAACCCCGCAAACCCGAGCGCCAATGAGGTCAAGATCGTGTTATCAATTGACCTGATTCGGGTTATCATACGAGTGATTAAGAATTCATTCATTAGCTTAACCGATTGACTGCCAGGCCGATGTTTTTAAAAAATAACCTGACCGTGTCATGTTTTCACAATGCGACAGTTAAGGAAGAATGTACTGACCTGAAAAGTGGATTTTTCATAATATTTAACTTTTGTTGTAACATTGTTTTTTTGTAAGTTTGATGTATGTTAAATAAAAAAATAAAAAAAAAGGTAGGGTAGTGGGCTTTATTTTTTGCTAGATCAATTTATGAAAGCCTTATGATATGCATTTTTTTGCTATGTTAGCACATGAAAAAAAAAAGTTTTCACGCAAATTGCCAATATTTGAAAGATGATAAGCTAATTGTTTGTCTTCTTGTGGTTTAAATCTCATTCTGAAGTTATTTTATCCATATCTTTGGAAGTTCATGTGATACGTTGTAATTAAACCTAAAAAAAAAGACACTTTTTTCCCCTAATGAGAACCCATATTTGTCAGGTGTAAGAATAGACAAATTTAAAACTTTGAAATAAGGGAAAAACATATTTATAATATTGAACTTTTTCTGAAACTTCTTCAGATTATTGCAATAACTATCATTTATCAAAATTTAAAAAGAAAAGTATATGTCATTGGGCAAAAATGTTCAGTTTTTTTTGTCTGAATGGCTAAAAAATGTTAAAATATGAATAAATATTTATTTATTTTTCAAACATATCTTCAAATGTCATAAAAGTTTTCCAATATTTTCTACTTTTTTTCAAAACAATATGATACTATACAAGTTCTAGATTAAAATTGATATATATCAACTTTAATATGTACTTTTTACCCAGTTAAATTTCTTAATCAAACATGTGTACTGGACAGCGGCTCACGAAAAATTGGAAGGCTCACGAAAAAATAAGGCCCTTTGTCTAAACCAAATTTAAACCACTTTGTTTTAAATTTTTAAGCATTATAAAAAGGTATAATGACTAAAAAGGTTTTAATTGTCAACAAAATCAGAAGATTTAATAACAAGTAACATTTTTTTTAAATTTCAACTTCTCAGTTCAGTACATCCTTAAGGGAAACAACGTTAGAAAATGAAATATATCAGAAGAGTTATTTATTCTAGACCATAAAATCATTAAAATACATTAGTCTACATCGACTAAAAACGAGCGTCTTAAGCTTAACTTCCCTGCAATGATCTAAGGGAGACAATTATGCAAAAGTGTTATTTGTTTTATGGTCTAAGGGAAACAACTTAAGAAAATGAAATATATATAAGAAGAGTTATTTCCCCTAGATTATTAAATTTATGAAATCTGATCATGTAAACGCGGTCTAATCTTAGATGCCCTCTCCACTGGTATAATGGAGACAACTTTTGAAAATGTTATTTGTTTTATGGTCTTAGGGAAACAACTTTAGAAAATGGAATATATACAAGAAGCAAGTTATTTACTCTAGACCATAACATTTAAGCACCTTACATAAAATACAAAGAGCAAAAACAAGCGTGCACTGGTTTTATCGTAGCTCTCTCCAATGGTCTAAGGGAGACAACTTTTAAAAATTGTAATTAATTTTATGGTCAAAGGGAAATAACTTTTGTAAATGAAATATATCGAAGCACGAGTTATTTCCCCTAGACCATTACATTTCTTGAATAGGATCATGTACATAGTCTAAGGGAGACAACTTAAGAAAATTAAAAAGCATGAGTTATATCCCCTAGACCATAAAATAAAAGCTCCTTACATGAAATACAACATATCCTGCAATTGTCTAAGGGAGACAACTTTTGAAAAAATGTAATTAATTTTATAGTTAAAATGAAATATATCGGAAGCACGAGTTATTTCCCCTCGACAATTACATTTCTAAAATCGAATCATATAAGTGCCGTGCCGTCTATGCACTGCGATTTCGAGTATTCTGTACAAATAACGTAACAAAAAATTCAAATAAAACCGTCTCGATCGTTTAGTGGTAGAGCGCTCGCCTCTGATGAGGGAGGTCGGGGGTTCGATACCCGGCCGGGTCATACCAAATACTTTAACAATGATAATGGCTGCCCTCCTTGGTGCTCAGGGTTCCGTAACTCACCCAGGAAATGCCGTGATGTAACTGAAAAATGATTGAAAGCGGCGTAAAACAATCATTTGAAAATAAATACTAACATCTTTTAACAGCGACCCCAAATTTCGAGTTTAATCCCAAGATAGTTATCACCAGAAGGTATACGTTCATCGTAAGATAATGCATAATATCTTGTTTTTCACTTTGAGTTCAACTAGTAATGAGAAGCTTGTTCACATCAAATAACTTTCCATTTATCTAAAACGTAAAACAAGTATGATGCTTTGAATACATACATTGGCACTTGTTTTATGACCTGGCAACACAGAATGGATGCAACAGAATGTTTACTTCACTGGTCGCAAATAGCCGAATGTGATTAAGCCTTTCCCCGATAATGATTACGACTTTTGCAGCACAATGATTGTAAAAGTTCACTCCTACAAAACTGTCAAATGGATTCTAAAAGCGAAAGGTTGGACCATATAACTATTTGAGCCGTTCCACGAAAACCAACATTATGGACTCTGCGTAATGTATCGACCCAGATCAGCTTGCGCAATCCGCGCAGGCTAATCCGGGCCGACACATTCCGTCTCAGGGGGATAGAGGTATAGCGTAATGATTCCTGAAACATAAAATCCACAGGAGGCGAAAAATGTCTGCCCGTGTTAGCCTGCACGGGTTAGGCTGATCTGGGTAATAAGTAGATTGTTTCTTTTAGATACGTCAGAGAGGTTTCTCTTATTTTCAGCATTCCTGTATTATTTCAGTGCTTTTCTTGTATATATTACGGGACTCTTTTTTTTCTGCTGGATGCCTGAACAGTTTGGGATGATTTAATACGAACAAGGCGTGCATGGTCATTTAAACTCTATTTTCAAACGGTCAATATTAAATAAAGAAAATAATGCCATGTTTGAAAATTGCTGTTATTACCAGGGACATCTTATCTTCGTCCCTGTTATTACTAACATTTTTTAAGTATAATGGTACGACCAAGCCGGGGATCGAACCGCGACTGTTATCATTAAAGTAACAATGATAAATACATTAGATATCGACCGGTTTCAGACATAACCAGGGGACAAAGTAGATAAATGTAGCTGCAGTGTTTGAAAACATACTTTTTTTAACTTGTAAAATTCACTGTAGAAAGCGTGTGATTATCTCGAATAGCGGCTGTTAACAGTCGAGCCGTGTCCATTGGGGTCTCCTATTAACGTTCAACTAATGTGGCTACACGTCTTAATTCTTTCAGCAAGTAGACACTTTCATGTTCAAAATTGGCTGACTGAATTTATCATGTAATAAGAGTTTGGAAAATTTAATAACACTAAGAGGCAAACAATGCTCATTTCAGGTGATACAGCTTGGTACAAGCCAACTCACCTGAATCTGTGTTGTTTACAAAAAACCTCAATTCTGCCATTGGCGCTGAAAGCGTTAGATTATTTCGGAAGATGCATTTATGTCTATATGACATATACATTCACGTTTGTATGACATAAACATGTATGATACATGAGATAAACATTAATGTCTGTATGACATAAGCATTTATGTCTATATGAGTTTTATGCAGACGATCTAGTCACTATCCAAGAATAACAATTTTTGCCTTTGATGTCATTTGGTCAGTTAACCGTATTTTATATCCATGAAGACTGGGATTTCACGCATTCACATTATCACAGTTTAATATGCAAGGTGTTACCTTGTCGAAACCTTTCACACTCATACAACACATCTGTAGCAGACGACTTTTAAAAGATAAGAGGCATAAATATGGAAAAATCCCTCCAAATGAAAGTGCAATTATTGTATGTTGACATCGATTTGACAAAAGGAAATATTTCTCATAAAAAAGTAGTTTCTCCCTTTGCCACACTGTTCTAGAAATCCGTCTGCTGCAGATGCGCAAAACAAGCATCTGCATTAGAGAAAGCTAAAACATCATCAGACGTATATTCCTTTATATCATTAGGTTCAACATACAGCATTTAAAAAAATGTGGACACATTTTATGTGGAATTGGTAGAACCAGGGATCTATGTCCCTGGTAGGACATAAATGACAAAAACATACAAGCCGCCCCGCGAGAAAACTAAAATTGTGGACTATGCGGAAAGTATCGACATGGATTAGCCTAAGCATGCCGCGCAGGCTTACCTGGATGTACACTTTTCGCCTCCTGTGAATTTTCTGTTTCAGGATCATTACTATATGTATACCTCTTTTCCCCTGAGACGGTATGCGTTGGCCCGGATCAGTAAGCGCAGGCTGATCTGGATCGATACATTACGCAGAGGCCATTATGATGGTTTTTTAGGGGGATGGCTCATACCTAGAACTTGTCGCTAAGCTATTGACTCAGGCGTGTACCCAGGTATACGCACGTCCACCAAGGCGTACAATTCGTCAGGAAAGGTAACAGAAATGCATATAAGACTGAGAGTGGTCAGGGTCGCTTTCGTCCGAAAATGTCAATAAATCTGCACGTGGATATAGCTAGTTTGTGTTTTCGGTATGACAAAAGTGACCAATTGAGAACACCATAGGCAATGTAGGATTTCAAAATTTCCCTCCAGAATATGCTCGAGACCCCCTACGTCACCTGTGTATACTCGATGTTCACCCAAGTTACGCCCCTCTGTTTGGCCATGTATTCAATTGTTGCATGATGAATACATAACAAGGTCGGTTTACTATAATATATTCTATGTAACCCGATCTTGTTACGTATTCACCATGCGGCAGTTGAAAGCACACGGACAATAGGTAGATGGTCCCAGTAGTAAGAATTGTACAGACTAAGAGTAAACGGCAAAACAGATACATGTACCACCCCCAGGGTATTATATCTACCACTATATAATTCATATATGGGCCATAACTTCCAAATATGGGCCATAAATGTGCTGGGCCATAAATGTTTGGGCCATAACTTCCTGATACCGAATAGCTCGGTGTCCAGGATTAGTGGTGTTATCCAATGACTTGCTAGGTGATGCTATAGTCTCACTATTACGACGTTACATATTTCATTGTAACGGATGCGAACAGTGGAAATATAAAATCACATTCCTAGTACAGGAACCCTTGTCTAGTTGATACATAATTCATGCATTAGTTTAAGCTTTTGACGGCTGAAACCAATGTTGTGAAGCAACCTGAGCTGGCCATGTATTCACCATGCAAAAGATGAAAGCACGCAGACAATAGGTAGATAGACCCAGTATTAAGAAGTATACAGGATAAGAGTTAACGTCATACGATTACATGTAGAATTGAGAAATGGTCCCAATCAGATGTGTGTCCAAGATAAGTGTTATCAATTGACCTAATACAGGTCAGCGTACGAGTGATCAATAATTCATTCATTGGTTTAACCTTTGACGTTTCTTAAAAAATAACCTGACCGTGTAATGTATATACCACGCGACAGTTGAAATCACGTGGACAATAGATACGGATGGTTCCAGTTGTAATTAGAACTATCACTGATGATAAATACTAAGATGTATGGTCGAGATACGGGCCGAACAAGGTAGTCCTATCAAACAGTACTCATTTTGACGTTTTACCTCTAAGTGTGACCTTGACCTTTGTGGTACAGGCCAGGGTCTTGTGCGCGACACGCCGCCACATCATTGTGAACGTTTGTGCTAATTTTTTTTATGAAATCCTATATTGCATGGTTGTAATGTTGGCCGGACAAGGTACAGTCCTTTCAAATAGTACTCATTTCAACCTTTGACCTCTAAGTGTGACCTTGACATTTGAGGTACAGGCCTTGGTCTTGTGCGTGACACGCCGCCTCATCATGGTGAACGTTTGTGGCAAGTTTCGTTCAAATCCTATGATGCATGGTTAAGATGCGGGCCGGACAAGGTTAGGTGGGACTAACAGATAAACAGACAGACAGACATATGTACATGGGCTATAACTCTGTAAAATAACATGCAATTGTAAGACCTTTAGGGTATGCACATCCCCTCTTGGTATAGAAGCTTCATGTATATTTTTATTGAATTCCACCCAGTAGTTTGTAAGAAATAGGCCGGACAAAATATGGCTTCCAACCGTCAGACCGACCGACCGACACAGTGACTCCTATATACCTCCCCACCCAAAAAAACTTTGTTTTTTTGGGGGATGATAATTCTGCAGGATAAGTGTTAACGGACTAAGAAGAAATGCACAATTGAGAAATAGTCCCAATCAGCTGTGTGTCCAGGATAGTGTTGAATGATTGAGTGTTTGTACACTGCTTTCAACAATTGTTTAGTCATATCAAGGCATTTCCTGGGTATGTTACCAGTACAACTGGTCCATTTATCCCGACACCAGCCAGTCCGCCGAAATGTTAACCGTCAAGGAGGCCATGATAGTGTTATCAATTGACCTGATTCAGGTAATCGACAAATGATTAAGAATTCATTCATTAGTTTAACCGATTGACGTTTTGAAGAAAAAACAACAACTAAATGTTTTCACAATGCAAGAGTTGGAAGCACATGTACACTAGGTAGATGGTTCCACTAGCAATAATTCTGCAGGATAAGGCTTAACGGACTAAGGAGACATGTACAATTGAGAAATGGTTATCCAATGGCTTTTAATGCAATACATGTCATGGTAAGTGATAACTATTGCATTCATTAGTATAACCGTTTAACGGCTAAAACCGATTTTTTTTTAATTATGTACAACCAGTATAGACAGGAATCCGCGCTCTCTGATCTTTTAAAAAAAAGGGTTTACAGTTGACCGTTATCCTGCTGAATCCCCGCCTCGGTGGTGTAGATGTAGAGCGTCTGCCTCGGTAAAAGAGATCGTTTGGTCCCCGGCCGGATCATACCAAATACTTTAAATATGGTAGTTATGGCCTCCTTGGCGCTCAGGGTTGCGGGGCTAGCATTACGACAGACTGACTAGTGTCATGATAAATAGACCAGTAGTACGAGTAACTTATCCAGGAAACGCCGGTATCCAAAGATAAACCGGTATACGGAATTAGCCGAAGACTTCCGATTGATCACAAGACCACCGAAGCATGTGCAGTAATCAGTGCGGGTATAAACGACAAATGGCACCTGTACAACATACAATAATTTTAATTTTGCTTCTTTAATATTGCACAATGAAGAAATTCTGCTTAAGGACAAACATGTACAATTTATACAACGTAAAATCAGGGACGTAGATATCTTATCTACGTCCCTGGTAAAATACACATTAATGTGCCTGTTTAATGCTTTCAAAATATATGTACATTAACCACCCATTTGACTGCTACATTTCAAATGTCATCTGCATAGAAAATATCCGGGCAAAAATATCTACATTTTTGTTGCCGTGTTCGAAAAGAAATCAACATTTGAGTAGTAACTTACTCCTACTTTTTCAAACCACTTCCAATTCTTCATTAGGAAACATCTGGAAAATCGAGAAATTGCCCTTATTGGATATTTTCTCCTTTTATCACAATGTTTTCTACTCTTGTCCAAAAACTATACTCTCCTGTTAGTCAAGACTTTCTTTTCTATTTATCATACAAACACAAAAAACATAAATATTATTGACGTATTAAAAGCAAAAAAACGAGCAAGATTGAAAACAATTTCAATTTCTAAAGTATAAGACATCCAGTTATCATACTGGAAATTCATATTTCATAATTGCATATCTTGCTACAGTATGAACATGGTAATTCCTGGAACAAGAGTTAAGTATCATTACCATCAAACAAAGTGTGACTTCCATGTTATATAAAACACATACTTTCTTTATATTCTAATTTAGTTGTGAAGAAAATCTACAGTATAAAACTGCAATTTCTTGCCATTAGTTTTAAACTTTAAAATTAAACGTCAATTATATTGTGGTATTGCTCGTTTGTTGACCTCTTACATCATTCAGACAGATTACTCTTATTCCTGCGTTTTCAATATAGATGGTACATGCTTTCCAATTCAATCAAATCAAACGACTGTAAACAATCTAATGGTGTAAATATGATATTCCTTCAATGAATAATTCAATAAATTTAATATTCAACATGTTACAGACAACCCTGTGATTTAAGACTACCCATGGGAAGAGAACAATCTGGTCTTTATTTGCAGGTGGTCTTTAATTGCAGGGTCAATTATGCAGAAAATGAGTAATTGGTACATTAAACATGTGGTTGCTATAGGCAGGGAAGTGTGGTCTTTAGCACAGGTTTGACTTTATATAAAACTGTACATCATTTGCTCAATTCTTTCGGTTTCTGTACCAATTAGGTTCCTTAATTACATATACAATCAGAGGATCGAACCAGCGACCCGTATTGAATATAAAAGTGTATAAAATAATAATTACATACATTTACATAACAAAAATACATGCGAATTGCGTAATGTGAAACAAGATATGCTTGTATCTATTCTACAGATAATAGAGAATGTATATCATATCTCAAATGAGTCGCCTTTGTCGGTCTTAACCCTTTCCCTCATATAGACGCTTACTGACACCTCTGCAGCAATTTCTCCTTTTGCCACAATTTAGCAGAGACATATATGTCTCTGGTCATAGGCTATCCATTTAATAAGAGATTTTCTATTTTTGACAAAATGTGTTCAAAGTCGTCTGCTGCAGAAATGTCGTATTAAGGAAAGGGTTAATGTAGTACATGACTACATGTATATTGATGTAATTTTGGGCAAAGATAAATGAATGGTTAATTGATTGATTTGAGATTCACACCGTTTTCAATAGTTTTTTCAGTAATATCACGGTGGTCAGTTCACATAACCATGTGTCGCATGTGGCTTTCGAGGGACCACTATCATCTATTCTGAACAATTCTTTCTATAGTTTCACTATCAACATTTCCCTTGTATAGAATGAATAATTAAATTGAGACACAACTCGGGAACACCGACAATCGGGTGTGTGTGACAAGCGAAATCCAAGAGAAGCCTGCACCGTCTGAATAGGATATTTACTGTATAGTATTTAGTCATAAAACACGAAAGGCGCTTCTGAAGAATAGTTTTGATCCTTGACAAAAGTGCCATTTAAAGGTGGTATAATTTTATTGTAACCGACTTTAACTCCTCTCCCATACAACAATTCTGCAAACATCAAGATAAAAATATGGAAAAATATGAAATGAATGTAATTAATTGGATACAGATGAAAGTATTATGCCATAGAACAATTTGCTTATAATGATTAATTTCTTCTTTTATCACATAACTAAAATGCTTTTAAAACCCGTCTGCTATAGATGCGGAAAAAATGCGTTTGAATGTGGTAAAGGGTTAATTCCATTAGGGTCGGTTTTCGTGTGGCGTGACGCAACTTGTGTTGAATAACGGAGGAAATATTTGATCATATAACTGATGTAATAACCCAAGTGTAACATGCCTTGCTACTGACGACATTAGATGCAGGTTCAGCAGACGACTTTTTGAAAGCAATTATTTCCTTATTTCGAAATGTCTCTCCACTTTGTTAGTCATGAATCAAAGTTATATTTGTGAAGAAGTTCAACGTTTTTCCTAAAATATGCTTGTAGCAGACAGCTGTTACAATTTCACATACTGAGAGGCGTTCCAGGATAATCAACCTAAGAGCATTTGTAATTGATCAGTGTAAATCCAGATTAATCTGCGCATATGTGCACTTTGGTCTGGCTCTGCACTGTTCACCAATTAGACAAACCACCTTCAAATGGCTTCTTGAATACAAAGTAATCTCAGGTTAAAGCTTGACTCTGGGACAACTAAAACGTATTAGTGGCCCAACTTGACTGGACAGGCGGATCTCCGCATGTCACAAATACCCTAATGTTGATTATCCGGGGACAATGCTCACATGTGAACGGCTATAGATATGTTATGATTATGCTTCGTTGACTTGCAGTCTTGGTCACCATCGTTGTTTCAGGCACTTTAGGTGGGGGAGGTGGCGCCACTTTGGCGTTTCCTTTGTAACTCACTTTCTGCTGCTGCAGCCTGTTATAAGCAATCAAGTCTCCTAAACTTTTCAACGAGTTTGAGTTAATATCTGCCTTAGGTAATTGATGTATCGGCATTCGAGGTGGCACAGGGGGAGGTATTCTGTCCACTTTTCTATGACTTACATCTGTCTTAATTACTTGACCCACTTGGCTATCGCCATTTGTGTACATGCTCACGTCGGATGGACCATTCATTTGTAATTTTGTATTTGTTTCTAACGGCTTTGGTGCCTCTATTTTCTTTGTCTTTGGTGAGATACTTTTCTTTTGATCATCATTTACTAACATTTCTAAGAGTCGTGACGGTGGATCTATTTTCTTAGATTTTGGTGAAACACCAACTGTTTTCACTTTATTTACAGTTGCATACAACTCAGAAGGGTCTGAAAAAGTTGATAATTCACTTGTATCAGTCGCATTTGGATGTAATCCATGTTTAACAGTTTCAACTACTCTACGTGCACCTTTTGGACTGTTCATTTCAGACAATAATGTCAGTCTGCTATTCTCTATTTCTATTTCGTCCACTGTATTATACAAAGCACCATCTTCAGTCTCAAAAAATTCATCCAACTCTCCGTTCACTTCAATAAAATGCTCTAGATTTTCATTCAACACTGTCTCATGCTCAACAGAGGTATTATAATTGGCATCCACACTGTCTTTAGTAGCATCTCTTATGTCTGGATTAACGTTCTTAATTGTATCATAATGACCATCACTATCAAAACATGTTTTATTATAATCATCGTTATCATTCTCAGGCACGATATCCTTTTCTTCTGTGTCTACATTATCTTTATTCACAATGTTATCGGCTGGGAGAAATCCTTTCTTTTCTAGCATCTTCAGTCTATCTGTCATTGGTATATCTGTTGGACAGGAGTCGACTTTTGATGTTCTATCTTGGGTCTGTGTTTCTTGCGTTGGTAGCTTATACGATCCACCGATATTGTCACGCCTAGCAGGCCCATGGATGAGAACTTCAATGCTGTGTGAAGAAGAGGGTGGGTCGTTTGGCATATCCTTTGCTGACATATAGGCTGGATCAGATTGTGTTGAGTCTATGCTATCGGTACTTAAATGCCTGCTCTTGTTTCGTGTTAGCTGCATATTATGGAAGAGAACTGCGTCTCTGTCCACATTCAATGGATGTTTCAACTCTCTAAGGAATTCTACAGACTCTGTTGACACTTGGGCTGACTCTGGTAGCATCTGCCTTCGTGTTAGATGGGGTGCCGGTGGGGGATTGTTCTTAACAATGGCTCTGTGTGGAAGTGTTACGACCCTCTCCTTTACCTGACCTTTCAACTTGGTCTGCGTTGACCAATTGTCTGTTTCAAGTTTGGGTAAATATGGATCACGTTCCTCGACTTTCATTGCATGAATAAGTTCTTTGTCCTTGACCTCTTCAGTGAGTCTCTTTTGTAACTGTTTTTCCCAATTTGCTGTAGGATCAGTCTGCTTTTGAATCTTATGTCCATTCACAGCTGTAAGTTCAACACCACCAAAGTCTGTGTGGTTAGCACCAGATGAACTCTCTTTTTCCCCTGCTACAAACATACCCGTAATCTGTTTCCTTTTCTTCCCACCTTTTAACTTTACAATGTCCATAGGAACCATTTCATTCATTTGTTCTAATTCAACTCGCTTTTTATACTCATCCCTTTCAATGTCTCTGAGTTTAAGTTCAGCAAGAACCTTCTGTTCGAAGTCAAACTGTTTCTGAAGCAACGCTCTCACCCTGTTTCTCTCCTGCTGGGAAACCATCAGCCTAACAACCAGGATACCTATGTTTTCCTGTGACTTGTAACCTTGAGCTAAATCCTGTAACTTTTTGGCTGCCAGAACTGGGTCTGGTATATCGATGATTTCATTAATAGCTTCTTGGTATGAAATGTATTTCCATAGACCTTGATTGGCTATGATGAAAAGTTGGTCATCTGGCTGAAGGGTTACTGTGGTAACGTGAGGTTCAGGGACTACATGCGGAAACAGGTAACTTGACCCAATCAACCTGGTGTTTCTTGTCACCCCATTTATTTTATTATCCTGAAATAGGTACACGTTTATCATAAATAATCAAAATAATCAGAATGGTTTTAACATATTATTATCATGTTTGAACTAATGTATTCAATGTATGCAATCTTTGATGTAAATGACCTGAAATATAAGCTGATCTGCAATATTCCTATTAACCTTTTCCCACAAACAACAAATTTGAAGCAGAGAGCATTAAAATTATATTGACAAATCCGTGTATTATGGAAAAACTCTATAAATAAAAGTAAGAATTATTGAAAAACAGTTGAAAATATTGTGTCAAAAAAAAAAATTGCTCACTTTGAAAAAGTCATCTGCATGTGTGAGGGTTCATCAAGGAGATATAAATAGCTTATGACTTGACTTCATGGCTGACAATATGTCCATAGCCATAATAGATAAGATTGATAATTGATAAGTTTGGGGTTTTACGTCGCTCTCAACAATCTTTCAGTCATATCATGGCAGCCTAACAGTTCACCTACCCATATGTTTTCTGGCTTTCTTACACCAGTATTCAACACAACAGGTTTTCAAAACAACTGGCTGCTTTTCAACATAGACTACAAGTCCATTGGTGGAAGGCAAATGACGCTTATTGCATTGACTTTTGTCAAACTATGGAGAAAATGATGGCAGTGCTTGGGTTCGAACTCAAAAACCCTGGATTGATAACCTGTGTCGCTACCTATGCTCGGATGTGACAGATCAATGGGTACAGAAGAGGATTGAAGATTGAGGTCTTCAGTAAAAACTAGAATGGAGTGCTCCCCCGGGCACGTGTGCCATTTCCGGGGCCTTGTCAGAAAATTTTAATTTCTGACAGTAAAGGGAAAATAACTCCGATATAAAAATATTTGGATTATCCCCCTTTTGTGAACCAATCACACACATTGATATAAACATTTGTCAGAAGTTTCAATGTTATCCTTTAAGTAGAATTTTTTTTATTTGAAAATGTGACGAAAAAGTGTGAAGGACAGACAGCTTGTTGACAGAAAAGGGGCTATAACTCTGATATAAAAATATTTGGATTATCCCCCTTTTGTGAACCAATCACACACATTGATATAAACAATTGTCAGAAGTTTCAATCCAATCCTTTGAGTAGAAAAAAAGTAATTTGAAAACGTGACGAAAAAGTGTGACAGACAGACAGACGTCGGACAAAAAAAAAAGTAATCCCTAAGTGCCTACCATGCTACGCAGGTGACGCAAAATCTGTCAGACATTTCACAAAAAGCATTGTCATCAGTGTCAGGGTAATTGTAATAACCATTTTAGGAGTACTTCATGAAAGCTGATAGGGGATCGAACCCTAGTCTTCCACTCTTGTTGCAGACTCGAACCACTCCACAACCGAGTAATTTTCTATGCAATTTGACAGGTTTTTAGCTTAATTGTTGGAAAATGGGCATTCTGACATTGCCTCTTCAACAGTTTAACCATTTCCCACATACCAAAGCTTTCTGATGCCTCTGCAGTAGACAACTTTTGAAAAAAATTGTGGCAAAAGGAGAATTGCTTAACCCATTCCCTCATATAGACGCTTTCTGATGCCTCTGCAGCAGACAGCTTTTTGAAAACATAGTGACAACAGAAGAAATTGCACAAAACGTGCAATTTCTCCTTTTTCCACAATGTTTTTTATTTCCACTTTTAGTCATAGGTTATCCATTCAATTATAGAGGTTTTGTGACAAAATATGTTCAAAGTCGTCTGCTGCAGAATTGTTGTATGAGGGAAAGGGTTAATTCTGTGTCTCTGCAATGCGGCTAATTTACTTACCTCTGTTATAATTCCACCTGAGCTGTATATTCTGTCCATCTCCTCTTTGTTGTTCTCCACCGTGAAGAGTTTACTGATGACGACTGCTTCCCCTCGTCTTGCCAGAATGACCTCTGTGTCGCCAACATTGGCCACATGTAGGGTGTAGGGGTCATTCCCACTGTGTTTTCTGATATGACATATGGCACCACACGCTCCCACCTTCTGACCCGTACCTTTCAGTTTTCTGAAAAAATATTACATAGATAACTGTATAAAAAATAAACAATAACTTTAAGCATTTTTCCACATATGACAACTCTGCAGCAGATGTCTTAGAAAACATCAAGGCAACATTATGAAAAAATCTCTACAACTTAATGTAGAACTATTTAATGAAGTTGAAACCATTGTGGCAAAAGGAGAAATTGCTTTTGTTTTGCTCAATTTCTTTTCTTTGTCACACTGTTATCAATATTCTTCTTTTGCAAAGGATTCTACAAAATTGGAAATGGTTAAATTGCTCAATTTCTTTTTTTTGTCACACTGTTATCAATATTCTTCTTTTGCAAAGGATTCTACAAAATGGGAAATGGTTAAATTGGTAATTCAGGTTTTCACATAAAAGTTTGTAAGTCAACCCGTCACAGTCATCAAGTTTTAAAAGAAGAATGATAAGAAATGTGAACTTGACAATTGTAGGCTATTTACATATTAACCAATCTTCACAGAATATTTTATTGATATTTCAGAGAAGCCATCTGAGTTTAGAGGCTATACATCTGAATGATTGGAGGTACATGTATAATTTTGATATAAATTAAGAAAAAATATTGTAGGAAATAGAGAAATTGATTTTTCTTGGCAATGTTGTGGGTTTTTTTGAAGCCGTTTTTTTTACCATTATTAAAGGATTAAGTTAAGAGCTGCTTTTATGAAACAAATTACTTTTCAAAAACGTGTCATATGTATGCTGATGTTCAATATAAGTCACTTGTCCTAGCCTAGTACATTATGCTGGTTTGTTTACCCATAGATCATGAATAAGTGAACAGCTAGTCACCTTGATATGCATGTAACTGAAATAATGTTTTAAAAAGCGTAAAACAATTATATACCTCAAATTTCACAAACACATTTCTACTTGTATTATTTAATATTGCAAATTGTATTGCATCTTAGCTGCCTTGCAATACACTAGCTTCGTTTTTTAGTAAATGTTCTCAAAAGTTGGCTGGTAAAGAGGAACCAAAAGCTGTTGATGTCAGATTATGGGTAAGCCCTTTCCCACATACAATACATCTGCAGCAGGCAACTTTGAAAACATCTAATTTTAAATATGGAAACTCTCTATAGATAAAAGAACACTTATTGAATAAAGTTGAAAACGTTGTGGCAAAAGGAGAGATTGCTTATTATGAGCAATTTCTCCTATTGCATCAATGTTTTCAAAAGTCATCAGCTGTGGAGACGTTAAAAAGCACCTCTGTATGAGGGAAAGAATAAAATCAAAGGAAAGTGCATAATAATTGATAGTTTGTTTAGTGTTTTACGCCGCTTTCAACTATTTTTCAGTTATATCACGGTGTTTCATCAGCCAGTCAGAGTCGTCATGCTTATCCCGCAAACCTGAGCTCCAAGGAGGGTAGCGATTACTACCATTTTTAAAGTCTTTGGTATAACCCGGACGGCGATCAAACACACGACCTCCTGCACCCAAGGTGAATACCAAGGTGAATACACAATAATCAATTTTACCTGTGGGCAGACAAAATTGCATATTTCAAATAGTCCTCGCTTGTGATTGGATTTTTGACTTCCTCTTCAATGATTGGTACAATTCGATTGGTCAGAATTTTGATAACCTCATCATTTCTACCTCCATCAAAGAGAGCAAACAATCCCTCCTGACTTTCGTTAAATCTAGGTTTGTTTACAATACTGACCGAAAGTCTGAAATGGGAAAAAAAAAACATGCATAAAGAAATACCCAAAAACTACTGGAAATTAAAAGGGATCTCATTCAGTCTTCAGATGATGATGAATAGTCATTAAAAACAAGAGGGCCATGATGGCCCTGGATCGCTCACCTGATTTTTTTTCTTCACTTTAGCCGTATATGCCCAGCCCCCTGACGGCCATAGCTTTAAATCAATCAACATTGCTTGAAGAAATCTGATAGAGAGTCTTCCTAGGAATATTTCTACCAAATTATTTGAAAATCGGCCTGACACTTTCGGAGGAGAAGATTTTTTAAGTTTTCACTAAAGCCATATAAGGCAAAATAGCACCACCCTGTGGCGGCCATGTTTTTCGACCAATCCACATTGCTTTAAGGAATTTGATAGTGGTCACCTAAGGAACATTTCTAAAAGAAATATTTGAAAATTGGCCTGACACTTTCAGGAGAAGATTTTTTAAGTTTTCACTATAGCCATATAAGGTAAAATGGTCCTGCCCCCCCTGGCAGCAATGTTTTTTGACCAATCTACATGGCTTGAAGGAATCTGATAGAGGGTCATCCAAGGAATTTATTTCTACAAATAAAATTGAAAATTGGCCACCCAGTTTGGGAGAAGAAGAATTTTAAAAGTTTTTTTCGTTTTGTTGCCATGGAAACCAGAATTCTGCATGGATCCAACAATTTGAAGGAATTCTGGTGAGGTCATTGAGAGGATGCTTTCTGTGAAGTTTCATCCCAATTGACCCACTTATTACTGAGGCGAAGATGTTGACAGACAACGGACGAAAGGCGATGGCAATAACTCACCTTGAGCAGTTCCTGCTCAGGTGAGCTAAAAACAACAGGAAAATAAATAAATAAGAAAAATCAATTTGAAACATTAATAAAAATGTACAGGATGCAGATAATTTATGTAGAAAACAGAATTTTTAATGTATGTTATTGTTCATTTCTCTGTTAAACCAGGGATCCTTTATGCAGATACCAGAATATTTAGTGGATGCTAATTGTTCAATTCTCCGTAAAACCGCAGATTCTTTATGCAGAATACAGAGTTTTTAATGTAAGTTAAATGTTTAATTCTCCGTAAAACCGCAGATTTTTTATGCAGAAAACAGAGTTTTAAATGTAAGTTAATTGTTCAATTCTCTGTTAAACCACAGATGCTTTATGCAGAAAACAGAGTTGTTCATGCATGTAAATTTTTCAATTCTCCATAAAACTTACTTATTTCTCATGCCGGAGGTCTGTGACAAACCACTCTGCCATGGAATCTCCAATTCATCAAACCCTGCAGTTCTAAGGTCCAAAAGGGACCTGTTTTGGCCCTTAATGTCCACCATACACACTTTCTTTTTAGTGCTGAAAATAAATTTCAAAACAAATATGAGTCACATCGGGCAAAAAGGGGGTACTGTGTGAACAGTGAATGTTCCGGCGATGGATTGATTAATGTTTTATCCTTTCCCACTTACATACAGCAAATCTGCAGCAGACGACTTTGAAAATATCTAGACAGAAACACAGAAAATCTCTATTTATAAATAAAGGTATAATTACTGGAAAAAGTTGAAAACATTGCGTGGCAAAGGAGAAATTGCTTATTTTGAGCAATTTCACCTTTTGTCACAACGTTTTTCAAAAAGACGTCTGCTGTAAATGTGTCAAAATGTGTCTACAGGTGGGAAAGGATTAATTCTGTTTTTTAACAGTCTTTCCCTCATATCGCGGACGCAAATTCACCTATCACACCTTGTCACACCAGTACTCCACACAACAGTCTTTCCAAGCAACTAGCTGCTTTTTCCACTGAGACTGTTAGCCTATGGCGGAAAAAGAATGACGCTTGTCACATTGACTTTTGAAAAATGTCGAAAAGAAGAGCTAGGGTTCAAACCCACAACCCCTTAATTGACTTAGAAATGCTCAGGCGAGTAAGGGCAACAAGATGAAGTATACCGGTACTAAATTTGAGATTTTTTAATCATCAATAAATTAACCAAATCCTTTCATTGCTAAATTGATATATAAGCTCTAGAAACAAAATTCATATATAAACATTTTTTTTCTTTTAATTTTCAAAATAATTTTCTATGAGCATAAGATTGGAGATGGAATGGAGTGTCATGCAATGCATTTTTATCAATTTATTGGAATTTAACTTCAGGGTCATGGTCATTGTCAGCAGAAGATGAAACTTGGACAGTCAGTGTCTAACCATGGACACTATCCACTTGGGAATGGCAGTCGCTACCATATTGTCCAATCTATCAACTTTGCATAATGCATATTTCCTTGGTACACCTTTCTAAGTGTTGTGCCGTGAAATTTGACTTTCTGCTGCAAAATAAGTCTGCATGTGGGTAAGGGTTAACACTTTCCAACATGTAACAAAACTGGAGGAGATGTCTTTGAAATAATCTGGATAAAATGTAGACATTCACTTTATATAAAAATTTGTTTTAGAATCAAGTTGAAAACATTGTGGCATAAGGAGAAATTGCTCATCATGAGCAATTTCTTCTTTTGCCACAATGTTTTAAAAAAAGACGTCTGCTGCAGAGGCGCCAGAAAGTGTCTATTTGTGGGTAAGGGTTAAAACTCCATGAAGAATAAATGACCAAAAGCACCTCTGCAGCAGATGGCTTTTTAAAAAACATAGTGACAAAAGAAGAAATTGCACAAAACGTGCAATTTCTCCTTTTGCCACAATGTTTTCCACTTTTAGTCATAGGTTATCCATTCAATTATAGAGATTCTCTACTTTTTTACAAAATATGTTCAAAGTCGTCTGCTGCAGAATTGTCGTAGGAGGGAAAGGGTTAAATTGTTGTATAGTGAATAGCTTTTCAAAACTTAAAAAACACTATGATAAAACATTATAATGTTAAAAATTGACACTTATTCACAAACATTATTAAAGTCAAACACACAATCAATGAAACAAAGACATTATCACAACTCATTATTAAAACTACATTATATTCTATCGTTAACTTTTTAATTTAATGATGAGCTCTTTTCAAATCAGTACATCCCTCTTTTAACAACATAGTACACACTCATGAAGTAAACTGTCCTTCGTAGACTCGCTAATATCACTTTTCCCATAATGTTAGTGTCTTCATCTCCCAGTTCTTATTATTTCAAATGGTGATTGTGACGTTACACTGTCCCACATTCCGACATATCTGCAATGGACTACTTTTGAAAACAATGTGGCGAACGAACAAATTGCTTATTATGATTGATTTCTTCTTTTATCACGATAATATTAAACCCTTTCTGATGCCTCTGCAGCAGACAGCTTTTTGAAAACATGGTGACAAAAGAAGAAATTGCTCAAAACGAGCAATTTCTCCTTTTGCCACAATGTTTTCCACTTTTAGTCCATTAACCCTTTCCCTCATATAGACGCTTTCTGACGCCTCTGCATGCAGTAGACGGCTTTTTGAAAACATAGTGACAAAAGAAGAAATTGGACAAAACGTGCAATTTCTCCTTTTGCCACAATGTTTTCCACTTTTTGTCATAGGTTATCTATTCAGGGTATGGAGATTTTCTATTTTTTGACAAAATATGTTCAAAGTCGTCTGCTGCAGAATTGTCGTATGAGGAAAAGGGTTAAACTATAGAGATTTTCTATTTTTTGACAAAGTATGTTCAAAGTCGTCTGCTGCAGAATTGTCGTATGAGGGAAAGGGTTAATTCTATACATAAAATTATATTTGTGTGTAGTTGTCAGCTACAAATGTATGTGGGAAAGGGGGGTTAAGCAGATTGTTATTAGCTATAAATACATCAAGGTACACAAATTATTACCCTTTGTATTAAATCAACAGTTCTTCTCTTAAAAAACAAGAATTACTCGTAATTAAATGTCTCGCTGTCCCTTGCTTTGACTATCAATGCAAGTGCAAAAGACAAAAAGTAAAATAACAAAACTTTAACATTGAGCTAAACATGACAAATGACCAAAAGACCAAAAGTACACAAAATTCATAAAAAAAATTCAAAATGTATGACCCCAAAAACAATTTATTATTTTTAAAAACATTATGCATTAAATGTGTGTCCAAAATTTGTAGTCAATCTAACAAAAAATGGAGAATGTATGAATCAATCAAAATCCACAAAAAAAATCATGTTTTTTACGACAAAAACAGGTAATATACATTATATCTACAACATACAATCGTGTCATGAAGAGTATAAGATATAACTATGACTGAAGTTTGAAAACCCTAGCACTAAGTCTTGTACTTTTGAGGAAATGTAAAAAAAAAAAACTTTAACTTTGAGCTAAACGCAAAATTCAAAAATACAAGAAATTTAAAAAAAAAAAAAACAATGCCAAATGTCACATAATTTTTTGTCTTATTTTTTGAGACCAAATATAGTGATAATTGGTTGTACGTCAGGCAAATTTAGAGAGCGGACAATGTTGATATAGTTTTGGCCATTTCAAGGGATATAAGTGTGGAGTGACTAAGATAACGTGGTTAGTTATCGAACCTGACCAAGATATTCTACCCATCAACATACCCATGATATTGTCTAAATTGGTGATGATCAAATACAATGACTCAAGCAATATGGCTAATTATAGCATTATATGTCCGAAATATTATGCCCATACACATTCTGACTAAATTTGGTGCTGATTGGATAAAAGCTTCAAAAGTTATTGATGGGACAAGACCAATTAGAGGTATTTTCTATAATTAAAGGGCAATAACTCTCCAGTGAATGAAGCGATATGGCTGGTAATCAAACTTGTCCGACATATTTTGCCAATACACATTCTGACCAAATTTAGTGGTGACAGGACAAAGGCTTTTAAAGTAATTGATCGGACAAAAAATAATTCATGTAATTTCTATAATTAAAGGGCAATAACTCTCAATCGACAACAGCGATATGGCTGCTGATAAAACTTGTCCAAGATATTATGCCAATACACATTTTAACTAAATTTGGTGGTGATTAGATAAAGGCTTCTAAAGTTATTGAGCAAACAAGATCAATTTTAGGTAATTTCTATAATTAAAGGGCAAAAACTCTAGATATACTATAGCGATAGAGCTAGTTATCAAACTTGTCCGAGATATTATGCCAATTCACATTTTGACAAAATTTGATGATGATGGGACAAAGGCTTCTAAAGTTATTTAGCTGACAAGACCAATTTTAGGTAATTTCTATAATTAAAGGGCAATATCTCTTAATTGACTTAAGCGATATGGCTAGTTATCGAACTTGTCCAAGATATTATGCCAATAAACATTCTGAAAAAAAATTGTGATGATTAGACAAAGGCTTCTAAAGTGATTTAGCTGACATTTAGGTAACTTCTATAATTAAAGGGCAATAACTCTTGATTGACTAAAGCATTATGGCTAGTTATCAAACTTGACCAAGATTTCTTAAGTTATTTAGCTGACAAGATCAATTTTAGGTAATTTCTATAATTAAAGGTCAATAACTCTTAATTGACTAAAGCGATATGGCTAGTTATCTAACTTGTCCAAGATATTATGCCCATTTACATTCTGACAAAATTTGTTGATGATTAGACAAAGGATTATAAAGTTATTTAGCTGACAAGACCAATTTTAGGTAATTTCTATAATTAAAGGGCAATAACTCTTGATTGACTAAAGCGATATGGCTTGTTATTGAACTTGTCCAAGATATTATGACAATACATATTCTGACCAAATTTGATGATGATGGGTCAAAGGTTTCTCAAGTTATTTAGCTGACAACAAACTGGATACCGCCCGCCCGCCTTCCAGTACGCCGCAGGTAAAACTATAATACGAGCTGAACGCAAAACTAAGAAATTCAAGAAATTAAAAGAAAAAAAAAAATACGTATGCGCAAAGTTAAAAAATACCAGAAATTTAAGCAAAAAGAAATTGAGCTAAAAGCAAAATTCAAAATTACAAGAAATTCAAAAAAAAAGAAAAAAATACATATGCGCAAAGTTCAAAAACACAAGAAATTCAAAAAAATAAAGAATGATCCAAAAAAATTAGCTAAACGCATAGTTCAAAAATACAAGAAATTAAAATAAAAATATTAATGTTGTATTGCAAGCAATACAAGAGTCCCCTACCAGATCATTGACCTCTAAGTGTGACCTTGACCTTTGAGGTACAAGCCTGTGTCTTGTGTGCCACATGTCACCTCATCATGGGAATTCTATGATGCATGGTTGAGATGTGGGACGGACAAGTTACAGTCCTATCAAACAGTACTTATGTTGACCTTTGACCTCTAAGTTTGACCCTGACATTTGAGGTACAGGCCTGGGTCTTAGGCATGACAAGCTGCCTCATCATGGTGAACGTTTGTGCCAAGTTCCTTGGAAATACAATGATGGATGGTTAAGATGCAGGCCAGACAAGGTAGTCCTATCAAACAGTACTCATTTTGACCTTTGACCTCTAAGTGTGACCTTGACATTCAAGGGACAGGCCTGGGTCTTGTGCATGACATGCTGCCTCATCATGGTGAAGGTTTGTGCCAAGTTTCTTGAAAATCCTATGATGGATGGTTAAGATGCGGGCCAGACAAGGTACAGTCCTATCAAACAGTACTCATTTTGACCAAGACATTTGAGGTACAGGCATGGGTCTTGTGCGCGACACGCCTCCTCATCATGGTGAACGTTTGTGCCAAGTTTCTTTTAAATCCTATGATGCATGGTTAAGATGCGGGCCGGCCAAGGTTAGGTGGGACTGACAGACAGACAGACAGACGGAATCGACCAAACCTAAAGTTCCCACACCGACTTATAACAAAATGCAAAACGTTTTACCCTGAAACCTGTTTGATATGTTGAAGTACTTTATTTATGTAATGTGTGTTCACAATTTGAAATGAATCCAACAAAATATGAAGAAGCTATGTCCAATTCTCGAAATCCACCAAAAATCAAGTGTTTTACCCCAAAAAAGGTCAGACTCAGCATCTTCAGCATACAATGTGCAGAAGGGTATTAGATGTAACTATATTCCAAATATGAAAGCCCAAGTTCCAGTACTTATTGAGAAAAATAACCAAAACAAAACTTAAACGTTGAGCTAAACGCAAAATTAAAAAATTCAATAAATGAAAAAGAAAAAAAA
>JASEVX010000010.1:54379906-54577484 GCA_031761405.1 Serripes groenlandicus | reverse complement strand
AAATTGCTCAAACCAAACTATATCTCCTTTTGTCACAATGTTTTCTACTTTAAGTCATAGGTTATCCATTCAATTATAGATATTTTCTATTTTTTGACAAAATATGTTCAAAGTCGTCTGCTGCAGAATTGTCGTATGAGGAAAAGGGCTAACACATCATTGTTACATGTATGCACCCTCCTGTCTTACCCTCTAAACTTCATCAAATAGTCTCTGGAATTAAACAGTCAACAGTGTTTTACGCCATTTTCAACATTATTTCTGTTATATCACGGCGACAATTCACCTTTACATGATTCCTGGGTATTGATTGATTGGGGTTTAATACCGGTTTCAACAATTTTTCATTCTTATCACTATAGCCAGTTCACCTTCTCATGTATTTTGGCTTTCCCACACCAGTACTCCACATTTCATACATTCCAACTGGCTGCATTTCCACATAGACTGTTAGCCCACTGGTGAAAGACGATTTTATGCTTGTCACATGGACTTTTGTCAAACATTGGAAAGAACGTAGGGCAAGCTGGGATTCAAACACACAACCCCTGGATTGACAGCCCGCATTGCTTCCAGATGATTCCTTGGTAAACAAACCAGAGCTAGGCAAGGAAGGGCAATCCACCATGACCTTTACACCAAAACTGGGTATCAAACCTGGGCCAACCGGTTCCAAGTCCCTGACGCTAACCACTCAGCCGCAGTGGATTCCTGTTTGATTTAAAAAGTCGTCTGCAGCAGAATGCACCTCAAGGTGGAAAAGTGTTTTAACCCCCTTTTCCAACAAATCTTCTGCAGACGACTTTGAAAACATAGTGATAAAAACCTGAACAATCTCGATAAAAGATAGCTTAATTGTTTACAAACTGACAACCCATGGAACAGCAGCCTTCTGTAGGGTATCGAGCTCAACTGCATTAATTTGAAGGACGAACCAGGACTTCAAAAGGTGCATATTTCATGGTCTTAAATCCTTATTTGACTTCAAAACCCTATGTTATGGGTACTCAAAACAATCGTCTTACTAAGACAATCCTTTTGGTGCAAACATCATATAAATTGATTCAGTAATAAGGGAGACAGTGTGGGGAAAAGAGCTGTTTACTCTAAATATCTGGAGTGTCGTTTTTCATACCTGATTCCTCTGAGTTCACTAGAATTGACTTGCATTTCTGGATTACCCGATATGTCCAGGAGGTTCACATTGGAGGACATCAACCCTGTGATGGAAATGTCCATCAGTCTGTTAGAACCAACCTCTAAAACCTGAAAATAGGCCAAACAAGAGACATTATGCAACAGCATAAGCTATGATCAATTTTGATATAAGAAATGGAGAATACTCAAAAAATAATTTTTGGTTTTATTGTGGTTTTACGCCGTTTTCAACATTATTTCAGTTATATCATGGCGACAGTTCTCTTATATATGATCCCCTGGGTAAACAAACCAGTATTAGGCTAGGAAATGTGCCTTGTCCATGGGCACTTCACCATGGACACTGCGCTGCAACTGGGTATCTAACCAGGGATTCATTGCTCCAAATCCCTGGCGCTTACCCCTCCAAGGGCACTTCACCATGGCCACTGCGCTGCAACTGGGCATCTAACCAGGGTTGCCTTGCTCCAAATCCCTGGCGCTTACCCCTAGGCCACTTCTGATTCTTCAATTTTAAATAAAGAAGTTAGATTTATAGCTATTGGACTTTGCAATTTTCTTTGATAGACCTTGACACTTACAGATGCATTTTGTCGCAGCTAAAGAGGATGAATATTGAAAACATTCTCCTTTCGCCACAATGTTTTCAAATCATTTTCTCAATAAATGTTCGTATATAGAGAAAACAATTGCAGAGTGGTTGTATCTGGGAAAGGGTAACCCTTTCCCACATACAGATGTTTCTGACGTTTCTCCAGCAGATGACTTTTGAAAATATTGTGGCAAAAGAAGAAATTACTCATGATGAGAAATTTGCCGTAATGTTTTAAACTTATTTTAATAATTGATCCTAAAGGTATAGATAGTTTCCATATTTTTCAAAAAATGTTTTCAAAATATCTGTTGCTAATTTGTTATAAGTGGGAAAGGGGTTAAAAACAGATATCCTATACTGCAGGTTTGTTGTATGTGAGAAACAGTCAAAGAAGAGAAACACTTCCTACCCTAAGATTTGGTGAATATCTGAAGTCGGGTAATTCCTTCAGTAAGTTAGCATTTGACCGGAGTGCCTGTAGTTTGGTATGCCTTCCCACACATCTCGGTAAATGTCGCAGTAAATTACCGGATATGTTAAGCTCCTGTAGGGACTCTAGCTTTCGGAGGTCTCTGTTTAAATGAAAACTTAAATTATAAGTTACAGTCAACAATTTGATTTGTTTGGTTGTGTAGTGTATTATGCTGCTTTCAACCTTTTTTCAGTTACATCACAACATTTCCTGGGTAAGTTACCAGGACTACTGGTCCAACTAGAACTATCACTGAAGATGATAAATACCCCCTAAACATCACCTTGACCTACACCATAACTTAATAAGTAAAAGGGCCATAACTCTGTAAAATAACATGCAATTGTAACCCCTTTAGGATATGCACATCTCCTCTTGGTATAGAAGCTTCATGTAAAATTATTGAATTCCAGCCAGTGGTTCGTAAGAAATAGGCCGGACAAAATATGGCTTCCGACCGACAGACAGACTGACAGACAGACAGACAACCAGACACATCGACTCCTATATACCCCCTCTTCTTCGAAGGGGGTATAATTATCCCAACTGACATCCACAGCTTAAATGCTTGGGATCCCACAACTCTAGGCACTAAGGAGGGAAAGCCATTACTACCAATTTTAAAGTCTTTGGTATGGACCCGGCCGGGGATCGAACCCTATACCTCTTGCACTGGAGGCGGTCTACACTTTGAGCCAGATCTCGAGATTCTGATTCATATTGCATCTCCATATCGGGATCACATATAGGGATAGTAAAACTAATTATTTTGTCTCAAGTTACATTTGGGTCTATATATACAACATGCAAGCGTTTCCCACTTACAGACATATTTCAACCCAGCAGTTGCAGCAGATGACTTTTAAAAAACAATTAGGTGAAAGGTGAAATTGCTTATCAACTCTATTCAATAATTATACTTTCATTTATAGAGATTTTCCATACTTTTGCCAAAGATGTTTTCAAATACGTCATAATCAACACCATGCATGAAGGATGAAACAGAAAACTGTCTATACCTTTTGCAGCAGACAAATGTTCATGCCTCTGCATCAGACAACTATTGAAAGTGTTGTTTGAAACAGAGAAATTTATCAGAATAGGTAACCCTTACTAAACTGAAACCGCCATTCCGCATTGTAAGGGTTCAACTCTTCCCATTTAATAAAGACACTTTCCGAACCCTCTGAAGCAGAAAAACATTGTTGTAAAAAGGGAAATTGCTTCAAAATGAACAATTTCTCCTTTCGACACAATGTTTTCAAGACTATTTTTCAATCAAACGACAAATACAAGACAAAGACTCCGATATAAACAAGATTTTTTGCCAATAAATTAACAAAGTCGTCTGCTGCAATTTTGTTGTATGTGGGAAAGGGTAAGGATAGACAATAGACCATTTACCTGTCATGTATTTCTGTTAGTTGATTATAGGCCAGATGAAGTATCTTCAGTTTATAAAACAGACATATTTTCGGTATGACATCATCTCCCAGACAGTTAGCGGACAGGTAGAGTTCATGAAGCTTGTTCTGGTAGATGTTCTCACTGGGCCCTGGGATGTTCTCAAGTCTGTTGTTCGTCAAACAGATGTACCGCAATCTGAAAAAGAACAGCAAAACACAATGAAATATCGCTTTACTCCGCTTAATGAATGATAAATTCCTAAGTGTTTGAGTGCCTGCATAAATGTAACAGTACATGAAACTGTCCTTGAACAGTAGATCAACTATTTATGTTAACTATCTGTTGCAAGTTTACTTTAGTAAAAAGTATCTGAGTACTTTGCAACCTCATTGTATTTTTCTTTTCAGCGCCACACTGTTACAAGCATCACAGAAACAGAAAAATAAAATTTTGTTCAGACGCATTTTGACGAATCTGCAGCAGTTGACCTTAGAAAGTATTGTGGCAAAAGGTTAAATTGCTTATAATGACTAATTACTCCTTTTGCCATATTGTTTTCAACTTTATTTAATAGCTATATTTTCATTTTGATAGATTTTCAATACATATACCTAGTTGTTTTTGTTAAGTCGTCTTTTGCAGATTTGCTGTATGTGGGAAAGGGTTAAATAGAACAATTGAGATTTGCATCTTTTGAAAATATGACAATTTTTTATCTTGCCATGACATTAATTTCCTTATAGTCAGAAAAAATAGTTTTTCCGAAAATCCCTGGCCAGAAAACATTGATATATAATGAAAGTTAAGAAAGTTTTTGATTCCAAACGAAACAATGATTAATCCTTTCCCACATATAGACGCTGTCTGACGCCTCTGCAGCAGACGGCTTTTGAAAACATTGAGACAAAAGAAGAAATTGTTCAAAATGAGCAATTTCTCCTTTTGCCACATTGTTTTCAACTTTTTTCAGTAAATATACAATCATTTATAGAGATTTCTGTGTTTTTGCCTAGATCTTTTCAAAGACATTTGCTGTATGTGGGAAAGGGGGATAAAGTATATTTCAATTACTTTGGTAATTTCTTAAAGAGATCATCGGGTAACTCTGTCAACAGGTTATGTTCCAGGCTGAGATCCTCCAGGACCGCGTTACCAATATCTTGTGGAAGTTCGTGCAGTTTGTTGTGACTCAGCTGTAAGGTTCTCAGTTTTTGTGCGTCCGAAAGTAACCTGAAACAAGGGAGGTAAGAGAGGTTCAGAGCTCTAGTAAATAAGGTACATAATTCATGTTCTAAAATCATTATGTGACTTTGGAAACATTCGGGCAAAAATAAGGGGACTCTCTATGTAGCCAAAGTATATGTATAAGGGGAGTGTTCACCATTGGAACTAGAGGTCCAATGTTTGAGCCCGGGTCCAGTCATATCTTTTAGGATTGTTACACGCAATTAAAGTATCATAATTGAATCAAGTTGAAAACATTGTGGTAGATCATGTGCAATTTCTATTTTTTTGTCACAGTATTTTCAAAAGTGCTGCAGATGCATCAAAATGCATCTGTAATTGAGATAGGCTTTAGACCCTAGTATGTTCAAAGAATTGTCAAAGTGACAACAGTGCACATAGTGCAGATAATGCAATTTACAAAGCAAATACAATATTACTCCAGGACTGTTATAATGGCAGCCAATGGAGGTCTACTAAGGAAAAGTCTGAAGCATTCTCAATCTCACAAGGGACCACTTAAACTGCCTTGCTAAACAGCTAGTTTTTGTAGTGATGTGGTAAAGCACTTAATTGCCTTCAGATCTTGAGGTACAAGGTTTGAGCATATTTTAGATTGTTACACATAACATTTGGCTATGCTTAGCATTCAGACTTGAAAAGAAAACATTCTAATCGTAATTATAATGGTTTGTGTTTCTTATCCCTAAAATGGATGACTCTGCAGACAACTTTTGAAAACATTATGGGCAAAGTAAATATTGCTAAAATGAGCAATTTCACCCTATCCTACAATGTTTCATAATTTTTGCCTCGGAGCTTTCAAGAGCAGAAAACAACTGAAATAACAAACATTTGGTAAATTTTTAATCTAAATCTCACTGTACCTGTTTGGGAGTTCCAACAGTTGATTATGACTAGCGTTCAGTTGCACCAAGAAAAAACAATCGCTGATCCAACCTGGGAGACTCTCTAGTTTGTTGCTGTAAAGAGAAATATTTTACAGATTGGACTATTTATTTCAAAGACCTTGTATTCCCTCCATCTATTCCTGATATTGAAAATTTCTGCTACTTCTTCGGGAGTTGGTTTTTAACTCTTTCCCACATACAACAAATTTGCAGCAGAGGACTTTGATATCATCAAGTTCAAAATATACGAAATGTCTTTAAATGATTGTTAGATTATGGAATACAGATGAAATCATTGTGGCAAAAGGAAAAATTGCTAAACAATTTCTCCATTTGTCAGTGTTTTCAAAAGTCGTCTGCAGCAGAGGCGTCTATATGTGGGAAAGGGTTAAGAAAACATTTTCGAAAAAGGTCAAAATAGTTATGATAAAATATTGGTTCAAGTTAAAAGTGAACAATAATTTTTTTTTATTTTCCTTTTTTCTAAAATGTATTAACTCTGTATTGGTCATTGGATGACATCATACTTTTTCAAAAACGATAGTTCTCTGCCAAAATCGTTATTTAAATGATTGGGTGAATGATCTTGTATACTCACTGTGACAGGTCAAGCATGGTCAGCCATTCTGGTTTGGGATTCACGGAAAATGTGGTTAATTCTGTAAAATTAAAAAAGCAAAATTGAGGCGTTATCGCATGAAAACAGAATTTCGCAGGTTTTGAAATTAACATAAACACTTTACTGCTAACAGACAATCAGCAGCAGACGACTTTGAAAACATCTCAGCAAAAATATGGAAACCTCTGTTAATAAAGAGTAGAATATAATGTCTAGCCTTTTTTTAGTTTTATTTATTTATCATAACTGTTTTCTGGTGTCTTCCAGGATGTTTCTATGACTGGATAGCAAACAAGGAAGGTCCCAGGTTGAGATTCTGTGATCAGTGGGTTCTGCCTTTGTGATAATTTATGCCACAATTAGAGTAAGAAATTGTTAAAGAAGCCTCAAGGAAGCAGGATTAACCATTTCCCACATACAACAAATCTGCAGCAGAGACGACTTTGAAAACATCAAACATTGAAAACATTGTGTCAAAAGCAGAAATTGGTCATCATCAGCAATTTCTGCTTTTATCATAACGTTTTCAAAGGTTTTATGCTGCAAAGGCATCAGAAAGCGTAAGTGTAGGTATAATTACTGAAAAAAGTTGAAAACATTTGTGTCAAAATGGAGAAATTGCTCGTTTTGAGCAATTTCTCCTTTTGTCACAATGTTTTCAAAAGTCGTCTGCAGCAGAAATGCATCTATAGGTGGCAAAGATTTAACTAATCAAGGCTGATCTGGTTTATAAGGAGCAAAGGTGAAGATGTGAAGTCTGAATTTCACAAAGCCAAAGGAATAACAAGAGATAAATTGTAACCACTTACCATTATGTGCTGCAGATAAAGGAATAAAGAGAGATAAATTGTAACCACTTACCATTATGTGCTGCAGATAAAGGAATAAAGAGAGATAAATTGTTACCACTTACCATAATGTGCTGCAGATAAAGGAATAACGAGAAATAAATTGTTACCACTTACCATAATGTGCTGCAGATAAAGGAATAACGAGAAATAAATTGTTTCCACTTACCATTATGTGCTGCAGACAAAGTCTTAATGGCACCCCCACTGACTTGAAGACTGTGAATTTTATTCCGCTCACAATTCAAATATTCCAAATTCCGTAATGACCGAACATCTAAATCCGTCACTAGGTTATCACGCATGTCTAAATGTGTCACTAACTCCAACAAATGAAATTTCGCCATTTCACTCGGCACTAGGGTCAATTTATTCATTCGAAAATCAATCTTTTTGATGTGATGCATTTTGTTAAGAACATTTTGTGGTAGTTTTTCTATACGGTTCCCTGCCATAATTAAACTGTCTATTCGAAGCAGGGACTCGTGGGACTGTAACAGTACATTCGGGATGGATGGGAAGTGGTTAAATGCTAACACTAGGACGACCAGTCGTGGCATTCGACACATTTCCTCGGGTAGATAATTCAGCTGGTTGTTGTGAAGGTGCAGCATCTGTAGACTGTGAATGAACAGAGAATGAAGCAATTGTCATTTACAAAATTAAACCTTTCACACCTGCAGACACATTTTAACGTAATAGCAGCAGACGTCTTTTAAAAAACACTGTGATAAAAGGAGGAATTGCTCAAAACGAGCAATTTCTCCATTTGTCACAATGTTTTCAACTTTATTTAATAAATTAACTTTCATTTATGGAGATTTTTCAAGTTTTTGCCTACATGTTTTCAAAGTCGTCTGCTGCAGTTTTGCTGTATGTGGGAAAGGGGGGTTAATAGGTATAACCCTTTCCCGAATGCATACTCCTTTTTAAGCATTTGCAGCAGACGTCTATTGGAAACAATGTGGAAAAAATGAGAATCTATATTCATAGGAAGAAGAGAAAGAAGCCATGTCATGTTAAGAATTAATGGACTTTCGTAGGTTTTGAAATAAATAAACCCTCTCCCAAATGCATACCCATTTTGAAGCATTTGCATCAGACGACTTTGAGATCATCTAGGCAAAAATATTGAATCTCCCTATGAATGAAAGCATGTTAATTGAATAAAGTTGAAAACAATGTTTATCAAATGTCGTCTGCTGCAGAGACTTCAGAGAAACTCTATATGTGGGAACGGTTTAAGCCTTTCCCACATATAGATGCTTTTTGACACCTCTGCTGCAGACAACTTTGCAGACAATTGTTATTAATAATAAAACCATTATTTTTGAAGAATTTTCATGTATTTATCAATACATTTTCGAAGTCTTCTGCTGCAGATTTGTTATAATGTGGGAGAGGTTTAACCCTTTCCCTCATATAGACGCTTTCTGACGCCTCTGCAGCAGACGGCTTTTTGAAAACATAGTGACAAAAGAAGAAATTGCACAAAACGTGCAATTTCTCATTTTGACACAATGTTTTCCACTTTTTGTCATAGGTTATCCATTCAATTATAGAGATTTTCTATTTTTTGACAAAATATGTTCGAAGTCGTCTGCTGCAGAATTGTCGTATGAGGGAAAGGGTTAAATGCATAATAAGAAATATATTGTGGAGCAAGGATCAGATTACTCTGTCTTATCTAGGCCTCTGAGTATAGAAAAACTTACTTATCTAAGTCGGCAATATCCGGGGGAATGTCTTCCAGCTTGTTGCTCGCGAGGTTCAGCTCCGTGAGAGTTCTCATCCTGCAAACAGCGACAGGAAAACATCGCAAGTCATTGTCAGCCAGATTCAAACTTCTTAGATTAGAAAACCTGAAACGTAATGAGAGAGAATAAAGAATAGTGTTTTAACCCTTTCCCACAAACAGCAGACAACTTTTGAAAACATTGTGACAAAAAAACAAATTGCTCATCATTATGAGCATGAAAGGTGATTAAAATAGCTTTACTTTCCTGAGAAAAGACAGAATAAATAATTGAGCATATGAGAATAGTGGGTAAAGCATTATTATATATTATAAATATTATGTAGATTTAGCTCTATGACAGCTGAACCGATTGTGTGAAGCCTGTACCACCAGTATAGAATCATGCCATCAATGGCGTCTTACTATTATCTTTACTACTTGCTGCTCAACTTTTTTATCTTGATACATGTATTCCTTGAATTGGCTTTGGACTCTATCAATTGCAAAGATAGACAAGTCTATTTTGAAAATTCAGCATTGAAAGGAATAAAACTGAATGCCACCCTTGCTGACTGCTTCAAGATCAAAGTAAGATAACATTACTTTTATAACAAATGAGGACAATGATTAGAATTTCTTAACCCTTTCCAATATCAAACAAATCTGCAGAAGAAGACTTCAAAAATTATTGAATGGAATTAAAAACATTGTGGCAAATTTGGAGAAAATGCTCATTAAGAGTAATTTCTTCTTTTGACACAATGTTTTCAAAAGTTGTCTGCTTAAGAGGCATCAAAATTTGTCTGCATCTGGGAAAAAGGTTTAAAGTCAGATCACGCGAAAAAGGGAGTCCTTTGTGTTATGCAGTCTCACAAAAGCTTTTACATTAAGAAGAGTCATTTGTACCAACGGTACCAACAGATCCAAATGTAAATTCTGACAAAAAAAATTAAAAATGAAGCCCAAAAGATCCTTTGCTCCTTAATCCTTTCCCACATATATGTCTGCTTCAGACGCTTCAAAAAATATTTGTATGTGGATTCAAATTAACTTTTTGCCAAATACAGGGTGCAACAAGACCCGTTTTTGCCTGACGTGGCTTAAAAAATAAATCTTTATAAATACCATTATCAATGTAACTTACAAAACTATGTCACACCAAATTTGCATCCTTCAATTTGTACATTAGCATATATATTAAATTAACCTTTTCCCACAACTACTTATCTGCAGCAGACGACTGAAAATAAAATTGCTCATCATGAGCAGTTTTCCCTCTTGCCACATTTTTTTCTTCAAAAGTTGTCTGTTGAAGATGCATCAAAATACATCTGCATGTTGAAAAGAGTTAATTAACCCTTTCCCTCATACGACAATTCTGCAGCAGACGACTTTGAACATATTTTCAACTAATGGAAAATCTCTATAATATAATTGCACGTTTTGTGCAATTTCTTCTTTTGTCACTATGTTTTCAAAAAGCTGTTTGCTGCAGAGGCGTCAGAAAGCGTCTATATGAGGGAAAGGGTTAATAGACTTAAAAACAACCTCAGAGGAGAACATTTGTTTGTCTGGTGTTTTATGCTGATTTCAGTTATAACCCAGCATTTCCTTGGAAAGTTTCTAGTTATATAAGTCCATTTATTCGAACACTAGCGAGTCAGTCGTCATGCCTACCGCACAACACAGTGACCAAGGAGGGAAAGCCATTATTACAACAGGGGAGAACATATTTCTCCTTTTTGTTAAAATGCGTCTGTTTGTTGGAAAGGGTTAACCCTTTCCCTCATATAGACACTTTCTGATGCCTCTGCAGCAGACGGCTTTTTGAAAACATAGTGACAAAAGAAGAAATTGCTCAAAACGAGCAATTTCTCCTTTTGCCACAATGTTTTCAACTTTATGTCATAGGTTATCCATTCAATTAAAGAGATTTTCTACTTTTTGATAGAATATGTTTAAATTCGTCTGCTGCAGAATTGTCGTATGAGGGAAAGGCTTAATGCTTCATGTATTGGATAATGTAAAGGTAAATGTAGGTCAAATTCTAATGCAGACATGCATGATGAAAATTGTTAGTAATAAACATTCAAGTAATTGTGACAATTTAGAAATCGGCCGCGCATTACGATGAGGGGTCTCGTTGTTCATCTGCAAGTCATAAAGATTGAGTTTAACTTCACTGTCCATCTGTATCAATTATAGAACTTGTGTCTTCACTTTCGATTATATGTTAACCCTTTCCCACGTGTTTTGAAGCTTCTGCATGTGACTTTTGGAAACATAGCAACAAAAGGAGAAATTGCTCAAAACAAGCAATTTCTAATTTTAAATTAAAAATTTAATTAATTAAAACTAGAAGTGTAGCCCCCCCCCCAACAGTAAATGTTGTATGTCAACTAAGTCTTTTTAAGATGTTAAAGTTTTTGTAGTGGATAACTTTGAAAACATCTCGGCAATATTTGGCTAAATATTTTGCCACCATGTTTTCAAAAATGTGTCTGCTGAAGAAGCAACATAATGTCGAGGTCTTGGCGTGAAACGGTTGTAACTCAAATTGGTATTTTTGTAAAAAGGTTAATCACCTCGCCATAAAGTCTTTATAAGCGTTAAATCATGTTTCCTGGTAAACAATGGAAATTTAGGTGCCATTGCTCGTTCTGAGCAATGGCACCTAAATTTGCATTGTTTACAAAGGGGTCAAAATTACCCTTAAACCGCGGTTTTCAAAATAGGGTTTTAGTTACAACCGTTTCACGCCAAGCCCTCGATGTGTCTGTCTGCATGTGGGAAGTGGTTTTAAAAATGTAGAGCTGCCTATAAGTAACAAGTTCCCATGATGTCATATACAAATTATTAACCCTTTCCCTCATATAGACGCTTTCTGACGCCTCTGCAGCAGACGGCTATTTGAAAACATAGTGACAAAAGAAGAAATTGCACAAAACGTGCAATTTCTCCTTTTGACACAATGTTTTCCACTTTCAGTCATAGGTTATCCATTCAATTATAGAGATTTACCATTTTTTAACAAAACTTGTTCAAAGTCGTCTGTTGCAGAATTGTCGTATGAGGGAAAGGGTTAACTCAATTATATACCTGTATTTGTTCAGTTTTTCTTATAATTTTGAACAACTTTAACCCTTTCCCTCATATAGACGCTTTCGGACGCCTCTGCAGCAGACGGCTTTTTGAAAACATAGTGACAAAAGAAGAAAAAGTGCAATTTCTCCTTTTGACACAATGTTTTCCACTTTTTGTCATAGGTTATCCATTCAATTATAGAGATTTTCTATTTGTTGTCAAAATATGTTCAAAGTCGTCTGCTGCAGAATTGTCGTATTGGGGAAAGGGTTAACAACAACCTTTGAGGAAATGGCTTATCAGTTCACGGGATATGATACTTTAGAGACATCTTATTTATAAATACTTGGAAAAAAAAGTGCAAATTCAAGACAATTGGAAGAATGAACTTGATGAAAATTTGAAAACATCATCTGGTCCATGAAAATAATGAATTATTCAGATATTTAGCAAAAGATTAAAATCATCAATTTTTCCCACAATTCTTTTAATAAAGTTATGAATTATTCATTATCCTTAGAAGTGATTAACCTTTTCAGCGCCAAAACTCTTCCTTATTAAAAATAAAAGTTTATGAATATTTTGATAAGTTAAAGGCGAACAATGCTGATTTCAGGTGAGACAGTGTGTTACGAGCTGACTCTGTATTGAATCTGTATTGAATTTGTATTAATTAATTGTTTGCAAAAATCTCAATATTGCCATTGGTGCTGAGAGTTAACCAGGACAAGGTTAGGAACTGCTCCATGCCAATTTTAACATAAAGTCCTCATTCTTATTTAATCCTTCCCAACTTGCAGACACGTTTTGACAATTCTGCAGCAGACAACTTTTAAAAGCTAGATGCCCACAGGCAACATGACGAGCCCGCTCCAAAGCTTTTGTCACAGACATAGTGCTCTTCCATGCAAATGAAACACAGACTGCCAAAGAGTTGACTAAGAGCAATAAATTAAGGGCCTTCTGCAATACCAAAAATGTCAAAATGTTTATTTAATGTAGGATGGTTTCTGTTCATACCAGAGTACTAATAACTTAAGATTATATTATTCATTGATGAATATAACATTAACAAATATTCTTTCGGTCACAAATAGAATTATTCAAATCCTCTACTTCATTTTGAAGAATTTTGACAGATCAAACACCAAAATGTGTGTATTTCCATAAATTTGTCAAACACTAAGTTTAAAAAAAAATGTATTATTTATTTATTGTTGTCTAAAATACAAACAATCAATTGTCAAAATTTTCTTTAAAATACGTGACCTTAACCTTCCATGTACAGACCTGGGTCTTCATTTGACACGCTATCTGATCATGGTGTACATGTGTGCTTACGTTACTTGGGAATCCTATCATGCATGGTTGAGATGTGGGCCGGACAAGGTACAGTCCTACCAAACATTTCTTGTTTTGCTCTTTGACCTCTAAGTGTGACCTTGACCTTTGAGGTTTAGGCCTGGGTCAAGTGCGCCACATGACACCTTATCATGGTGAACATGTGTGCCCAGTAACTTGGAAATCCTATGATGCATGGTTTCTCATTTTGACCTTTGACCTCTAAGTGTGACCTTGATCTTTAAGGTACAGGTCTGGGTTTGTGTGCTACACTTCACCTCATCATAGTGAACATGTGTTCACAGTAATTTGGGAATCTTATGATGCATGGTTGAGATGTTGGCCAGACAAGGTATATTCCTATCAAATAGTACTCATTTTGATCTTTAACTTCTTAAGTGTGACCTTGACATTTGAGGTACAGGCCTCAGTCTTGGTTAAATCCTATGATGCATAGCTAAGAAGCCTCCCGGACAAGGTTCTGACAGACGGCTGCAAGGACTCATAAGGTACAGACCTATCAAACAGTATTCATTTTGATCTTTGACCTCTAGGTGTGAACTTGACACTTGAGGTACAGGCCTAAGTCTTGTGCCCAACACCCTGCCTCATCATGGAACACATTTGTGCCAAGTTTCTTGGAAATCCTATAATGCATGGTTAAGATGTGGGCTGGACAAGGTTTGGACAGATGGCTGCAAGGACTCACAGACATACACTGAGCCATTGTAACAGCTATGTCGAGCTCACCGCAAGCAGGCTCGACAAAAATTGAGTAAAAATGTACATCTGCCACAACGTATTCAACTCTATTCAACATTGTCTGTTGCAGATTTGTTGTATTTGAGAAAGGGGAAGTTAAATGACAAAGAAACAGAAGTTTTATAGACCAATGCAATTGAACCAATTGACTATCTTATGACAGCTATTTCACTTTCTGTTTTCTGGCAAAACCATCTGATCATGAAACAAGATGTGTTTGTGAAACACTGATGCCCCCGAATGGCAACATCTAGGTCAAAGGTCAAGGTCGCCAGGTTAAAAATGTTGGTACTGACAGAAAGGTCATGTCACAAGGAATACACATGTGAAATATGGTAGCCGTACCTGTTATGGTTCAAAAGTAGTGGTCAAGGTTAAAGTTTTTTTCGAGAATGGCAACATCTAGGTCAAAGGTCAAAGTCGCAAGGTGAAAGATTTTGGTACTGACAGAAAGGTCATGTCACAAGATATACACATGTGAAATATGGTAGCCGTACCTGTTATGGTTCAAAAGTAATGGCCAAGGTTAAAGTTTTTTTCGAGAATGGCAACATCTAGGTCAAAGGTCAAGGTCGCAAGGTCAAAAATGTTGGTACTGACAGAAAGGTCATGTCACAAGGAATACACATGTGAAATATGGTAGCCGTACCTGTTATGGTTCAAAAGTAGTGGTCAAGGTTAAAGTTTTTTTCGTGCAGACAGACAGACGTGCAGACAGATGTGCAGACAGGCCAAAAACTAGATGCCCACCGAATCGGAGATTCCGGGGGCATAAAAACAAAAGTTACTGTTCACCAAATATCATATTTCTTAAATTGTTTTAAAACATCTGAGGAAAATATTGTAAAATTAAGAATTAAGGAAGAAGACTTTTAATACCAAGTTAAAAACTTAATTGAAAAAGGAAAAAAAATAGCATGTTTATCAGCAATTTTACCTCTATAAATTCCTTTTTTTTTTTCAAAGTTGTTTGCTATATCCAGGAAATCAATAAATGATATAACAAGAAACCGCTGAAGACGGTAAGGCCGGATTGTCGGCAATTTGACCTTGAAAATCGACAAACCAAGGTCAAGGTCAAAGTAACCATAGAAATCAATAGAACTTGTTACTGGTTACCTTCAGGCAAAGTTTCAAGTTTGTAACCCTTTCCAGTGCTGAGATTGCCTCAACCTGAAACTTTAACCGATTTTGCCTCAACCTGAAACTTAACCAAAATGTTGACGGACAGACAGACAGACATCGCCAATCTATAGACCGTAATTGCTAGAGCAATCCAGCCAAAAACTGTTAAAAGCAAATTAAAACACAATTTGCTGTGATATAACTATTAAAATATTGAAAGCAAATTAAAACGCAAGTTGATGTGATATAACTATAAAACTGTTGAAAGCGGAGTAAAACGCAATTTGCTGTGATATAACTGTTGAAAGCAAATTAAAACGCAATTTGCAGTGATATCATTATAAAACTGTTGAAAGCAAATTAATACGCAAGTTGTCGTGATATAACTATAAAACTGTTGAAATCAAATTAAAACGAAAGTTGCCATGATATAACTATAAAACTTTTGAAAGCAAATAAAAACGCAAGTTGCCATGATAAAACTTTAAAACTTTTGAAAGTAAATTAAAACACAAGTTGATATAACTATAAAACTGTTGAAAGCAAATTAAAACGCAAGTTGCCGTGATATAACTGTTAAACTGACTGTTGAAAGGGGAGTAAAATGCAATTTGCTGTGATATAACTATATAACTGTTGAAAGCAAATTAAAACGCAATTTGCAGTGATATAACTATAAAACTGTTGAAAGCAAATTAATACGCAAGTTGTCGTGACACAGACTGCCAAAGAGTTGACTAAGAGCAATAAATTAAGGGCCTTCTGCAATACCAAAAATGTCAAAATGTTTATTTAATGTAGGATGGTTTCTGTTCATACCAGAGTACTAATAACTTAAGATTATATTATTCATTGATGAATATAACATTAACAAATATTCTTTCGGTCACAAATAGAATTATTCAAATCCTCTACTTCATTTTGAAGAATTTTGACAGATCAAACACCAAAATGTGTGTATTTCCATAAATTTGTCAAACACTAAGTTTAAAAAAAAATGTATTATTTATTTATTGTTGTCTAAAATACAAACAATCAATTGTCAAAATTTTCTTTAAAATACGTGACCTTAACCTTCCATGTACAGACCTGGGTCTTCATTTGACACGCTATCTGATCATGGTGTACATGTGTGCTTACGTTACTTGGGAATCCTATCATGCATGGTTGAGATGTGGGCCGGACAAGGTACAGTCCTACCAAACATTTCTTGTTTTGCTCTTTGACCTCTAAGTGTGACCTTGACCTTTGAGGTTTAGGCCTGGGTCAAGTGCGCCACATGACACCTTATCATGGTGAACATGTGTGCCCAGTAACTTGGAAATCCTATGATGCATGGTTTCTCATTTTGACCTTTGACCTCTAAGTGTGACCTTGATCTTTAAGGTACAGGTCTGGGTTTGTGTGCTACACTTCACCTCATCATAGTGAACATGTGTTCACAGTAATTTGGGAATCTTATGATGCATGGTTGAGATGTTGGCCAGACAAGGTATATTCCTATCAAATAGTACTCATTTTGATCTTTAACTTCTTAAGTGTGACCTTGACATTTGAGGTACAGGCCTCAGTCTTGGTTAAATCCTATGATGCATAGCTAAGAAGCCTCCCGGACAAGGTTCTGACAGACGGCTGCAAGGACTCATAAGGTACAGACCTATCAAACAGTATTCATTTTGATCTTTGACCTCTAGGTGTGAACTTGACACTTGAGGTACAGGCCTAAGTCTTGTGCCCAACACCCTGCCTCATCATGGAACACATTTGTGCCAAGTTTCTTGGAAATCCTATAATGCATGGTTAAGATGTGGGCTGGACAAGGTTTGGACAGATGGCTGCAAGGACTCACAGACATACACTGAGCCATTGTAACAGCTATGTCGAGCTCACCGCAAGCAGGCTCGACAAAAATTGAGTAAAAATGTACATCTGCCACAACGTATTCAACTCTATTCAACATTGTCTGTTGCAGATTTGTTGTATTTGAGAAAGGGGAAGTTAAATGACAAAGAAACAGAAGTTTTATAGACCAATGCAATTGAACCAATTGACTATCTTATGACAGCTATTTCACTTTCTGTTTTCTGGCAAAACCATCTGATCATGAAACAAGATGTGTTTGTGAAACACTGATGCCCCCGAATGGCAACATCTAGGTCAAAGGTCAAGGTCGCCAGGTTAAAAATGTTGGTACTGACAGAAAGGTCATGTCACAAGGAATACACATGTGAAATATGGTAGCCGTACCTGTTATGGTTCAAAAGTAGTGGTCAAGGTTAAAGTTTTTTTCGAGAATGGCAACATCTAGGTCAAAGGTCAAAGTCGCAAGGTGAAAGATTTTGGTACTGACAGAAAGGTCATGTCACAAGATATACACATGTGAAATATGGTAGCCGTACCTGTTATGGTTCAAAAGTAATGGCCAAGGTTAAAGTTTTTTTCGAGAATGGCAACATCTAGGTCAAAGGTCAAGGTCGCAAGGTCAAAAATGTTGGTACTGACAGAAAGGTCATGTCACAAGGAATACACATGTGAAATATGGTAGCCGTACCTGTTATGGTTCAAAAGTAGTGGTCAAGGTTAAAGTTTTTTTCGTGCAGACAGACAGACGTGCAGACAGATGTGCAGACAGGCCAAAAACTAGATGCCCACCGAATCGGAGATTCCGGGGGCATAAAAACAAAAGTTACTGTTCACCAAATATCATATTTCTTAAATTGTTTTAAAACATCTGAGGAAAATATTGTAAAATTAAGAATTAAGGAAGAAGACTTTTAATACCAAGTTAAAAACTTAATTGAAAAAGGAAAAAAAATAGCATGTTTATCAGCAATTTTACCTCTATAAATTCCTTTTTTTTTTTCAAAGTTGTTTGCTATATCCAGGAAATCAATAAATGATATAACAAGAAACCGCTGAAGACGGTAAGGCCGGATTGTCGGCAATTTGACCTTGAAAATCGACAAACCAAGGTCAAGGTCAAAGTAACCATAGAAATCAATAGAACTTGTTACTGGTTACCTTCAGGCAAAGTTTCAAGTTTGTAACCCTTTCCAGTGCTGAGATTGCCTCAACCTGAAACTTTAACCGATTTTGCCTCAACCTGAAACTTAACCAAAATGTTGACGGACAGACAGACAGACATCGCCAATCTATAGACCGTAATTGCTAGAGCAATCCAGCCAAAAACTGTTAAAAGCAAATTAAAACACAATTTGCTGTGATATAACTATTAAAATATTGAAAGCAAATTAAAACGCAAGTTGATGTGATATAACTATAAAACTGTTGAAAGCGGAGTAAAACGCAATTTGCTGTGATATAACTGTTGAAAGCAAATTAAAACGCAATTTGCAGTGATATCATTATAAAACTGTTGAAAGCAAATTAATACGCAAGTTGTCGTGATATAACTATAAAACTGTTGAAATCAAATTAAAACGAAAGTTGCCATGATATAACTATAAAACTTTTGAAAGCAAATAAAAACGCAAGTTGCCATGATAAAACTTTAAAACTTTTGAAAGTAAATTAAAACACAAGTTGATATAACTATAAAACTGTTGAAAGCAAATTAAAACGCAAGTTGCCGTGATATAACTGTTAAACTGACTGTTGAAAGGGGAGTAAAATGCAATTTGCTGTGATATAACTATATAACTGTTGAAAGCAAATTAAAACGCAATTTGCAGTGATATAACTATAAAACTGTTGAAAGCAAATTAATACGCAAGTTGTCGTGATATAACTATAAAACTGTTGAAATCAAATTAAAACGAAAGTTGCCATGATATAACTATAAAACTGTTGAAAGCAAATAAAAATGCAAATTGCCATGATAAAACTATAAAACTGTTGAAAGCAAATTAAAACACAAGTTGATATAACTATAAAACTGTTGAAAGCCAATTTAAATGCGAGTTGCCGTGATATAACTATAAAACTGTTGAAAGCAAATTAAAACGCAAGTTGCCGTGATATAACTATAAAACTGTAGAAAGCAAATTAAAACGCAAGTTGCTGTGATGTAACTTTAACCAAAATGTTGACGGACAGACAGACAGACAGACAGACAGACAGACAGACAGACAGACAGAAGACAGACAGACAGACAGACAGACGGGCAATAGCAACATGAAGGTCAAGAGTTATCATGGAAATCAAAAGAACATGTTAGTGGCTACACACAGACCAATTTTCAAGTTTGTAGCTCTTTCCATGTCCGAGATTTTGCTTCAACCAAAAACTTTAACCAAAATGTTGACGGACAGACAGACAGACAGACGGGCAATAGCAAGGTGAAGAGTTATCATGGAAATCAAAAGAACATGTTAGTGGCTACACACAGCCCAATTTTCAAGTTTGTAGCTCTTTCCATGTCCGAGATTTTGCTTCAACCAGAAACTTTAACCAAAATGTTGACGGACAGACAGACAGACAGACGGGCAATAGCAAGGTGAAGGTGAAGAGTTATCATGGAAGTCAAAAGAACATGTTAGTGACTACACACAGACCAATTTTCAAGTTTGTAGCTCTTTCCATGTCTGAGATTTTGCTTAACCAGAAACTTTAACCATTTTGCCTAACCTGAAACTTTAACCAAAATGTTGACGGACAGACAGACAGACAGACGGACAGACGGACATCGCCAATCTATAGACCGGAATTGCTTGAGCAATCCGGCCAAAAACCAACCTTGGAAGGTCATCTAGCCATCCAATTGTGTAAATATCTTCTTCGATGGGCCTTTCTTTGAGGACATTGTGACGCAAGTTCAGGATTTCAAGTCCGTCATTGATGAACACAGTTTCTGGTAAGAATTCAAGATGGCAGTTGGATAAGTCTGCTTTCGTGGGTAACTTTGAAGTCGCCTGTAACAAAAATAACTTACAGTGGAATCTACAAAATTACATAATGACTAAGAGCATAATATTTGTTCATTTTTCCATTTCTGATGCCTTTATGCAGCAGACAACTTTTGAAAACATTGTTGGAAATGCTAAAAATTAGCAGTTTCTATTTTTCCTTCATAATGTTTTGAACTCAGAAATGTATCAAAATCATTACCTTATTAGACATAAACACTACTTTCAACAGCGTTTCAGTTATATACATTTACCACATACAACAAATATGCAGCAGACAAATTCAAAAACATTTAAGCAAAAAAACAATTTCTTCTTTTGTCATAATGTTTTCAAAAATCGTCTGCTGACTGGAAAAAGTTTTAAATTCAAGGTGGGATAGCCTGCTGTCCTAGGTCTTTGATTTAATCTTTTCCCACATACATCGGCTGCAGAGACATAAGAAAGCGTCTGTTTTTGGGAAAGGGTTTAAGAATCACATCTTCCTGTTTGATCCTTGCTGAGATAAAATGTTTTCTCAATCTCAACCCAAAACAAACCTATAAACTGTGAAAGGTAGAAACGGGTCTTGTTTCACTTGCAGAACACCCATTGTAAAATGAGCAGTATAAGTGTAACATCTGATGTAAAATTAGAAGTGTAACCCTATCCATGCCCTTTTATAACAAACAAATGCATCCCCATTCGCAGGTGTCCATATAAATGGAACAGTTGTAATTGGTAATTTACCAAGGAAACGCTGTGATATAATGGAAAAATTGTTGAAAGTGGCATATAAACAATGACCCTTTTTCACCCAAAGACTCTCAAGTATTCTCTATTTCATTACCTTTTTAGTTTTCCGCATCCACTTGCTGTAGTCTTTTTCGTCTGTGAAGGACAAGTAGACTGACCTTTCACCTTGGAGAGTAGAGGTCAATTTGAGGACAAATTCTTGACCTTTGACATGCTGGACTTCTTCCACTGAACCTTTGGCTAACTGAACAATTGTGGGCTTTCCTGATTTGGTCTTATCTGAAGTTTGAAGAGAGATCTCATCAGAAACCAGTAAAAGTTATAGGCATTACTTGGCTGGCTTAATCTGCAGCAGATGACTTTAAAAATATCTAGACAAAACTAAAATGCAATTTCTCCTTTAGCCACAATGATTTCCGAAGTCATCTGCTGCATCAGAATGATTCTGCAAACAGGATAGAGTTAAAACCAGAAAAAGTCTCATCAAGGAATTAAAGTTGATCCATTCTATTATAAGGACAGCATTTGACACCAGTACAGAAAATTAACTTTTGGAAAGAAAACTATTCTAATCTACTTTTCAAACTTTGTTTTCAACTGTGCATCAAAATAGCCAATTTTTCACATTTTTACAAGTGTTTCTTAAATATTATTTTATCTAATGCATCTGCATATTAACCCTTTCCCTCATACAAACGCTTTCTGACGCCTCTGAAGCAGATGACTTTTGAAAACAATTTCTCCTTTGGCCACAATGTTTTCCTTTATTTATTGGTTATCCATTCAAGTATAGAGATTTTCCAATTTTTGACAAAATATGTACAAAGTCGTCTGCTGCAGATTTCTTGTATGTGGGAAAGGGTTAATGCTTGTTTTCTCTTTCAGATATTAGATATTTTGAAGCTTTAAAATGCAGCAATATTAGGTTACGGGTTTTAAGGCTGCAGGTGTGATATGATAAATAAACAGTTTGAATTTGACATTCTTAAACCCATTTTTCTGAAACAGAAGACTTCTAATAAAACAGCTAAGCAAAACTATAGTATTGTCACTATCAACGAAAGTGTAATAATGGAATAGAGTTGAACTGATTGTGGTGCAAGGAAAAGGTGTTCATTATAAGCAATTTCTGCTTTTACCACAACAATTTTAGAATTAGTATTCTGCAGATGTATCAAAGTGTGTCTGCTGATTGGACATAGTTTAAAAGACCCACAATGCCATTCAAGGTTTGATCACCCGCTATCCTAGGTCTTTGATGGAAACACTTGTTTTAAAAGCATTTTGTAGATTATTAAAATAAGCACTGTTTGCAAATAAGCTGTGTATTAATTTGCAATTATCAGGCTTGCAAATAATGCTTATCCTGGTTCTTTTCAACTATTTGTACCATTTCCTAATAGCTAATAGGCTAGATAGGAGCTAGCTAGATAAGGGGACAGCAGACAACATTGAACATATCCAAGCAAAAATATGGAAAATCTCCGAAAATGAAGAGATCATCCTTAACCCTTTCCCTCATATAGACGCTTTCTGACGCCTCTGCAGCAGACAGCTTTTTGAAAACATAGTGACAAAAGAAGAAATTGCACAAAACGTGCAATTTCTCCTTTTGCCACAATGTTTTCCACTTTTTGTCATAGGTTATCCATTCAATTATGGAGATTTTCTATTTTTTGACAAAATATGTTCAAAGTCGTCTTCTCCAGAATTGTCATATGAGGGAAAGGGTTAAATAGACATACAAACTTGCTAAAATATGAGTAATATCCCCCTTTAATTACAATGTTTTCAAAAGGTTATCCACAGCAGGTATGGCAAAAGGACGGAAATAAAAGTCACATTAACCCCTTTCAACATACAGATGATTTAAGTAATGCCTCTGCAGAACACGACTTTTGAAAACATTGTGGCTCATAATGAGCAATTTCTAGTTTTGCAACCATGTTTTCAACTATATTTAAAACTCTCAATAATATGGACATTTTTGATAGTTTTGCCTGAATGCTTTCAAAGTCGTCTGCTGCAGAATGGCTGTATGTGGGAAAGGATTCAGCACGATAAAGGGTAAGATGGACACCACAGTAATACAAAACAATGCGGGACAATTTACCTCTGTATATGAGCAACCTTGTCCCTGTAATGATGCAGAGTCGCCGCACCCACTGATAGAGTAGCTTCCCCTTCCTCACGTAGGCAAAGGTCGTTAACTGATTACGGGAATAGGTACTGTCTGAAACTGGTTTCCCTGAAAGTACACAAAAAATATGTTAACCCAGCTTTCCAACATACAACAAATCTGCAGACGACTTGGAATATTCTCCACAAAACATTTTTATAGCTGAAAGTCAAACTATTTATTATAGTTGAAATATTGCCACAATGTTTACAAAAGTAGTCTACTGCAGTGGCATCAGAAACTGTCTATATGTGGGAGGGTTAAACTGTTAGCCTGTTGCGTTATTTCCAGCATGGCCTGCTCTTGAAAATGTTTGTTAAAAAAAAAAAAAAATATCAATTAACAAATCTGCAGCGAATAACTTTGAAATCATCTGGTAAACAAAATGGGAAATCTGTCTATATGAAAGTATAATGTTATCAATTGATTGATTGGGGTTTAACGCCTTTTTTCAACATTTTTTCAATCATATCACAGCAGCCAGTTCAGCTACTCATGTGTTTTCTGTCTTTCTCTCACACCAGTACTCCACACAACAATCTTTCCAAGCAATTGAGCAATTTCTTCTTTTGTTACTATGTTTTCAAAAAGCTGTCTGCTGCAGAGGCGTCAGAAAGCGTCTATATGAGGGAAAGGGTAAAGAGCCTAGGAGAGTTATATTATCAAAGGTGAAATGTTTTGGTCAAACAATAAAAAGAATGGTGTCAAACAATCCATTAAATGTTTGACCATCTTCACTCCAAAAGTAATTGTACAGTGTAGAAGTTTGGAACATTGTCATCTTTAACTGCAAGTTTGTTGGTGGCTTCATGTAAAACAGTTGTAACTACATTTATTATAATATCTAGTTACAACTGTATAGTGTATATACATGCACTTAATAGTTTCAGTCAACTCATATGAGAATATCAAAATAGTAAAAAATGTAACCTCTTGTTAATTCAACCCTTTCCCACTTATAGACGCATTTTAAAACATCTGCAGCAGACGACTTTTGCAAACAATATGGCAAAAGAAGAAATTGCTCATAATCCTTTTGCCACACTGCTTTCAACTTTTTTTAATAGTTTGTGGGGATTTTTTCAAATAATTGCCAAGACATTTCCAAGGTTTAATTGAAAGAAGAACATTGACATAGAGTAAAATCTCCCATTTATTGCAAATCTGCTTTAAGGGTATAATAAATAGAACAAGAGCACCAGTGCCTGACGCTCGTCTGTTATTATCCTTTTACGGTTTATTTATTTTATATAAAAAATATTCAAATTTGGAAAGAATATTTACATATTATAATGACCGCACACAACTGCTATTTTTCAAGAATTGAAACAAGAATAACTATGTGGAAATAAATACAAGTTCATATACATGATAAGAAAGATCTTCATGTTGGATGGCTGTCACAATCAGTCAAGATCATAAGCTCAGCCTCACAGAGTCTTGTGTATGCAATGGACAGGCAAATGATATTGGTACATTAAGTCATCTTTAGATAAAGATATTAAATATATTACTATTTTCCTATTTTAAGTAACAGTGACCTTGAACCCCAAAACACAATCTGATTTATGATATTCATAATATGTTGAAGTACATTATGTTTTTATTGTTTGGGAAAAATTTGAAATCAATTTAACAAAAAATGAAGAAACGACCAAAATATAAACGACCAAAATACATCAAAATTGATTTCTTTTACCCCCCAAAAAAGGCCCCCTCATCATCTTTATCAATCAATGTGAAGAAGTTTATTAGATACACAAGTTTTTCAAATATTTATAGTAATAGGTTTGATAGTTTCCATGTAAGTGACCTAAACGCAAAACTTAACCAACTATGGCCAATTCTCAAAATCTACCAAAATACATCAAAATTTTAGTAATGGCTGCCCAGCTTGGCGCTCAGGGTTGCAGGGCTAGCATTACAACTGACTGATTGGCTGGTGTCCGGATAAATGGACCAGTAGTACTGGTAAATTATCCAGGAAATTATGTGATATAACTAAAACATTGTTGAAAGCGGCATAAAACACCAAACGATCAAGCAATAAAAAGTTATTTAATGCAGGTGTCTTAACTTTCCTTTGCTCAACAACTCATTCAAACAACTGCTGCAGATAAAGTATTTCTGAAAACCAAACTAAGAAATCTAAATGGAGGAAACATTTGAACAGGCAATGGGTGATGCAGAACAATGACAAGATATCAATCCCACTGATTGTAAATATGTGAAAAACATAATGACTGCAGTTATGTTTTGGAAAAGTAATGTAAATACTGTAACTTAACCCTTAACTCAATACAGATTGATGACTCTACATCAAATAACATTTGAAAACATTGTGGGAGAAGTTTAGAATGTATTCAGCAACGAGTATTTTTTACTTTTTTCTGGAAGGTTTTCAACAAATATTGAAACTCTAATTAAATGAAAGAACAATTATATAATGGCACTGAATTAAGTTGGAAATGTTGTGACGAAAGAAGAAGTTGCTCATTCAAAAGTCGTTATCTACAGAGGCATCAGAAGGCGTCTTATTATGGGAAAGGGTTAAATTGATTGATTGGAGTTTAATGCCGTTTTCAACAATCTGTCAGTCATATCATGGCAGCCAGTTCACCTACTCAAGCATTACCTGGCTTTCTCACACCAGTACTCCACACAACATACTTTCCAAGCAACTGGCTGCTTTTCCACATAGCCTGTAAGCCTATTGGTGAAAGAAGAATAACGCATGTCACATTGAAAGGGTTAAAATAGCATTTTATTTCTGTTTTCCAGATGTAGCACATTTTCATTTGATGTTTCAAAAAAACATCTTTAACAATATCACTGATTTTGTGTTCTCCATTCACGTTTCTTATGCACAGTGCCTTAGATGTGAAGTGATTTGAGGTCTCACATTATGAGAATCGCTAGAATCGGCTTATAATCTTGTTGATTTACGCGGCAGTTATAAATTATAAGCAATCAATTTGGGAAGAACACTTGCGCAAAAAAGCTTAGGCGAACTGAAATCCTGTTGTATATATAATAAATCTAATGTAAATGTTAAGCAATCAATTTGGGAAGAACACTTGCGCAAAAAAGCTTAGGCGAACTGAAATCCTGTTGTATATATAATAAATCTAATGTAAATGTTAAAGACCTAATCAACCACATAGGCCGTGATCATTCACATGATATGAGCTATAGTGCATGAGAAACAATATGAGTTAGCTTTTAAGTGAACAGTGTAGATCAAGATCTTCATCGTTCACATATTTCTTAACCCTTTCCCATTTGCAGGTGCATTTTGACGCATCTGCTACAGATGACTTTTGAAACCATTCGTGGCAAACAAGGAAATTTTTCATAATGATCCATTTCACTGTTTGCAATAAGGTTTTCAACTAAATTCTAAAATTAAACTTTCATCAGTAGAGATTTTCTATTATATTCCTCAAATATTTTCAAAGTCGTCTGCAGCAGATTTGTTATAAGTAGGAAAGGGAGGGTTAAACAACTTACAAGCTTGTTAGAAGATTAACCCTTTCCCTCATACGGCAATTCTTCAGCAGACGACTTTGAACGTATTTTGTCAAAAAATAGAAAATCTCCATAATTGAATGGATAACCTATGACAAAAAGTGGAAAAACATTGTGGCAAAAGGAGAAATTGCAAGTTTTGTGCAATATCTTCTTTTGTCACTATGTTTTCAAAAAGCCGTCTGCTGCAGAGGCGTCAGAAAGCGTCTATATCAGGGAAAGGGTTAAGTCAACTTGTGTAGATTCTGATAAGACTGAGCAGGTGGACAAGATGATCTGAGCCTACACTGTTCCTATATGCCAATTTGTACCCTTTTCTCATGCACCTGTTCATATTTACCTGCGTGGAACTTGACTAGATAGGACAAATCGTCCATCGCACCAGCTTCCTGTATTTTCTGCTGATCTGTGTACCCGATTTTTTGTAAGTAATCATTCTGCATGGCTAAAGGACTGTCGAATGGTTCCAATCTACGAATAATATCCCCGTTAAACTGAACATGTAACGAATTTGGCGGCATTCCACTTTGAACACAGAGTCTTTGCGCTGTTGTTGATAATGTGCATGGAAAGAGACGAGGACTAGCATCTGTATCCGATTTATACACTCGTACAAAACCGTTACTAGTGTCCGATTGAATCCACTCATTCACATCAACTTCAGTTTTTCGTGTGATTGGGGATTGAAAGTGTACGCCATCGTATTTGTTACTTTCCTTATACAGATCTACGATTGAATCTGACAAATCCCAAGTATCTTCATCATTCACTTTATTGTGATCTAAACCATTTTTGTTGTTTGCGATACCAGGTTGTAAGAAGTCGCCAACACTCCACCAAGCTTCTCCCCCATGAGAACTTCCGTCTGATCGAGGGCTGGGTTCCGCATTGCTGTACGAGCTGTGTGTTCCGAGTGTCTCCCTGCTGGAACCAGAGGGCATCTCAATCTCAACACTCGTTCTGAAAAGAGACAATTGTATTCCAACTACATAAAGGTATACTATTAATTGATGTGATAGTGAAAGCTGTACATTTGACTCCAGTTCTAGTGGGTACATGTATTCTTCTTCTAATGTTAGACAGGCAGTGAAGGCTTTGGTCAGACTGTGAATATACTAGAACACTGACTCACCTGAGTCTTACAGGCCTTTTTCTAGGCATTTTGGGACCAAGAATTTTGCCCTTTATGTGGGATATTTTTATTTGGGAATAAAATAAGAACACGGTTAACAAATATGACAGAATTTGGAAAAGGGTCAGAATATCTGACCCTTGGGATGCCAAGAAATAGGCCTAGTCTTTACTTTTTGCATGATTGACAAGATTCCAACTCGTTTGCTTTATTTACTGAACCTTTCATAGCATTCTCATCCATTACATCAGACTATATTTAACATTGTCTGCATTGAAAGCATGGAAAATGTCAAATGAGGTAAAAGGTTTATAAATGTGATGAAAACATCAGCTCATGAATTATTTTTTAACCAATTCTCATCAATTGTTGACAAATACAATCAATATGATTATCAAACATGATTATCTAATACATTTTAAAACCGTGGGAAAACAAATAAAAACAATTTATATATATATAAGGTACATGAAAAATGAACCATAACAATGAATTCTGGTACATATGTTTGTAAGCTAACCCTGTACAGTGAGTGAGATGGGTTTACAAAGGACTAGATAAAGGAGTCAAAAGGCACAAATGCACCACAGTATCTCGGATCACTTAATGTGTTTCATCACATATTGTGGACAAACAAAAGACTTTAATGACAACTGCATGGCTGAGACCATTCAATAAAGGAGTACCAAAAACATACAGTACAAACTTAACCCTTTCCCTCATATAAATGCTTTCGGACGCCTCTGCCGGAGACGGCTTTTTGAAAACATAGTGACAAAAGAAGTAATTGCACAAAACGTGCAATTTCTCCTTTTGCCACAATGTTATCCACTTTTTGTCATAGGTTATCCATTCAATTATGGAGATTTTCTATGTTTTGACAAAATACGTTCAAAGTCGTCTGCTGCAGAATTGTCGTATGAGGGAAAGGGTTAATGTGTTTCACCACATATTGTGGACACACAAAAGACTTGACAACTGCATGGCTGCAAGACCATTCAATAAAGGAGAACCAAAAACATACAGTACAAACTTAAACCTTTCCCACATACAGACTTGATGACCCTTTCCTACATGCAGACACTTTCCGACAGCGATGGAGCAGACGGCATTTGAAAACATTATGACGTAAGGAAACATTGCTCATGATGAGCAATTCCTCCTTTTGTCACGATGTTTTCAGTTCTCATTTTTCATGTTATCGCCAAATGTTTTCAAAGTCGTCTGCTGCAGATTTAGTGTATGTGGGAAAGGATTAAACACATCTGCAGCATTTCAATTTGTGTTGTTCATAATGATTAATTTCTCCTTTTGTCACAGTGATTTCAACCCTATTCAATTGAGTTAAGTTGTCTGCTCAATATTGATAAGATTTGTAGAAATGGATGCAAATCCTAATGATTGAAGTTTAACACTGTTTTCAACAGTATTTCAGTTATGTAGCTTATACCAGTCCTTCATGGAGTTATTTCTAAGCAGCATGCAAACAGCCTTTGAAAACATAATGGCAAAAGAAGAATTGCTCATGATGACCAATTTCTAATTTCGCCACAATTTGTTCAACTTAATTCATTAATTTTTATTTTCATATATATAGTTTTTCCATTATTTTGTCTTGAATTGTCGTCTGCTACTGATTTATTGAATGTGGGAAATTGTTAAGTCACCAACAGGTCACCCAGCTAGGCCGTATATTTTGTACCTATACCACATTCCTCATTATTAGTTAAATTTCTCCTCCTTTTTCTCTCGACTTTGACTCGAAATTTCACAGATGCTCACAGTAGCAAGTTTTCGAAAAGTTTTGTTTATATTTACATGTATGAGCCGTTCCACGAGAAAACCAACATTATGGACTCTGCGTAATGCATCAACTCAGATGAGCCTGCACAGTCCTCACAGGGGGGGAAAGAGGTATAAAGTAATGATTCCTGGAACAGGAAATCTACAGGAGGAAAAAAGTATCTGTCCTGGTTAGCTTGTGCGACATGCTTAGGCTGAGCCGGGTTGATTATACTTTACGCAGAGTCCACAATGTTGGCTTTCTCGTAAAATGGGTCATATATATTCAATGATTACATAATTATAAATAAATCAAAAACCAGGGGAGGGTCCAGACACAAATTAAGCCTGGTACCTGTGCTTAATAGCAGAACATCAGGACAGATCATAGTCTCAATATATAGACGTTGCATAATGTGAAACAGTCAAAATATAAAATCGCATTCAGAGTACAGGAACCTGGACTTGGTAGATCGAGCCTATGCAACGGCACTAGGGACAACTGCACATGTGATACTTAAACGCTGAAATGAATTGGTACCAAATAAAAAACTTACGGAGAATAGGTTGGTGCGGCTGGCATAAGTTTAACTTTAAACACCATGTGCTGTTTGGGTGGGACAATCATCGAACCCCTGTCAAAAAACTCCTTCATTGTCATAATGTTTTAACTTTAACACACTTTCACTTTATTTATAGCCCTTTTTTCACTAATACTTCAAGTCTGTATACCAATAAATGTAAAGATCAAAGTACTGGTAATTATTACGTCCACACTCTCACATGCTGATGCTGTTCTGTTCTCGGTTTATTTCATTAGTTTATATTCTTTCAGTTGATTACTCTTAATTTAAAAACAAAATAATGTATATAAATACTTGTACTCAACAATTTTCAAAAAATGATCTGCTTTTAACCCATTCCCACTTACAACAAATCTGCAGCAGACTACTTTAAAAACATACCCGAAAACAATTGGAAAATCCCTTTAAATGAAATTACAATAATTGAATAGAGTTGCAAACATGTTGACAAAAGGAGAAATTGCTTGTTTTGAGCAATTTCTTCTGTTGTAGACATATTCTCAAAAAGCAGTCTGCTGCAGATGGGTCTACAAGTGGCAAAGGGTTAAGAGGTACCATGCATTATTAATAAGGTGTCAAAGTTCTCCTGTAGCATGAGAAGTGTTAACATTACCTTTCAGGTTTAGATGACTATTTGCACTTAATTATCACCTATTCAAATATGGTGGGAAAACATACTAGCCTAGCTAACCACACAGTTATTATTAGAATCAAAATCTTCTTCTAGACTTGAACCCTTTGATCTCAATTTAAACAATTCCTACTTTTTACACAATGTTTTATTTTTTATTTTTTCATTAACCCTTATCATGAAACAGATAACGTTTGATGCTTGTGTAGAAGACATCTTATGAAAAACAAAGTAAAAGTTTCTAAAAAATATGTTATTTCACATTTTTGACGTATTTGAAATTTTAAAAAAAAAGTACTTTTTTTCAGAAATTACCATAGTTTTTCCTTCATATATGTTTTAACCCTTTTTCCACATAAAGACATATTTTGATGCATGTGCAGCAGATGACTTTTGAAAAAATTGTGAGTATTTAAAAGGGATTTTTTTTCAAAACAAACAATTTTAACTTTGTTACAATGTTTTCAACTTTCAATCATACCTTAATTCATTTACAGAGATTTTCAATGTTTTTGACTAGATGCTTTAAAGTCTTCTGCTGCAGATTTATTGTATGTGGGAAAGTGCTAAAAAGCAGACAATTCTCAAATTTCCACTAACAGGTAAATGATGATATTTTGTCTGAATAATAATATGATCATGTTTTTTAATGTTTAATTATTAAAAAAAAAAAGGATTTCTTGTTTGTCAGATGTGTTTATATGCCATTTTAAACAATGTGTAAGTTTCTCCAAAACAGTTACCTAGGAAACAGACAAAATGTGATCAAATATGTCTATCACACTATCAAGTTACTTATATATAATTTGACAACAAAAAAATCATCAGTTCACCAAATATTAACCCTTCCCACTTGTAGACGCATTCCGACACATCTTAAACCTTTCCAACATACAACAAATTTGCAGCAGACGACTTTGAAAACATAGTAACAAAAACCTGAAAAATCTGCTTAAAAGATAGCTTATTTGTTAAATAAAGCTGAAAACATTGTGGCCAAAGGAGAAATTGGTCATCATGAGCAATTTCACCTTTGGCCACAATGTTTTCAAAAGTTGTTTGCTGCTATTGCGTCAAAATGCGTCTGCAAGTGGAAAAAGGTTAAGCAGACGACTTTTGAAAATATAGTGGCATAAGTAGAAATTGCTATTAATGGGCTTTTATTTTCTCTTTTTTCCACAATGTTTTAAACTCTATTAAAAAATTAAAGAGATTTTTCATAGTTGCCAAGGTGTTTTTAAAGTTGTCTGTTGCAGATATGTTTTATATGGAGAAAGGGTTATATTCCAGGAGTCATCTGAGGTACCAAATAAAGCAAACCCTCAAACACCTGGAGTATAATTTTTGTAACAGATGAAAACATTGAAGGAAATTTATCATTTTCCAAAGTCGTCTGCTGCAGCAGCATCTAAAGACCTCGGAATGAGGTAAAGGATTAACTGAGACTTTTTTTTCCGCACCTGTTGGTTTTCAAAACATTATACTTCCAAAAGCACATGAACAAAATACAAATCCAATTATTATTATTTTTAAATAAAATAATGTTTTCCTCTGAATACACACATTTCACCAATACTTCTTCAAACATTTTTCATTTTAACACCCAATAAAACTGTTAAATTGTTTATACAATAATCCCTTTAGAGACACAATACTGGGTAAAATCCATTATGCTTTTTAACATCTTTTATCCGTCACACTTTGAATAAAGGTACAACTGTTAACAAACACCGAGACGACGAACACAATATTGAACATGAGATTTCGTATAATGAGGACCCTATCCCACTCCTGTACCCAGACCATTTGTGTTCGCTGGAGCGCAACGCTGAAAATAACCCCAAGTTTTTCATTGTAAATAAGGAAAAAAAATCTCCTTTTGATGATTTAACGAGACACCTATGTGGTCACAAACTGTTCCGTCTTGTTTTGGAGAACTTTACTCACTAAACCCTTTTCTACATACAAATGTATTCTGATGCCTTTACAGAAAACGACTTTTGAAAACTTTGTGACAAAAGGAGAAATTGCTCATGATGAGCAATTTCTCCTTCTGCTACAATGATTTCAGCCCTATTCGATGACTAACCTTTCTTTTATATAGGTTTACGATATTCTTAACCAGATGTTTTCAGAAATATTCGATGACTATATATATAACCTTTCTTTTATATAGGTTTACCATATTCTTAACCAGATGTTTTCCGAAGTCGTCTGCTGCAGATTTATGTATCTTGGAATTCTGTAAGGGTTAACAATTTACCTGACATGATACCCATATGCAGAGGAAATTTGACACAATTGAAACAGACAACTTTTGAAAACATTGGGGCAAAAGGATAAATTAATCATAATGAAGTATTATCTCCTTTTGCCACAATGTTTAAAATATTCTTTTCCCAGATCCATTCAAAGTCTTAAAAATTCTGCTACAGATTTGTTTTAAGTGGAAAAGGGTTAACCAATTACCTTTTATAATACTCTAAGAGTTATCTGATTTGAAATGATCTACCTGGTTGATTATTAGGCGTTTTAAACCACTTTCAATGATTTTTTCGTTATACCTGAGTGCAACTATTCCAATTTATCCTGACACCAACCAGTCAGTCATAAGGCTAACCCCGCAACCCTGAGCGCCAAAGAGGGCAGCCATTACTACCATTTTTAAAGTCTTTGAACCTCTTTGGTATGACCTGGCTGGGGATCAAACCCGCAACCTCCCAAAACCTAGACCTAGGCAGATGCTCTACCACTACAACACCGAGGCAGTCTTATCTACCTGGATGAAAGAGCTGTATCTCAAAAAAAGGTAATGCTACTATTTTAAAATTGATCAAGAGTTAACCCTTTCCCTCATATAGCCGCTTTCTGACGCCTCTGCAGCAGACAGCTTTTTGAAAATATAGTGACAAAAGAAGAAATTGCAGAAAACGTGCAATTTCTCCTTTTGTCACAATGTTTTCCACTTTTTGTCATAGGTTATCCATTCAATTATGGAGATTTTCTATGTTTTGACAAAAAACGTTCAAAGTCGTCTGCTGCAGAATTGTCGTATGAGGAAAAGGGTTAAAAGGATTTTCAAAATAGAAGAAATTGCTATATTTGAGCATATCTCCTTTTCTATCAACGATTTCAAAAGTCATCTGCGGCTCAGGCATCAGAAGAAGCCCCGGTTAAACCCTTTTTCCACATACAACAAATCTGTAGCAGATGACTTTGAAAACACCTTTAAAAAAATGTGAAAAATCTTCATTAATGACAATTTAATTATTAAAAAGAGTTGAAAACATTTTGGCAAATGGTGAAATTGCTCATCATGAGCAATTTCACCTTTGCCACAATGTTTTCAAAAGTTTCTGCTGCAGAGGCGTCCGAAAGCGTCTATATGTGGGAAAGGGTTAAGATGTATGTAAGAGTCATCACATTTTATTGGTCTGAGTAAGTATTTCAAATCTGACAATATAGAAATATAATTTTGAATCATAGTTGAAAACATTGCAAGAAAAAATAATATCTTCCTTTCCCACATTGTTTTCAAAAGACATCTTCAGCTTGTGCAGAGCATGTGAACATTTATCTGTATCAGGGAAAGGGATATATAATCAAACATTTTCCCACATTCAAATAAATATGCAGCAGACCACTTTAAAAACATATAGGCAGCTAGAAATAATGATAATCTTTATAAAATTTATGAAAGTATAATTATTGAATTTATTCTTTCGCCATAATGTTTTCAACAGTTGTCTACTGCAGAGGTGTCAAAAGGACTGTCTGGAAGTGTGAAAGGTTTAATAGAGAAGATTGTATAGTGACTTACAGGTAGATTAAATGTTCAAATATGAATAATCCTATATTTATTTTATTTAATACCAACCCTTATATCTCTTTAACAAATATACTATTTTGTCTACGCATTGTAGTAAATTTAAGTACTGGCATTATCCAATAATTTATATTATGGAATTTCAGACTTGTTCAAATTGATATCGGCCGAGCCCCGGAAGCTCAGTCGGTAGCGACGCGGGCTGTCAATCCAGGGGTTGTGAGTTCAAACCCCAGCTCGGCCAACATTCTTTTCGACGTTTGACAAAAGTCATTGTGACAAGCGTCATTCGTCTTCCACCAATGGGCTATCAGTTTATGTGGAAAGAATGTTGTATAAAGTACCTGTGTGAGAAAGCCAAGAAACATATGAGTAGGTGAACTGGCCGCCGTGATATGACTGAAAAATTGTTGAAAACGGCGTTAAACCCCAATCAATCAATCAATTAATCAATCAAATTGATATCATGCCAGTTACATGCATTACAATATACTGAAAGTTTAAAAAAAAAAAAAGATTTAATTATTATAAATGTAGAATATAAAACATTGTTGGTAAAGGTGAAATTGCTCATCATGAACATTTTCTACTTTTTCTGACAGTATTTTCAAATACTGCTTGCTTTAACCCTTTCTGACGCCTCTGCAGCAGACAGCTTTTTGAAAACATAGTGACAAAAGAAGAAATTACTCAAAACAAGCAATTTCTACTTTTGCCACAATGTTTTCCACTTTTAGCTATAGGTTATCCATTCAATTAAAGAGATTTTCTATTTTTTGACAAAATATGTTCAAAATCGTCCGCTGAAGAATTTTCGTATGAGGGAAAGGGTTAATAACATTTGTCAGTTTATCATTGAGTGTAACTGTTTGGGAGTGTATGTCCAATCTCAATACAATTTTTTCTTGACAAATAAAATTAATTACATAAAACAAAAATTGAAATGAATAAGAAGTAGAAACCTTGTATGTGAAATGATTGATATTTCTATTTCATCTCATTTGACAAGAAAGGTAGGCCGCCATCTAAGTTTTAAAGAATTTCTCACATCAGATATAAATCAGAAATCAAAATTTATTGACACACTTATCCTTTGCTTTTAATGCTGATTTCCTTGTATACCCATTCCTAGCTTATATTCATTTTCATAATTTAACTTTTTCCCCACATACAGACATTTTCTGTCACATCTGAAGCAGATGATTCTTGAAAATATTATGACTAATGCTACGTTTACACTAGGCCACGATGTCTACGATGTCCATGATTTAAAACAATCGTAGTGCTCGACGATTTATTGTAAGTTTTTCTTTTTCTACGTTTTGCTACGCTTTCCTGCACTCTCAGTACGTTTTGTTACGAAGCCAACACGACTCTGGTCAAGATCTGCCACGATTTTCATCACGTTCTCTCAAGTTCTGTTACGATCGTCACGATATGCTATCACGTTCTGTGACGTTCCGTTAAGTTATGTTAAGATCTCTCACGATCATGAAGTTCTGTTAAGATCTCCTGCGATTCATGGTCACGATTTGAGCAAAATCTCCAACATTGCACCACGATTGGGTATAAAAAGGAGGCCTTCCTTCCTCATTTGGCTGGCATATTTTTAATCTACCAAAAACTATAGATGTTTCCAGGTTGTTCAGTGTTGTAAACATAACAAAGCTTGCAGAGCGTGGATTCACATCGTGGGGACCGTGCGGGAACTTATCAGAGCGTGTCGGAGCGTGTATGCCTATCGGGATGATAGTAGCAGAACGTGTCACAGCGTGATGTAATTACTCTTGCTATTTAATGTATATTGACGAATCGTAGTAGAGAGTGATAGAGCGTGACAGAAACGCGGTGACATTGTAGTGAACCTTGAAGGAATCGTGTTTCCAAGTTCATTACGATCCCCTACGATGGCGCATTAAGTTCTGTTATGCTCGGTTAAGGTCTGTTAAGGTCTACTACGCTCTACTACGATTCCCACATTCTATCACACTCTCTCAAGATTTGGCGCCAAATCGGCATACTCATGGCAAAGTTTTTGACAGCCAAAAACTTTGTCACGATTCTTACGATCATTACGATTCCACTACGTTCCCTCACGATCACTACGATTCGACCCACGACCCCCCACGCTCATCACGATTCTCTCAAATCCTGGAGATCATAGACATCGTGGCCTAGTGTAAACGTAGCATAAGGAGAAATACTTTCCCCAAAATGTGTTCAACTTTATTCCTTAATTGATCGTTCATTTACAGAGTTTCCATATTTTTTCTCTAATTGTTACAAAGTCGTCTGCTGCAGATTTGTTGTATGTGGGAAAGGGTTGATTTTCTGAACAAGGGATAACAAATCAGTAAGAACAGTTTCTTGATGAGTTTCAACAATGGTTTCCTAAACTGTGTCTGCAGCAGAACTTTAAAACCAACAAGGCATAACTGTAGAAGATCTTCATAAATGTGAGAGGATAAAAAATTTTAATATTATTTTGCAACTATGTTTTCAAAATTCATATGCAGCTGATCCGTCAAAGTGCATCTTCAAGAGGAAAAGGGATAATTGAATTGAATACATTTCAGCTTTTGTTGTACCATTAAGTTAATATTAATTTCTCCATTAAATTATCAAGTTTCAAAATCTTTTATTTTTTCAAATATGAATTCTTCAATACACCATTGGAAATAAGACATTTAGGAAACTTGAATTACGATGATCAACCTACACTGCTGGATATTCCCTGATCACCACCTAGGGAAACATTATCATTCCAGAGAAATCAAAATAAAAGTTTCAAATTGCACAAAAGATTCAGTGCAAGTACTACCCGATCATATTATTTGGCCAAAAATTATTTTGAAATCTTACAAAGGTGATGTTTCAATATGACTAGGTTCAAACATATAACTGTCATTAATTGATTACCACATACTTTACAATTTATTTTTTCTTTCCTTCACCTTTCATAATCAGTTCAGATCCTCAACATTCCAAAGCTAAAGGGTACCTTTCTAACTTAAATGCATTCCAATTTATGGTACACTTACCAGTACATAATAAAGGGAAACAACACAGAAAAGGTAGAAATTGCTTCTAAATAGCATTGGGTTATAACTTTTCTATCAAGATTCTTAAATTTTTCTGTTGCAGGGTTGAGACAAAATCAGACTTTGATTATAAGAGTCATCAAATTATGTGTCACCAACCACAAACCACAATCTTTACTCCCACAGACAAAATGATGTCATCATTACGCCAAACGGTGTCATCCAAAATAGGGAAATCATAGCTCAAGGAATGGGGCATATCTTATATATTAGAATACTTTTTTGACCCCTAAAACTGACCACAAGTGAAAACCACAACACAAAAGAAAAACCGGCCACAAACATTTGACTAAAACTGGCCAAATTTTTCTCTATGTATGCAGTCAAAAACTGCATGGATTCATTATAACAGTTATGCATTATGTGTTGATATGTATTTGTAAATAATAAGATAGATATATATTACAGATAAAGATCTTTATACTCCATCGATCATGTATAGTTCAAGGGCCTTAACTCACATGTTTTACTGAATGATGGATGTCAAAACCATTTCCCAGGTGTAGTGTTGAACCAACACATTGTGATAAACATTACCAAATATTTTTCATGCCTCTCAGTCAAACAAAGTTGGAGTCTTTACTGGTCATGCCCAGCTTCCTCGCCAAGTGTGAGTACTGAATAAGAATTATCCAATAATTAAACAGATAAGCTTTGGTCAACTGACGGACCAACCGACAGGAGATAAGCAATATTATCCAAATTGATTGGTTGGGGATTAATGTAGTTCAACAATTTTTCAGTCATATTATAGCAGCCAGCTCACCTACTCATGTGTTTCCTAGCTTTCTCACACCAGTAATCCACACAACATTCTTTCCAAGCAATTGGCTGCATTTCCACATAAACTGTTATTCCATTGGTGGAAGATGAATGACACTAATGTCAAAGTGACTTTTGTCAAATGTCAGAAAGAAGGTTGGCGGAGCTTGGGTTTGAACTCACAACCCCTGGATTGAGAGCTTGCGTCACTACCAACTGAGCAACAGGGGCTCAGCCAATTTACATACCCTGAAGAGGTGCATAATAATAAACAGACTGCACTTTAATAAGTTATGGTATTTACCCACTAGACATGAATCATTAGTTTTATGACAAGTCACTGTCATGGATGGGCTGTAATATACCCATCCTTTAATCCTTTTCCAGATACAACTTATCTGCAGCAGACGACTTTGAAAACATCTAGGGAAATTTAAATTTAATGTGAAAAATATCTATAATTGAATAAATGGAGTTGAAAACATTGCGGCAAAAGGAGAAATTGCTCATTATGAGCAATTTCTTCTTTTGTCACAATTTTTTCGAAAGTTGTCTGCAACCGAGGCGTCAGAAAGTGTCTATATGTGAGAAAGTATCTTATCAGCAAGACAGCTACCTACGCTAAATGAAGCATACATTAGTATTGATTGTTTGATGTTTCAAAGCTTTCAACAATGTTTCTGTTATATCACAGCATTTCCTGGCTTGGCACAGTCTGCACATGGTTTTCAAAAAAAGGAATTTCTGGGTAAGTTGCCAGGACTACTGGTCGATTTATCCTTTGACACTAGCCGTTCAGGACGTAATGCTAACCCGCGACCCTGAGCGCCAAGAAGAGCAGCCATTACTACCATTTATTAAGTCTTAGGTAAAATTTTCAAATCATCTAGTATCCAGATCAACCTGGGGCTTGGCACAGTATGCATATGGTTTTCAAAACAAAGACCTCCTCCATTATCCAAAAACTTTTCATTGAAGACAAACTTTGACGCATCTGTTGTTGACAACTTATGAAAACACATTGTGGCAAAAAATAGAAATTGCTTATAATGTTTTTAAATTTATTTAATAAATAATTAAACAATTGTCAATAGATTTATTTCACATTTTTGTCTAGATGTTTTAAAAGTCGTCTGCTGCAGATTTGTTGTATGTGGGAAAGGTTTAAACAACTTATACTTGCAGATATGACTTCTTCTCAGTGCTTCAAAATGATTATATGAGAGTAAATGACTCATAAAATGACATATTAGGTTAACGTTTAATGGCTGTGCATAAAATCCTCATAAAAAGGAAAGTTTTGAAGTTTTGAAGAAAAATATTTTATAAAGTACATTACTTTTATCATAAGATACAATTTCTATAATACAATATGTATGTGTGTAAATTATGCACAGTGGAGAAAAAAAAATAAAGTATGCTTAATGTGTGTTAACCCTTTCCCTCATATAGACGCTTTCTGACGCCTCTGCAGCAGACGTCTTTTGGAAAACATTGTGGAAAAAGGAGAAATTGCTCGTTTTGAGCAATTTCTTTTTTTGTCAATATGACTTTTAGTCATAGGTTATCCATTCAATTATAGAGATTTTCTATTTTTTGACAAAATATGTTCAAAGTTGTCTGCTGCAGAATTGTCGTATGAGGGAAAGGGTTAACTCTTAGCATGCTAGCGGCGGGTTTTGCCAAACGTTGATGACATTAAATTTTGCAAAAACAATAAATACTTTTCTTTTTCCAAATGTGACATGTTTTTGCTCAAACTATTTCTCCATTTCTAAGAGTTTTCTTTTTAATTTTTAATTGATAGCATCCGAATATTTTTTCAATGATTATAATGCAATGGATATTTGGAATCTAAACATAACATTGATGTCAATAAGGCTACTACAACCTTTGTGGTGTAGTGGTTACTAAGTATCTGCCTCAGGTGTGGGAGGTTGTGGGTTCAGTACCTGGTCGAGTCATACCAAAGACTTTCAAAATGGTAGTATAAGCTGCCTTCATTGGCGTTAAGTATTACGACTGACTGGCGGGTGTCAGGATAAATGGACCAGTACTGAGTAGTTCTGGTAAGTTACCCTTGAAATGCCGTGATATAACTGAAAAAGTGTTATAAGTGGCGTAAAACACCACCCAATCAATCAATAAGGTTGATTGATTGATTGATTGAGGTTTAACGCCGTTTTTAACAATTTCTCAGTTATATCACAGCGGCCAGTTCACCTACTCATGCATTTCCTGATTTTCTCACACCAGTACAATCAATAAGGTAACTGGATATAATGTAACGTTTTAAGAAACCCGTTTGGATAGATATAATGTATATCATTAACAATTCATAAGATTTCAGACGGATGAAAAGAAGGAATGTGAGATCACTGTGCTAAATATTAACATTTTAATAAGCTTCCAGGGCACCCTGACAAGTCTTCTTTGTGACACAGACTTTGATCATCAAACCAATCAATTTGTACGACGTAACATCATGAAGTTTTTTCCTCACAAAAAATTGAGAACAAAATTAATATTCATTTTCTATCAACTGAATCTTCAAAGGAAAACACAGAAAAAATTAATCTCTTTTTCTAAATAAAGATCTTAAATACTCTTTGTTTTGCACTGCTTACAACAGTAACCCCTTTTCACACGACCCAACCTAGGATCGAACCTGGGTCCTGTGACTGATCTTAACCCTTTCCCTCATATAGACGCTTTCTGACGCCTCTGCAGCAGACGGCTTTTTGAAAACATAGTGACAAAAGAAGAAATTGCACAAAACGTGCAATTTCTCCTTTTGCCACAATGTTTTCCACTTTTTGTCGTAGGTTATCCATTCAATTATGGAGATTTTCTATGTTTTGACAAAATACGTTCAAAGTCGTCTGCTGCAGAATTGTCCTGTGACTGATCTTAAGGAGAGCACTCAATCACCAAGTATGTTCAAAATATACTGAAAGTTCTGGACACATTGCCCTTTGATGTATTAAAGTGTCTTGTTTCTTCAAAAACTACTTAAATCTTTTCAAAGTAAGTTGTTAAATTTAAGTCCTTTTTATCTTAAAAGTCCCATTTTACCTGCACCAAACTAGTCGGATCATAATATCAGACGAAAACAGACCTGGATTATTTAATACTGTTAATGATGATAGAATTGCACTTTTGTACCAGTGTGGTGGTATAGTGGAAGATTGTCTGCCTATGGTGTGGGTGGTTAAAAGTTTGATCCCTGGCCGGGTCATAAGATTTTAACAAGAGGCCCATGAGGGCCTATGCTCTACTGGCATTGATCTGGCTTGTTTCAAAAGGAACCAATATGTCATCAATATTCAAATACCATCTAAGTTTGGTGAAGATCAGATAGTAAATGGAAGCTCTATTGTGTTCACAAGCTGTATTATAGCAATTTTGACAATTTCAAGGGCCATAATCCAGCCATGCATGGGTAGATCTGGCCGTTTTTTAGAAATGAACCAAACTCTCATGGATATCTAACTACTGTATAAGTTTGATTGAGATACAATCAAAAATAAGGACTGTATCATGTTAACAAGCCCTATTATAGCAATTTTGACAATTGTCAAAATTGCTATAATAGGGCTTGTTAACATGATACAGTCCTTATTTTTGATTGTATCTCAATCAAACTTATACAGTAGTTAGATATCCATAATTCAGTCATGCATGGGGCGGATCTGGCTTGTTTTCGAAAGGAACCGAGCTCTCATGGATATCTAACTACTGTATAAGTTTGGTTGAGATACAATCAAAAGTGAAGACTGTATCGTGTTAACAAGAAATTGTTTACGGACGGACGGACGGACAGACAGACGGACGCACACACAACGGACGAATCGCCACGACATAAGCCCTTCTGGCCTTTGGCCAGTAGAGCTAAAAATGGAAGTCTCAGGATTGTGAGGTTAGCAGTACTATTGACTTCGCAGGTGTCAGGATAAATGGCCCACCAGGCCCAGTAGTACTGGTAACTTAATTACCAAGGAAACGCCAAGATATAACTGAAAAATTGTTGACAGTCGCATCAATCACACTTGTATAGTCAGTTTTTTTATCATAAGCATTCTACAGAGGTTTTCTGGATGATTGTATGATCATGAATATTAGTTTGTTATATGACTTGGCCAATTTGGTAAATTTAGTCTATTTCGTCCATATAAAATGTCATCAAAATCCTATGATTAAAATGCAAATTTCTACACCTATCAGGCTAATCCAACAAAATTATGTTTCGAGCTGTGAACAATTTCAAATTATGTCTACCAACTGCTGTGACAACCCTGCAGTTATATATATAATTTCAGCTACATTAACCCTTTCCCACATACAACAAAGCTGCCGCAGACAACTTTGAAAACAGGCACAACCAAAATTGGAAATTCCCTTTAAATGAAAGTATAATAATTGAATATGGTTGATGAAAACTTGGTGAAATTACTCGTTTCCAAAAGGCGTCTGCTGCAGAGGCATCAGAAAGCGTCTATATGAGGGGAAGGGTTAAAACTGAAATATGGTGTGACCTGCAGCTTCATGTATAAATGAGCTGTAAGATCCAGGACTTTTTTTCAACTACAGAGTATCTTGTAAAAAAGAGCTTATTTTCGCTTCTATTAACCCTTTCCAACATATGATAAATCTACAGCAGATGATTTTGAAAACATTGTGACAAAAACCTGAATTTTTTTCATAAAAGATGATTTAATTGTTAAATAAAGTTGAAAACATTGTGGCCAAAGGAGAAATTGCTCATCATGAGCAATTACACCTTTGGACACAATGTTTTCAAAAGTCAGCTGCTGCTATTGCATCAAAATGCGTCTGCATGTGGAAAAGGGTTAAACTTTTGATATAGAAGTTCTTAATAAGTCTCGAGTGATATTTACATGCATGCGATGCGTTCTTTAAGTCCCGAGTGATATTTACATGCATGAGTTTACTATTGGTGGATTAAATCAAGTGAGATCAGAATTTTCGTATTGAATATTCAATGGTAGCTATATAAATTATATATTACATATAAAACCAATGAAAATTTATGTTATTTCTTGTTACTGACATTAAAAATCTTAGTTTTGCGCCATTTTTTAAAATTAATTCAGTTATATCACGGGGCCATTTCAATTATTCCTGATGACTGGGTAAACAAAGCAGTACTTTAAGGCTAGGAAATGTGCCTTGCCTTAAGGCTCTCCACCACAACCGCCACAACTGGGTATCAAACCTAGGATGCCCGGTTCCAAATCCCGGACACTAACCACTCAGCCATGGCCGATTCGTGTCAAGTACTTTGGAAGATACTTGTGACATTTTTATGCTTTTTTACATGAGTTTTCATGGACAGTGCCTTAACCCTTTTCCACATACAACAAATCTGCAGCAGACATTGTACGACTTTGAAATCATACTTGCAAAGGTGTGAACACTCTTCATAAATGCGAGTTGATAACATTGTGGCAAAAGGTGAAAATACTAATCATGAACATAGGTAAACTTTATATTAATGGCTGTGCTACTAAATGACCTCACTCTTAAGTTAACCTTTTCCAATATGCAAACACATTTTGATGCATCCTTACTCCTTAGTAAACATTGTTATAAAAGGAGGAATTCGCGAATAATCAACAATTTCATCCTTTGCCACAAGGATGTCAATGCAAAGGTGCATCAAAGTTTTGTAAAGGATGTACAAGATGTTACATACTTCCTTCGTATATTTTGAAAGCAGACTCTAAATATATATCCAGTTACTGCTTTAACCCCTTCCCACATACCACAAATCTGCAGCAGACGACTTTAAAAACATCAAGGCAAAAGTATATAAAACCTCTATCTAAATGAAAGTGTACGGTAGTCATTGAATATAATTGGAAATATTGTGGCAAAAGGAGAAATTGTTTGTTTTGAGCAAGTTCTTCTTTTGTCAGAATATTTTCAAAGCGTCTTAATGTGGAAAACGCTTAAGGATAAAAAAATACCTGTATAATCAAAGTTGTTATGGAAAATAAATGTAAATAACTCAATTTAAAGCATCAGTGACTTTGTTTCAAATTTTTTAACGTTTAAAACATAAAACATAAGATGTTTATCTCAAAATGAGGCAAGAGTTTACTTATTTTTATTATTTGTCGCAAAACACCGGTAGCATAGCGATCATAATAGCTATTTGTGATTGTTAACGTCACAAAACATTGTTATTTATCCCTTTCCCACGTAAAGAAACATAAAACATAAGATGTTTATCTCAAAATAAGGCAAGAGTTTACTTATTTTTATTATTTGTCGCAAAACACCGGTAGCATAGCGATCATAATAGCTATTTGTGATTGTTAACGTCACAAAACATTGTTATTTATTCCTTTCCCACGTAAAGAAACATTTTGACACATCTGCAGTAGACAACTTTTGAAAGAAGAAATTTTGCCAAAATGATTTTTCAACTCTATTCAATAATTATACTCTGATATAGAGATTATCCATAGTTTTGTGAAGATGTTTTAACCCTTTCCCTCATATAGACGCTTTCTGACGCCTCTGCAGCAGACAGCTTTTTGAAAGCATAGTGACAAAAAAAAAGAAATTGCACAAAACGTGCAATTTCTCCTTTTGCCACAATGTTTTCCACTTTTTGTCATAGGTTATCCATTCAATTATGGAGATTTTCTATGTTTTGACAAAATACGTTCAAAGTCGTCTGCTGCAGAATTGCCGTATGAGGGAGGGTTAAAAGTTGTCTGCTGCAGATTAGTTGCATGTTGGAAAGGGTTTATTTGAATTAACTCCCTTTAACCTGTAACAGAGGGACTGGTTTTTTTTACATAAATTGAAGGATTCTGTAAGAAAAAGTTGTTACATGCAACTGTTAACCTGGTCTGATAAACTTTCCCATCGTCAGATGCATTTTGACACATTTGTAGTAGACTACTTTTGTAATCATTTTTGTTAATTTTTCAAATTGATGGCTTCATGTACAATAGTTGTAACTTTACCTGGCAATAAGATGTTTGTTAAAACAATTTTGCGTCAAGCCCTAGGAATGTTACATAGTTACTCTTGTCAGTCCGTTTTCAAAGCAGTCATTCATAACAAGAGGCCCATGGTGGCCCTTCAGCTCTCACCTGAGTACAATGGATCTTTATATATTAATGTGTCAATGAAAAATACAAATTTGGCCTAGGTTTTGTCTGTGCATGACCAATGTTTCCAACATAGCATAGATATCATCAAGAAAAACATTCTTACAAAATGTGGTGTCTAAATTGTTAACAAGATATTTCTCAAGTATGGAATAATGACCAATAATTTTACTGGACATGCCTCATACTCGATTTTGGATCTAGATGAATGGCAGACCAATGATTCAATCTTACAACACCTACATTTAAATCCCTTGTCATTACCGACTGGACTATCGATGTCTCGACTTATAAATCACAACCCCAGGATAAATAGCCTTTATGATTAAGAACTGAGCTGTCACGTCTCGACTTATAAATGAAATGAACCATAAAATCATACAAAACAAAGTATTATAATCGACCTTATCATTAACTTTCATATTATTTGTATTTAACCCATTTTTTATCGTAACATCAGCCTTATTATGAAGGAAAAATACTTAAGTTGATGAAAATATTTTTTACAATTATTTGAGAACTATTATATGGGGTAATTTTCCACCAGTTCTTTTGGTCCATTTGTCCTGATATAGGCTAGTTCGTTGTATTGCTTAACCCTTTCCCTCATATAGACACTTTCTGACGCTTCTGCAGCAGACGGCTATTTGAAAACATAGTGACAAAAGAAGAAATTGCACAAAACGTGCAATTTCTCCTTTTGCCACAATGTTTTCCACTTTTAGTAATAGGTTATCCATTCAATTATAGAGATTTTCTACTTTTTTACAAAATATGTTCAAAGTCGTCTGCTGCAGAATTGTCGTATGAGGGAAAGGGTTAAACCCCGTAACCCTGAGCGCCACAGAGGGAAGTCATTACTACCGTGTTTAAACTCTTTGGTGTGACTCAGCCGAGGATCGCAATCATGACCTCCCGCACCTGAGGCGGACGCTCTACTTGACTACACCTTGTACACAGTTTTTTAAACACTAACTTTGCGTTGAAAATCCAAATGAAAAACCTTTAATAAGAATTTGGTATGAAGGTATGTGAAATCAAACATTATAAAATATAGTTTTAAAAACTATCCTTAAATCCATGTTGAGGACATTTTAATGAAACATATTCAAGACAATCGACCTTAACCCTTTCGCTCATATAGACGCTTTCTGACGCCTCTGCAGCAGACGAGGAATCCGCTGTGGTCGAGTGGTTAGCGTCGGGGATTTCGAAACTGGGTGTCCCAGGTTCGATCCCCAGTCGCGGCACTACGGTCATGGTGGAGTGCCCTTTGGCAAAGCACATTTCCTAGCCTAGTCATGGTTTGTTTACCCAGGGATCATGAATAATTAAATTTAATTGCGCGCTAAATGACCTTAGCTGTTGATGCGCCATAAAACAATATACATTCATTCTGCAGCAGACGGATTTTTGAAAACATAGTGACAAAAGAAGAAATTGCTCAAAACAAGCAATTTCTCCATTTGCCACAAATTGTCCACTTTTAGTCATTCACAGGTTATCCATTCAAGTATAGATATTTTCTATTTTTTGAAAATTATGTTCAAAGTCGTCTGTTTGCAAAATTGTCGTATGAGGGAAAGGGTTAAGATTTTATTTACAAATTTAAAACTATTCCAAATGAAAAAAATCACATTTTTATTGTAAAGAATTACTTAGGACATTCAAGACACATTATAAGCTCCTCAAAAATACTGTTCTACAGCATACTGAACCCCTTTCAGCATGCAGATGCATATTGACACATCTGCAGCAGATGAATTATGAAAACATTGCGACAAAAGGGGAACAAATTCAGATTCTTTTTTAAAATCTGATGACTCTTAAATTATTTCATCAGGTAAACAAGTCCATTGTGACCAGTCTCACTGACCAATTAGTGACCGATCAACCCCGGGATGACTTTAACCCTTTTCCACATACAACCCACCTGAAGTTTAGATGACTGTCAAAGCATATATGCAATCATATGGAAAATCTCTTTTGAAATGAAACTATAATTATTGAATACACTTGAAAACATTGTGGCAAATGGAGAAATTGCTCATTATGAGCAATTTTTCCTTTTGCTACAAGGTTTTCAAAAGTCGCCTGCTGCCAATAATTCTGCAGGGTGCATCCTCCTTCAAACTTTAAAATATATCTCCCGAAAGCTATTAAGATCTGGTTCAAATTTAAACCCATTACATGATACGATATTTGCAGACAGACTCTTACAACCTTTTTACATGATTCAGTTAACTTTGTGGTCACTGTCGCATGTGATTTCTTTTAACATTGTCGAAAAAGAAGAATTACTGAAGATAAGCAACCTAGCTCCCATTTAACCACAATGAATTATATTGAAATATTTTCCTCAATTATTTTCAAAGCCAGTCATTGATCATATTATGGGGAAAAGTTTAAAAACGAGGACTATCTTATGAGACATCATTATTCTGTACCTGAACTCTTTCCACATACAAAAAATCTGCAGCAGACGACTTTGAAAATGTGTAGAAAGAAGTATGGAATATCTCCCAAAATAAAAGTGTACTAGCTGAAAAGAGTTGAAAACATTGTGTCAAAAAGAGAAATTGTTTGTTTTGAGCAATTTCTTCTTTTGTCACAAGGTTTTCAAAAAGGCGTCTGCTGCAGAGTCATCACAATGCGTCTATATGTGAGAAAGGGTTAACCTTTTCCGACCGACAGGTGTATTTCGTAGCATCTGCAGCATTGCAGTGACAGCTATTGATAACATTGTTGTAAAAGAAGAAATTGGTCATAATGAGCAATTTCTACTTTTACAACAATGTTTTCAACACTATTCAATGGTTTATATTACTTTCTTTCACTACAAATAGAGATTTTGCATACTTTTCCATTAATATTTCCAGAGTCATCTGCTGTAGATATGTTTTTTATATGGGAAAAACGAAAGGACATTTTTTAAGTTAAATGTATTTGTTCATTCAGACCTCTGAAATCACCATTTCAATCAAGGGGAAAAGTTTAAGAGCCCAGACTATCTACTTAGACACCATTACCTTAAGGGCCCTTTCCCAGTCTGTATGCGTTCATTGAAGAGGACACAATGCATGGCATGAATTACACACCGTCGGCAAAATTGTCATCTTCAGGAAATTCTGACCAAGGTCAATACAGAGATCATACATCTTTACAGGACAATCAGGGCTGACACTCGTCACCATAATATGGAGCTTCTTTGAAGTACAGTGGAACCTGTGTATAAAGACCACTCATGGGAACACAACAATATGGTCTTTGTTCACAGCACAGGTGGTCTTTAATTGCAGGTTCATTTATGCAGAAAATGAGTTATTGGGGGAACTAAAAGAGTGGTTGCAATAGACAGGGAGTGGTCTTAATTAGCACAGGTTTGACTGTATCTGGAAATCGCTCATGTCAACCAAAGTATGCCAGAAAGTTTAACCCTTTCCCACATACAACAAATATGCAGCAGACACCTTTGAAAACATATTGGCAAATATTTGAAAAATATCCATAGATGGGAGTTTAATAATTAGATAGAGTGGACAAAATAGTTGCAAATGGAGAAATTGCTCATGTTTTCAATTTTTTTTTTGCAGACTTGTGTCTACAAATGGGAAAGGGTAAACTGTCCACCTGATGTGTACTACAGTGTAAAATGTTCCCAAATCTGGAATATTATGAATGTATGATAAAAGTAATATTGACTTTCCCAGAATTATTCCAAAAGTCTTCTGCTGCAGATGCATTCGGAATGTTATCTGTATCGGGAAATTTGGTTTTAAACCTCAGATCATTTTTGTATGGCCTGACTGGCTCATATAAAGTCTTAAGTTCAAGGCCAGGCTAACATGAAAGGAATTGGGGGTGAAATTCAGGCCTTTACTTTTAAATTCTTTTAATTTGGCCCTTCAAAATGCTAGTTTTGAAATGAAGGAAGATTTTATTTTTTTAAATTGGGCCTTCACATTCAATAACTCAAGCTGTTCAAAATGGTAGAGGTGAGAAATGTAATAGTCGTCGTCTTTTAAAACATCGGTGCAAAATGTTCTGAAATCTGGAATATTATGAATGTATGATAAAAGTAATTTCGACTTTCCCAGAAGATTCTTTAAAATTGGGCCTTAGGCCTTAACATTCAATAACTCAAGCTGTTCAAAATGGCAGAGGTGAGAAATGTAATAGTCGTCGGCTTTTAAAACATCGGTGCAAAATGTTCTGAAATCTGGAATATTATGAATGTATGATAAAAGTAATTTCAACTTTCCAAGAAGATTCTTTATTTTTTTAAATTGGGCCTTAGGCCTTAACATTCAATAACTCAAGGTCTTCAAAATGCCCGTAGAGGTGAGAAATGTAATTTTTCTTATCTTTTTGAATCAGGCTTATTCAGGTCCCGTTTCTGGAGTATATAGAAGTAGAAGAACTGCTAAGGCTATAGAAAATATGATTTTTTTTCCCATTTTTTTTTTATTGAATGGTGTTTAACGCCTCTTTCAACAGTTTTTCAGTTATATCACATCCTAATTTCCTGGTTAAATAACCAGTACTGCTGGTAGGATTGTCCTGACACCAGCGCATTTATCGTAAAGTGATAATTCCTGCAATCCTGAGTGCATAAAGGAGGTAAGCCACCACTATATGTACGATTTTTAACCATTTCCTACATACAAGAAATCTGCAGCAGACGACTTTGAACATATTTTGTCATGTATTGAATGGATAACTAATGACTAAAAGTGGAAAAAATTGTGGCAAATGGAGAAATTGCACATCATGAGCAATTTCTCTGTTTGCCACATTGTTTTCAAAAGTCGTCTGCTTCTGAGACGTCGGAAAGCATCTGTATGAGGAAAAGGGTTAAAGTTTTGCTATGACCTGACATGGGATCGAACACGCAACCTCCCTCTCTCCAGGGGGATACCCTAACCTTAACTCTTTCCCACATAAAACACATTTGTAGCAGACGACCCTGAAAACATCTCAACAATAATATTGAATAGTTGAAAACATTGTGTCAAAAGGAGAAATTGCTCGCTTTGAGCAATTTCTTCTTTTGTCACAAAGTTTTCAAAAGTTGTCTGCTACGGAGGCGTCAGAAAGCGTCTTTATGTGGGAAAGGGTTAACACCACTGTGATGTTGCTTTGCCAATAGTACACTGTTGCATAGGGATTGTGTTTGCATTGTTTTTTATGCCACTTTCAGTCATTTCATCGTGCTTCCTGGATAAGTTACCAGTACTACTGGTTCATTTACTGGTTCATTTATCCTGACACCACCCAGCCAATCAGTCATAATGCTAACCCCACACACCTGAGAACCAAGGTGGGAAAACCATGGTACTAATGGTTCATTTATCCTTACACCACCCAGTCAGTCATTTCATTGTGCTTCCTGGATAAGTTACCAGTACTACTGGTTCATTTATCCTGACACCACCCAGCCAATCAGTCATAATGCTAACCCCACACACCTGAGAACCAAGGTGGGAAAGCCATTACTTCCATTTTTCTTAAGTTTTTGGTATACGACCCAGACCAGGATTGAACCCATATCACCTCCTGCATCCGAGCTAGCCACTCTACCACTACACCAATGAGGTGGTCGATTAGGGAGTCTAAGGGCTAGAGAGAGCACCAACACAGATATTCTGTGCCTAATTTCTTGCTTTTAATGTTTGCTAGCAAATCATTATCTATTTACCTCTGCTCTTGGATAAATTTTGATTATGTACATGTTGCAACAACATGTATAACTTGAGTTTGAACTTGAAGCCATCTGCTGCAAATTTAGTGTATGTGGGAAGGCTTAAAACTAAGACACAATTATTACTTTGCATGCAGGTGAATGGTATAGAAGTTGTCTTTTTTGACACTAAGCATTAGTTTATTAATGGCCAATATATAGGACACTGCAGACTTTCACAGTATGCTATTGTTCCTTTTACAACCTTTACCTAGATAAAATAAATCTGCGGCAGTCTACTTTGAAAAAATCACAGCAAATATATGGAAAATCTCAATAAATAAAAAAGTATGCTATTGGATTGAGTTGAAAATATTATTAAAAGGAGAAATTGCTCATTATGAGCAAATGCCCCTTCTGCCAAAATCTTAAATATGTCATTTGCTGCACAGCTGCTGTAAACCATTTCTGCATGAGGGAAAGAGGGATCACAGTTTATTAATTTTGTCTCAAAAGCGTTTTATTCCACTCTCAAAAATATCTTAATAATATAATCACAGCATGTCCTTGGCAAATAACCTATATTATAAGTAAGTTTATATGGTGACACCAGTGATTTGGTTAAATGCTACTCAGCAGTGCTTAAATTTTTCCCACATACAGCAAAGTTGCAGCAGACAATTTTGAAAGCATCTATGCAGAATTATGGAAAATCGTTATAAATAAAGGTATAATAACTGAACAGAGTTGAAAACATTGTGGCAAAAATAGACATTGCTCATGATGAAACAACTGTTATGCCCCTGTTAACCCTTTGTAACAACAAATGTTAACAGCAGCAGACGACTTTGAAAACATGGTAAAAAAATGTCGAAGAATCTCTCTTAATGAAAGTGTTATTATTGAATAGTATTGAAAACATTGTGACAAAAGGGATTTTTTTTTATCATCCATGTTTTCAAATGTCATCTGCTGCATTGGCTTCAAAATTCTTGTTTCAGGGAAAAAGGTTAATATTTGCTTGGGCATAACATTTTGCAATTCAGCAGACTTTACAAAAGATCATTTCCATACACCGACCTATACATGCAAGAGCTTGGTTTCCTACTTTAACCCTTTCACATATCTTGACGCTCTCTGATGTCTCTGCAGCAGATGACTTTTGAAAACATTCTGGCAAAAGTAGAAATTGCTCATCATGAGTAATTTCTCCATTTGCCATAATGTTTTCAACTTTTTTTAATAATAAAACTTCCATTTCAAATTTTAGCTCAGATATTTTTCAGAGTTGTCTGCTGCAAATTTGTTGTATGTGGTAAAGGATTAACCCTTTCCCTCATACAACAATTCTGCAGCAGACGACTTTGAACATATTTTGTCAAAAAATAGAAAATCTCTATAATTGAATGAATAACCTATGACTAAAAGTAGAAAACATTGTGGTAATTTCTTCTTTTGTCACTATGTTTTCAAAAATCCGTCTGCTGCAGAGGCGTCAGAAAGCGTCTATTTGAGGGAAAGGGTTAAAACAAAGTCTGCCATGTGAAGAAAAAGGGTTTGCGCCTTTTACTGTAGGTGAGAATAGCCATTGTTACAATGGAAACACAAAATGAACTGTTTTGTAACCATTTTCTGAACTCTTAATAAAGTATATAACCTTATGACCTGCCACCAAATCATCCACAAATCATTCTGACTCATATCTTAATGCATTAACCCTTTCCCCCTTGAAGACGCAATCTGATGCATCTGCAGCAGACGACTTTTGAAAACATGGTAACAAAAGGAGAATGAGCAATTTCTCCATTTGCCACAATGCTTTCAACGCAACTAAATAATTACTTTTTATTAAGAGCAAATTGTGACATTTGTAACTACATGCTTTCAAAGTCGTCTGCTGCAGATTTGTTGTATGTGGGAAAGGGTTAACTCTTTTCCAAATGCTGAGGGGATTTCATACATCTGCAGCAGATGACTTTTGACAACATTTCTGCAGGTACCGGTAATGAGTCTGTTTCTCCTGTTGCCACAATTTTTTTCAATTCTATTAAATAATCATATTTTCATTTTCATAATTTTCCTTGTTTTTAAAATGACATCTTAGAAGTTGTCTGCAGAGTTGTTGTATGTGGGAAAAAGAAAACCTTTTCTCAGATACATACATTTTTTTATGTCTCTAAATTGTGAAAAAAGGCTAACTGTTCAAACAGTAAAAAGTATCTGTATGAAATTTACACTTCCTTATATTACAAATGTTATATTTTGTTCAGGCATTTTCAAAGCAATTTCCACTTTCCCAATGGAAAATGTATTTTTTCAGACCAGTATTCAATAAGTTCCTAAATTTCTTATTTTTAATAATATCTAAGATAGACAACTGATTAATCTGAAAAAAGCATGGGAGGAAATTTGAAAATATATTTCAGAAAAGATTTTCAAAACGATGCATTAGTACTACTTATGCTTTACTAGATATACTTTGGCACTTATTGATGCCCCCCAATAGCTTTCGGCATTATGAGCAATTGCTCCTTTTTACAAAATAATTGCCAAAAAAATATCTGCATTACTGATGTCCAGTCCTGTGTCATGTGCATTGGGAAAACTTTAACCTTTTCCCACATATAAATAAATTCTGACACATCTGAAGCAAAAGTCTTTTGAAAACATTGTGACAAACGGAGAAATTGCTCATAACCTTTTTTAATAATTATTCTTTCATACATATAGATATTCCCCAAAAATTGCCTACATAATTTCAGGGTTGTCTACTGTAGAAAAGTTGTATAAGGGAATGGTTTAAAATACAGTACAGAAAACAGATCAACAAAATAATCAACATTCAAAGGGAAGCAACTCTTCATTTGTTTTGCTTCTGAAGTACCCTCCCTTACATTAACAAGATGCACCATTTGGATATTGAAACCAAATATGCCACCATTTATTTTGTAACACATAAGTAGTAAATTGATTTTGAAAACCTTATGAAAGAAGATTGAAAAACTCATGATCATTTTTTTTTAATCATGGCATTAATTCCTCTGCATTTTCTATTGTTACAAATCAAAATAGTTGCATACAATTTCCAATGTTTAAAAAAAAGCTATAATTTTGAAACATAAGTGACAGTCAGACAATTTATATGGTATGTATATAAATAGAATGCAAATTATATGAATAGTTTATATAAGTCACACAACAAGAAAACCAACATTAACCCTTTCCCAAATGCAGATGCATTTTCACCCATCTGCACAAGACAACAATTAAAACATATGTTAACCCTCATACGACAATTCTGCAGCAGACGACTCTGAACATATTTTGTCAAAAATTAGAAAATCTCTGTAATTGAATGGATAAACCCATTCCCTCATACAACAATTCTGCAACAGACGACTCTGAACATAGTTTGTCAAAAAATAGAAAATCTCTATAATTGAATGGATAACCTATGACTAAAAGTGGAAAACATTGTGGCAAAAGGAGAAATTGCTCGTTGTGAGCAATTTCTTCTTTTGTCACTATGTTTTCAAAAAGCCATCTGCTGCAGACGCATCAGAAAGCATCTATATGAGGGAAAGGTTTAAAGGAGGAAATGCTTATGATTAGCAATTTGTCTTTTGCCACAATATTTTCAACTCTATTTAATGAAAATATTTTCATTTTATAGATATTTTCCATACTTTTTGCCTGAGTATTTTCAAAGCTGTCTGCTGCAGGTTTTTTACCTGTGGGAAAGGTTTTGATTGCCCAATACACTTTGACAGCGAGGAAATTATGTACATAGATGACTGAAGCCAATTAGTGCAAAAAGCAGACAAAACATAATTGCCTCTTTGATTCTCCCAAAAATAGGATTGATTGATTGATGTTTTACGCTTTTAATTCTGTTTTCACTTATATCACAGTGTCTCCTGGGCAAGTTACCAGTACTACTGATCCAATTATCCTGACACCAGCCTGTCAGTAGTAATGCTAACCACGCAATCCTATGTGCCAGTCGCCAAGGAGGGCAGCCATTACTAGCATTTTTAAGTCTTTGGTATGACCCGGCCGGGGATCAAACCTATGACATCCTGCACCGAGGCGGACGTCTACCACTACACCACTGAGGCGGTCCTCCCAAAAATATCAGTACTGTACATGCAATTTGGGTTCCACTTCCTAAATCCTATCTTCTTCGCCTAGTAACATAACTTTCAAAACATCATGTTTCAACATTGAAAGATTGTAAAGATATACTAAACTTTCCATTTTCTAGATGTCATATTGCATTCTTATTTTCAAAGCATTGGACTAAACATATTTAATATCAGGTAATTTTAAAGGCTAACAACAAAGCCTTTCTCACATACTACAAATCTGCAACAGACGACTTGGACATGATACAGAAAATTTCTGTATATGACAGTTTGATTATTGAATAGAATTGAAAATATTGTAGCAAAAGGAGAAATTACACAATCAATAACAATTTCTCCTCATGCCATAATGTTCTCATGTCATAAAAAAGCACCTGCATGTAGATAAGGGTTGAATTTTTTTTATTGCTTTATTATCTTAAATATCAAAATGTACATTCAACATGAGTCTGTTCTTCACTGAATTATATATCATAAATCTAATAATGCCAGCACAACTTTGTAAATGGTGAAGCAAGCAAAAGGCTTTAGAGCGCATTTGTGGACTAACTGGTAACTTAACCATTCAAACTAAACAAGAGGGCCATGATGGCCCTGGAATCGCTCACCTGATTTTTTTTTTCACTTTAGCTATATAAGCCCCGCCATCTGGCGGGCATAGTTTCCAACCAATCAACTTGGCTTTAAGGAATCTGATAGAGGGTCACCCTAGGAATATTTCTACAAAATTATTTGAAAATCGGCCTGACACTTTTGAAGGAGAAGATTTTTTAAGTTTTCACTATAGCAATAAAAGGCAAAATAGCCCCGCACCCTGGCGGCCATGTTTTTTGACCAATCAACATGGCTTGAAGGAATCTGATAGAGGGTCATCCAAGGAACATTTCTACAAAATTATTTGAAAATCAGCCCGACACTTTTGGAGGAGAAGATTTTTTAAGTTTTCACTATAGCTATATAAGGCAAAAAAAACCCGCCCCCCCCCCTGGCGGCCATGATTTTCGACCAATCAACATGGCTTGAAGGAATCTGATAGAGGGTCACCCAAGGAACATTTCTACAAATTTATTTGAAAATCGGCCTGACACTTTTGGAGAAGAAGATTTTTTAAGTTTGCACTATAGCCATATAAGGAAAAATAGCTCCGCCCCCCCTGGCGGCCATGTTTTTCGACCAATCAACATGGCTTGAAGGAATCTGATAGAGGGTCACCCGAGGAACATTTCTACAAAATTATTTGAAAATCGGCCTGACACTTTCGGAGGAGAAGATTTTTTAAGTTTGCACTATAGCCATATAAGGAAAAATAGCCCCGCCCCCCCTGGCGGCCATGTTTTTCGACCAATCAACATGGTTTGAAGGAATCTGATAGAGGGTCACCCGAGGAACATTTCTACAAAATTATTTGAAAATCTGCCAACCAGTTTGGGAGAAGAAGAATTTTGAAGTTTTTTTCATTTCGTTGCCATGGAAACCAGAATTCTGCATGGATCCCAAAAATTTGAAGGAAATCTGGTGAGGTCATTGAGAGGATGCTTTCTGTGAAGTTTCATCCCAATTGACCCGCTGGTTACTGAGGAGAAGAAGTTGACGCACGACGGACGACGCACGACGCACGACGCACGACGGACGCCGGACAAAAGGCGATCACAATAACTCACCTTGAGCAAAGCTCAGGTGGGCTAAAAAGGTATAAGTTTGCATCAATATTAAAGTATTGCAATGATTCCAAACCTCGAGTTGTATTGCTCCGCTGCAATGTTTATGAAAATGAGTTGTATATTTACTAATTTACTATATATATGCAATAGCTTAAGTAAATAAAAAGGGAGGTGACCAATCTAGACGGCATTATTGGTTCATGCCAGACTATGATTAGTCAAGTTTGACACAGGCATAAACCCTTTCCCACATAATGCAGCAGGCGAGTAGACAGAACATCTCCATGATTGAAAGTAGAAAATATAAAAGAAAGTTGAAAACACTTAGACAAAAGTGCCCATAATGAGCAATAATTTCTTCTTTTGCAATAATGTTTTCAATGGTCATCTACTGCAAAATCTTTTAAACGGATTAACTTTTCAAAGTCTGTGTCCTGCAGAGGCATCAGAAGTCATCTATGAAAGATATTAACCCTTTCCCACATACAACAAATCTGCAGCAGAAAACTTTGAAAACATCTAGATAAAAATAATGAAAATCTTTATAAATTAAATTATAATTCATGATTAGAGTTAAAATTATTGTGGCAAAAGGATAAATTGAACATTATGAGCAATTTATCCTTTTGTCACAATATTTTCAAAATTCATCTGCTGCAAAAGGCTTCAAAAAGTGTTAAACTTTGTATGTGGGAAAGGGGTTAACCATTTCCCTCATATATACGCTTTCTGACACCTCTGCACCAGACGGCTTTTTGAAAACATGGCAACAAAATAAAGAAATTGCTCAAAATGAGCAATTTCTCCTTTTGTCACCATGTTTTCAACTCTATTCAATTATTGTTCTTTCATTTAAAGGGATTTTCTGTGCTTTTGCCAAGACATTTTCAAAGTCGTACGTCTGCAGCAGATTTGTTGTATGTGGGAAAGGGTAAAAGGCAAACACATGAAGTGGACCATACGATAATTGTTTTAATACCAAAACTATAGCCACAACATCTTCAGTTATCTCTTGTCTTGTAACCCAATTACAGTCAATCTGATAAAATATTTAACAGCTTCTTTTGTATTGTGTATCCTCGACCAGCCAAAAATTGATGGGGTAGGTCTTAACAAAACATGCCTAAGGACATGCCATCGACCACCAAATTATCACCATTGTCGTGAACGATAGATAGATACATCTTTATCTACAGTCTAGTTTCCACAAAGCATAATTATCTTTTTTAAAACCCTTTCCCACAAACAGCAAATCTGCAGCAGATGACTTTGAAAACATTTAGTTGAAAATTCAGAGAATTTCTATAAATGAAAGTTTAATTATTTAAAAGAGTTGAAAACATGGTGGCAAAAAGAGAAATTTCCTGTTTCGAGCTATTTCCCCTTTGGTTACAATGTTTTCAAATGTTGTCTGCTGCAGAGGAGTCAGAAAGCATCTATATGTGGGAAAGAGTTTAAAATGTTCAAAAACCTCTCTGCCTTAAAGTGCAATTATTGAATGGAGTTTAAGGAGAAACTGCTCATTATGAGCATTTTTCCTTTTGCCTTAAGGTTTTAAATGTCAACTGCTGCAGATGTGCATCTTTAAGTGAGAAAGGGTAACCCCTTTCATCATATAACAAATCTGACGCAGACTTCTTTGAAATTATGGCGGCAAAACAACTGTAATTCTCTATAAATGAAAAAGTAATTATACTACATAGATTTGAAAGCATTTTGGCAGGAGTTCTCTGCTGCAGATGCATCTAATTGTGTTTGCATGTGGGAAAAGTAAATATTGCTGTAAATTCATAGAGTTTTCCAGTGACTGTTGTAGCAATATTGAGTAATAAGCAATCAATTTAACCCTTTCTAACATACAGACACTTTCTGAAATTTTCTATATATTTTTTGTCTAGATGTTTTCATTGTCTTCAGTTGTAGATTGATTTGATGAATGTGGGAAAGGCTCTAGCGCTAGCTAGATGCCTCAAGCAAAGACAATGGGGTCTTGATGCTATTGAGAAGAGTGAAGACTTAGGTAGGCCTTTACAATACACACAGTCTCATTAGTGTCTTCACTTATCCATCTATGTTTAGAAGTGCAAAAGATGCAACTTCTGACATGAATTGTAGCTTCACTTGTTCAAATACAACACCTCCTGTGCGTGTGAAATGGTATTCACATTTGCTTTTGTGAACAGTTTAGAATAAGATCAGCCTGTACATACGCAGTCTGATAAAGATCTACATTGTTCACATTTGACTCAACACACAAGCTTTTAGGAAGATTCTGTTAATTAATTAAGCCTTTCCCACATACAGACGCTTTCTGACGCCTCTACAGCCGACGACTTTTGAAAACATTGTGGCAAAAGTGGAAATTGCTCATGATGAGCAATTTCCCCTTTTGCCACAATGTTTTCAACTCTATCCAATATTCATATTTACGATCATATAGATTTTTCCTATTTCCCGTCTGTATGTTTTGAAAGTCATCTGCTGCAGAATTGTTGTATGTGAGAAAGGGTTAACTTGTGCACATGTAGATTCTGATATGACTGTGAGGTGGAGAGGACGACCTGAATCTACACTGTTCAGAAATGCCAACTTGTACATTTTCCCACGCACATCTTCATATGGGTCAATGGGTCATGCCAGACTAAGGATAACAAACTATAATTGAGACTTATGTCAAACAACGAACACCCAAATCAGCCTGCACTTCTGTACTATGCGATCAGATTGATTGTTTGGTGCTTTATACCGCTTTTAGCAATTTTTCAGTTATATCACAAGAGTTTCCTGGGTAAGTTACCAGTACTACTGATCCATTTATTGCTGACACCAGCGAGTCAGGCGTAATACTAACCCCACAGTCCTGAGCGTCAAGGAGAGCAGCCGTTACTACCATATTTAAAGTCTTTGGTATAACCAGGTCGGGGATTGAACTCACAAAAACCGAGGTGGTTCTATCCCCATATGACCAGGATCTTCCCTGTTATCAATCTTGTCCACAAACTAAGAAATGTCTAATATAAAACAATAATTCTCCCTAATTCCTCTATAAATTTGCATAAAAACTAGTAGTACAGCAGTTTTTGCAGAGTGATTAAACGTTTCTTAGACGTGCAACAAATTTGCATTATACAACTTCTCATCTAGTACAATTTGATTGATTGATTGGGGTTTAAAGCCATTTTTAACAATTTCTCAGTTATATCACGGCGGCCAGTTCACCTACTCATGCATTTCCTGGTTTTCTCACACCAGTACTCCACACAACAATCTTCCCAAGCAACTGGCTGCTTTTCCACATAGACTTAGCCCATTGGTGGTAGACGAATGACGCATGTCGCATTGACTTTTGTCAATTCTCGGAAAGAAAGTTGGCCGAGCCGGGATCATCTAGTACAAAACTTGGGCAGATTTCAACTAAATAAATGAATCTTTGTATTATCTAAAATGAAATGAAAAACCGAATAAATTGATGTAAATTTAATCCTTTTGAATCCTTATTTTTTGGGATATCATTCATTTTGAGGGTAAAAACCTTTATATTTCATAAACTAATTGTAACAGGGATCTATAAGGAAGTACAGTGGTTTAAACATTTCATACAAATCTGTTCACAATAATTGAGTATTCAGGTATTGTATATCATTACATACATTAATTCTAGATTCTTTATGTTTGCATTTTAACAACTTAAATGAATAATTCCCACCCTTTGTAGTCTCTGTACCCAAAATAATTTATTATGTAGTTTGTTAACCCTTTCCCTCATATAGACGCTTTCTGACGCCTCTGCAGCAGACAGCTTTTTGAAAACATAGTGACAAAAGAAGAAATTGCACAAAACGTGCAATTTCTCCTTTTGCCACAATGTTTTCCACTTTTTGTCATAGGTTATCCATTCAATTATGGAGATTTTCTATGTTTTGACAAAATATGTTCAAAGTCGTCTGCTGCAGAATTGTCGTATGAGGGAAAGTTAACCCTTACCTATGCACATGTAGACGGTTTCTGACGCCTCTGCAGCAGATGACTATTGAAAACATTATGACAAAAGTACAAATTGCTCATAATGAGCAATTTCACCTTTTGCCACAATGCTTTTAACTCTATTCAATAATGATACTTTCATTTAATAGAGATTTTCAGCATTTTTTTACCTAAATATTTCAAATTCCTCCGCTGCAGATATATTGTATGTACGAAAGGGGCGTTAAGTCCCTTCCCCACATACAGATGCATTTTAATGTATCTGTAGCAGACAACTTTTGAAACCATTATGGTAAAAGGTCAAATTGCTCATTATGAGCATTTTTCCAATTTGCCACAATGTTTTCATTTCTATGCAATAATAATTATTATACTTTCTTTTTTGGAGTGTCTCCATGTTTTTGCTTGGATATTTTGAAAGTTATCTGCTGCAGATTTATTGTATTTGGGAAGAGGTTTCTCAGAGCATTTGCATTTTCTTTTAATTTGAAAAATATTCTGGTAAGAGTAGAAAATGAACACCCTTAACTGTCCTTCTGTTAGTTGCAGCATTTTACCCTTTTCCCTCATATGACAATTCTGCAGCAGACGACTTTGAACATATTTTGTCAAACAAGAGGGCCATGATGGCCCTGGATCGCTCACCTGATTTTTTTTTGTTCACTTCAGCCATATAAGCCACACCCCTTGGCGGCAATAATTTTCGAACAATCAACATGGCTCGAATGAATCTGATAGAGGGTCACCCTAGGAACATTTCTACAAAATTATTTGAAAAACGGCTTGACATTTTCGGAGGAGAAGAATTTTTAAGTTTTCAATATAGCCATATAAGGCAAAATAGCCCCAGCCTGTGGTGGCATGCTTTTTTACCCAGCAACATGGCTTGAAGGAATCTGGGTCAACCTAGGACCATTTCTCCAAAATCGGCACTTTCGGAGGAGAAGATTTTTTCAGTTTTCACTATAGCCATATAACACAAAATAGCACCGCCCCCCCCCCCCCCCCCCCCCCCCCCCCCCCCTGGCGGCCATGTTTTTCGACGAATCGACATGACTTGAAGAAATCTGATAGAGGGTCACCTAAGGAACATTTATACAAAATTATTTGAAAATCAGCTAACCATTTTAGGAGAAGAAAATGTTTTTTACGTTTGGTCGCCATGGAAACCATAATTCTGCATGGATCCCAACAATTTAAAGGATTCTGGTGAGGACATTGAGAGGGAGAGGATGCTTTCTGTGAAGTTACATCACAATTGACTCACTGGTTACAGAGGAGAAGATATTGACGCACGACGGACGATTCACGCCAGACGCCGGACAAAAGGAGATCACAATAACTCCCCTTGAGCACGCTAAAAAAAAAAAATCTCTTTAATTGAATGGATAACCTAACTGACTAAAAGTGGAAAACATTGTGGCAAAAGGAGAAATTGTTCTTCTTTTGTCACTATGTTTTCAAAAAGCCGTCTGCTGCAGAGGCGTCAGAAAGCGTCTATATGAGGCAAAGGGTTAATATCTTGAACGACAAAACTACCTGACAAACATTCATGTTTTACAGTCTGTCAGTAGTTCGTCTCCAGTTACTTGCCCCTTTATATTATAGAGGGTCAGGCATACACAAATAATGTATTAGTGCCCTTTGGTTGGTTAATTGATTGGTGTTTAATACCGCTTTCAAAAAAAATTCAGTTTGATCACGGCATTTCCTGGGTAAGTTACCAGTACTTCTGGTCCATTTATTCTGACACCAGCCAGTCAGTCAAATTGCTAACCCAGAAACCCTGAGCGACAAGGATTGATTGGAGTTTAACGCCGTTTACAACAATTTTTCAGTCATATCACGGTGGCCAGTTCACCTGATCAATCTCACAAACTCTCCCACGGACGCTCTACGCTCTACCACTACACTCTGAATTAGTTTGCTGCGTTAGTTATGTATTGATGTCAAACATCAGGTTGTATTGGTCTGCTGTAAAGTTTACGAAAATCCATTGTACATTTACTAAATTACTATATATGCAATAGTGACTACATTGTTGGTTCATGCCAGACTTACTAATTTACTATATATAGTACACCGGGTACCAGACCACATTGTTGGTTCATGCCAGATGTTTACTAGAGTACGCCGGGTACCAGACTATAGGTAAGGTATACGATTGTAGCCATGCCAATTCAGACAAACTGTCCCACATAAAACAAATCTATTGCAGACTTCTTTGACAGTATACAGGCAAAATTTTGGAAAATGGCTTTAAATGAAGTTGTCTGCTGCAAATTATTCATACTGCAAGTATTGCATCAACAAGGAAAATTCAGATCAGTCTGCATGTAGGTGAATTCAGATCTGGGTTTTCACGGCCCACAAAGTACTCATTAAGGGCCTGTTTACCTTTCCAGCAATCAACTAACCCTTTCCAACATGCAGACACAATTTAATACATATATGCAGCAGATTTTTGTTGCAAAAAGAGAAATAGCTCCTAATGAACATTTTTCCCTTTGCCACAATGTTTTCAACTCTTTTTTAATAATTATACTTGTATTTATAGTGCTTTTCCATTTTATTGCTTTGATTGTTCTCAAAGTTGACGGATATTATTTTATAATGCGCGAATGGGTTAAAACCATCTGTTAATCTCAATCAAATAACATTAACCCTATAATAAAAACATATGTTGCATGTCAGTTTCAACACAATTCAGGAATAAACAAGAGCGCCAACTGTCACAAAATACGCCCGTCCTGTTTTGTTGAGACCAAGTATATAATATAGTGATAATTGGTTGTATGTAAGGCAAATTTATAGAGCGGACACTGTTAATACAGTTTTGGCCATTTCGAGGAAGATAAGTGTGGAGTGACTAAGATAACGTGGTTACTAAGTTATCGAACCTGATCTTCTCCCCATCAACATATTGTTTAAATTTGGTGATGATCAAATAAAATGTATTCGAGTTAAAGCACGGACAACATAAACTTTATGTAATTTAAGTAATACAAGGATCATAACTCTGGATAGTCGGGTTATATTGTGAAACTAGAGATACGTTTTTAACCTGACATGACCCATTTTTTCAAAATTAACCAAGATATTATGCCAATACACATTTTTACCAAATTTGGTGGTGATTGAATAAAGGCTTCTAAAGACCAATTTTAGGTAATTTCTATAATAAAAGGGCTAAACTCTCGAATGACTAGAGCGATATGGCTAGTTATCGAACTTGTCCAAGATATTATGCCAATTCACATTCTGACCAAATTTGGGGATATTAGACAAAGGATTTATAAGTTATTGGACGGACAACATACTGGAAGCCGCTCGCTCGCACCGCAGGTAAAACTATAAAACGTCCCGTTTTAAAAAACAGGCGTATTTAAAGATGCTTTATTTATAATAAATAGTTCAACAACATTGAATTTTGTCTGCACTTCCACTAATCACAGGCTATAAATCTTTTCAAAATAAATGTTTAAAACAAAGTCAAAATAATATTACTTCACCAATTAAATCAATTTTATATGTTATAGATTCAGAAGCACTGTCTGAGTATATAATATATTAAACACAATTCACAGAAAAAAAGCACACACAACTTTAATTCACAATATTAATATCACCGACAATTGGATTTCCATTTAATAGCATTATAAAGTCTAAAATCCGACCAATAATTCCATAACAGCATTTATATGTATGTATTTATAGACCCATTCAACATTTAAATTGTTAACAGTTTTTAAAATTCATGAATACCGTAAGAGACTGAAGTGTGTTTCAAACATTATGTACATAGAAATATGAATAAAAAGATGATTAACGATCAAATTTACTTTGTAAATTCTTAACCCTTTCCCTCATACAGACGCTTTCTGACGCCTCTGCAGCAAACAGCTTTTTGAAAACAAAGTGACAAAAGAAGAAATTGCTCAAAACAAGCAATTTCTCCTTTTGCCACAATGTTTTCCACTTTTAGTCATATAGGTTGTCCATTCAATTATAGGGAATTTCCATTTTTTGACAAAATAATTGTTCAAATTCGTCTGCTGCAGAATTGTCTTATATGAGGGAAAGGGTTAATGCCTCTTCAAATTTAAAACTCTTTCACAAATTAAAAAAACCCAGACTATTCAATGAACTCTTTCCCTGATATATAACATTTTGACCCATTTGCAGCAGACAACTAAATTGAAAGAATTCTTGAAAATGGAGAGTTTGTTTATAAGAAGTGTTTTCAACTTTGTATCAAATGGATAATCATACTTAAATTTTTTCATACACAATAATTTTTATTCAAAAATATTAAGAAAATCGAAAAAATTGTCCTTGGTAGCATTCTTAGTTAATGTTTGCTGGTAAGGTAAGTTAAGTTATATTAAGTTAGGAATACAATTCCCATAAAAAAAGTTCAAATGTAAAACTAAAATAATTAATTACATATTATGTGACAGTCAAATATAATTATAATGATTGATTATGAAACTTGATATAATTATGTCATTTCATGTTCATGTACTTGTATTTATAAGTGAATTTAATTAAACCTTTCCCCCATACAACAAATCTGTCATTGACAACTTTGAAAATATACAGGCAAAAACAAGAACATTCTCAATCTAGTTGAATTGTTGTGGCAAAAGAGATAGCAATTGCTCCTTATGTCACCTAGTTTTCCAAAGTCGGCTGCTGCAGATGCGTCAAAATTCTTCAGCAACAGACGACTTTTCTCATTTTGTCAAAATGTTTTAGAGAGTTGTCTGCTGCAGAGGTGTCAAACAAGAGTCTGTATGAGGAAAGGGATAAAATGACTGTGTCTTATAATGGTGCTTTCATGAGACTTTTCTGACTGTTTCTTAACCCTTTCCCCCATATAGACACTTTCTAATGCCTCTGCAGCAGACGGCTTCTTGAAAACATAGTGACAAAAGAAGAAATTGCTCAAAACGAGCAATTTCTCCCTTTGCCGCAATGTTTACCACTTTTAGTCATAGGTTATCCATTCAATTATAGAGATTTTCTATTTTTTGACAAAATATGGTCGAAGTCGTCTGCTGCAGAATCACCGTATGAGGGAAAGGGTTAATGTTAGTGAAGATGTCACATATTATTTCATTTCATTATCCCATTGTAAATATTTCTTCTAAGAATATGAAAATCATTCTGAAATAAAACATTCGCACCAATTTTCATCTGATATGAAATAAATAATAATGTGATGAGGAATTTTACCTTTTCCCACAATATTTTCAAAAGATTTCGGCTGCAAGGGCATCATAACCCTATACAACATATAGACGCATTCTTATATGGCTTTTCTCCTATTGCCTATTCGTTGTCAACTCTCAGTGTGTGTATACCATGTGACTTTGACGTCACAAATGCTACGGCGAACAGAAATATTTTACTTCGGTTTAGAAGTAAAAACAAAGGTAACTTTTTTATTTCTTCATCATATTTAATGAAACATGGCGCAGTCTACGTCGCTTACAGAGCCCTGTCTCCGGTTTTTCAACGGAGTTTGATTAGTGGTTTAGTTTCTTCAAACACTTCGATGAACCTTTTCTCAAAATTTATTAATATCGCCGACAGCCGGTGCATTATCAAAACTGGATTTTGAAAACTGAGGTTCCTCGAAGTGTTTGAAAAAACTAGACCACCAATCAAACTCCTGTAAAAACCCGGATATAGGACATTGTAAGCGGCGTAGACTGCGCCATGTTCCATTAAAAATGATGAATAAATAAAAAAGTTACCATTGTTTTTACATTCTTATCAAGAACAATTATTGCTGTCTGACCATGCAAATATGACGTCAAAAGTCAGTTGGTATACACACATTGACTCTATTTGTCTTGATGTTTTCAAAGTTGTCTACTGCAGATTTGCTGTATGTGGGAAAGAGTTAATAAAGTCACATTTACCAGGTATAGGGTCAACAATCTTGACTCAATTTGTCAAGGGATTTAATTATAAACAATTAAATACATTATACTGTGTGGGCTTAAATATGTCATTAATAATTAATTCATTGTTCAAATTTAACATGTTTAACTTTCACTTTAATAAATCATTCCTTTATTTGCTTTGAGATTTTTAAATTCATTATATCATTGATAAATCAATACTTTTGTTAAAAGCACAGATTTGTTGAGGATTTAACCCTTTCCTACATAAAGATGCATTTTGACATTTCTGCAGCAGTTGACTTTTGAAAACATTGTGGTGAAAGGAGAATTATTATTGCTCATTATGAGCAATTTCTCCTTTTGCCACAATGTTTCCAATTATATTCAATAAACAAACTTTCATTTCGATAGGTTTTCAATACTTTTTATGAGCAATTTCTCCTGTTGCCACATTGTTTTCATGTGTACAGTTACATCAGTATAACTAATATATTGCTGAAAATGCTCTTAAACCATTTAAGAGCATTTAGTTGTCTGCCTTGAAATTATATAAGTTAGAAAATTTGAAGAGTAAGTTGAAAACATTAATTGTCTTTATAATACTTTATAATACTTTTTGAAGCGTTAAAATTGTGTCTGTCTCAGGGTATGTCTCAATCTCGTTAAAATCAGATCAAAATACTTTGCTGTTGGTATACCTTACACTTCTGTAGGTGCCAATTAGATTGACAGACACAAAGGTTAATCTGAGATGACCTGTGACAGGCAGTCATCAGATCTATGCCAAGCATTAATGCTACTGCAGTTTAGGTCTGGTTTTAATGAAATTGGGTATGTGTTAAACCCAAATAAAACAATGAAACAAACATGATCACACGATTATATACAGATAACTGCAAGATAACATGCATTGTACTACTATTATAACAAGGTCTTTGAAGACATCACCAAGAGATGATACTTAGAGGCACACCATGTGAAAATTGACCTTTCGAATTTGCATTTTTGATTTTTGTTTGTTTGTTTGTTTATGTAAGCCGCTTACAACAATTTTTCATTCATATCATGGTGTTTCCTGGGTATGTTACAAGTTCTGCTGGTCCATTTATCCAGATAATATAGGGCCAGTTGTAATGCTAACCCCACAATCCAGAGCCCGAAGGACGCAAATCTATTACTTCAATTTATAAAGTCTTTGGTATGACCCAGCCTGGTATTGAACCTATGATCTCCCAAACCTGAAGCAACCATTCTACAACTACACCATTAGCATCTCCAAATTTTCAGCCAGTGCATCCTCAAGACTAACCTACTTTAGAAGCTTCTTTGAAAACATCCATAAACAAGAAAATGTGTCCATGGAACACGGATGCCCCGGTTGTTAACTATATTTTAAAACGGACGGACGAACAGTTGGTCCAACCTCAAATTGATACAATTTTTTAAACAATGATATGTTGATTGTCATTTGTGTGAAGTTTCATAATGATAGGACATCAGGTTCACTAAAATCTAACTTGACCAAATCTAACGGACGGACGGACGGACGGACTAACAGACCGGAAAACTATATGCCCCTCATACCTCGTATGCCGGGGCATAAAAACTTTGGACAGTCGCACTTAGTGAAAATACAATTACTGAATAGAGAATAAAACACTGTGGCAAAAGAAGAAAATTGCTCAAATTGATTTCAAAAGTCTTCTGCTGCAGAGGTGTCAGAAAGCCTGTGTTAGTGGGAAAGGAATAAAACAATTGTTGTTACAGAATTTCGCACAAATTGGTTTCAGCTAAGTCAAATCTGGCAAGTTATAGTATGAGCCAAGTTATGCAATGAAAGGAACACAATGTATCAATAGGTTGAAGAATGATGGACAGACAACAGGGAAGTTATCCATTTGTTTTGCCTTGGTAAGGCTGACAACAAGGAAGTTATCCATATGTACTGCATTGGTAAGGCTGACAACAGGTAAAGTATACATACGTATTGCCTTGGTAAGGCTGACAACAGGTAAAGTATACATACATATTGCCTTGGTAAGGCTGACAACAGACAACAAGGAAGTTATCCATACATTTTGCCTTGGTTAGGCTGACAACAGACAACAGTTAAGTTATCCATACATATTGCCTTGGTAAGGCTGACAACAGGTAAGTTATCCATACGTATTGCCTTGGTAAGGCTGATAACAGGGAAGTTATCCATATGTATTGCCTTGGTTAGGCTGACAACAGACAACAGGTAAGTTATCCATACGTATTGCCTTGGTAAGGCTGACAACAGGTAAGTTATCCATACATTTTGCCTTGGTAAGGCTGACAACAGGTAAGTTATCCATACAGTTTGCCTTGGTTAGGCTGACAACAGACAACAGACAACAGAAAAGTTATCCATACGTATTGCCTTGGTAAGGCTGACAACAGGTAAGTTATCCATACAGTTTGCCTTGGTTAGGCTGACAACAGACAACAGACAACAGAAAAGTTATCCATACATATTGCCTTGGTAAGGCTGACAACACAAAACATGTAATATATATAATTACACATTTCTAGTTTGTGTTTCAGACTTAAATTTGCAAATATCAGTACTTTGAAATGTCTTGATTGCAATTTAATGGAATCCAATGTGTCACATCTTAGCCTTTCCCACTTGAAGATGAATTTTGATAAGTTTACAGCAGATACATTTTAAAAACGTTGTGACATAGGAAAAATTGCTCAAAAGAGATTTTCCATACTTTTGTCAACTTGTTTTCAATGTCTTTAATATCTTCTGCTGCAGAATTGTTGCATGTGGGAAAAGGGTTGTAAAAAGGTTGTAAAAGGGTTGATTAAGATGCAGTGATAGATTAGTTCTGCATTCAGTGGTGCAATGGATGAATCTATTATATTTGTTTAGTCAGATACAAAGATGGAATGGATTCGAGCGTGAGTAATCACTCCAAACAACATCTGAGTCAACACGTTACCTTTAACCCTTTTACCACATATAGATACTTTTTGACGCCTCTGCAGCAGACGACTTTTGAAAACATTGCGACAAAAAAAAGAAAACAAGCAATTTCTCCCTTTGCCACAATTTTTTCAAATTTATTCAGTAATTATACCTTCCTTTATAGATATTTTCCATTTTTTTACTAAATGTTTTCAAAGTCGTCTACTTCAGATTTTTTGTATGTGGGAAAGGGTTAATATTTACATATTCTAATTTAGACAAGATCTTAAGTAACACTTTAATTCTTTTCAACTTACAGACGTCTTAAATTGATGCATCGGCAGTAGACAACTTTTAAAAACATTGTGGCAAAAGAAGACAATGCACGTGATGAACAATATTAGCTATTGCCGCAATGTTTTACAATTTATTTAATATCATATTCTTCATTTATTGAGATGGCGATTATTTTTAAAAATTGTTTGCTTAAGTTTTTTTTAATTGTCTCTTGCAGAGTTGTTGTATGTGGGACCTACAAAGCATTATTAATTGGTTTGTCAAACTTTTAAAGTCTGAATAAAATAACATTTTGAGTCTGATTCTAGCATCTATTTTTAAAAAGACTATGGATCATAGTCATTTGTAAAGACTGTTTCAATATGCTATAATTATGCAAATACCATATTTTTTGGTCATTTCTGGAGACATATTCTTGTAACCTGAATCTTCTTTTTTTAACCGTTTCTCTGACATTTAACTATGTAATGCCCTTCCAGCAGAAGATATTGGAAAGTTATTAACCCTTTCCGACATACAGACGCTTTCTGACGCCCCTCAGGGCCTGCAGCAGACGAATTTTGTAAACATTGTAGCAAAAGACGTAATTGCTCATGATGAGCAATTTCACCCTTACACAATATTTTCAACTTAATTTGAAAATTACACTTTCTTTAATAGAAAGTATCCAAAGAAAAATCTGGTTTATTTACAAAGTTGTCTACTGCAGATGTCTTGTATGAGGGAAAAGGTTAAGGAACAAACTGGCACAAAATATGCCTTTTTAAGGAAGCATAACTCTGGAATGACTACAGTGATTTGGCCAGTGATTTATTTTTATCTCAAGACAACCGATAAACAGTCACAACAAATTTATGATGTAGTTGGATAAGAAATGTTGAATGAAAGATTGGACAAGGCCTTTTTGGCCAAACTTTGGAATATTCAAGGGCCATAATCCAAAAAGTGCCTTGAGCAGTTTGGCTGGTTATCAAACTTGGCCCATATATTATTAAGCCCACAAATATGTTCACTCAGATGAAAACTGTTAAAAAATGGACAAAGGCTAATTTGACTTTAACCCTTTCCATCAGGTAGACGCTTTCGGACGCCTCTGAAGCAGACGACTTTTAAAATCATAATGAGCAATTTCTCCATTTGCCACAACGATTTCAAATTTAATTAATAATCGTAATATCATTTATTTTCTATATTTTTGATGTGGGAAAGGATCATCTGCCTTAGTTGGTGGAGAGGATGATCTGAACCTACACCTTCAGAAATGCAAACATAAACATTTTGTCAAGCACTGGCTTATAATGTCAACCAGTCAATACAGGTCTCATACTATTGATTGTTTGGTGTTTTAACACCGCTTTCAACAATGTTTCCGTTATAACGTGGCGTTTCCTGGGTAAGTTACCAGTAATACTGGTCCATTTACCCCGACGCTGGCCAGTCAGTTGTAATGCTAACCCCGCAACCCTGAGCGCCAAGGAGGGCAGCCATTACTACCAATTTTCAAAGTCTTTGGTATGACCTGGTCCCATATTTTAACCCTTTCCCTCATACGACAATTCTGCAGCAGACGACTTTGAACGTATTTTGTCAAAACATAGAAAATCTCCATAATTGAATGGATAACCTATGTCAAAAAGTGGAAAACATTGTGGCAAAAGGAGAAATTGCACGTTTTGTGCAATTTCTTCTTTTGTCACTATGTTTTCAAAAAGCCGTCTGCTGCAGAGGCGTCAGAAAGCGTCTGTATGAGGAAAAGGGTTAAGTAGATAAAAATTCAAGTTTGATACTGAAATAATATCTACATAATGTCATACGCTTATTAACATACCAACATTTCAAAAAATCATTAATCTTAACCACTTAATAGACATTTTGAACAAATATTTCTTTGAAGGATAACTTGATGCAATAAAGGTTTGAACATTTTGATAAAGTAAATTGATTTTTTTTTCATTATAAGTAACCCTTTCTCACTTACAGTGACATTATAATGTCTCTACAGCAGACGACTTTTGAAAATTTGTGGCAAAAGGAGAAATTGCTCAAAACAAGCAATTTCTCCTTTTGCGACAATATTTTCAACAATATTCAATAATAATACAGTACTTTCATTTATAAATATCTTCCAAATATTTGCCAAGATATTTTCAAAGTCATCTGCTGCAGATTTGTTGTTTATATGGGAAATGGTTAACCCTTTCCCACCTGCAGACGCATTTTGACACAATAGCAGTAGACGACTTTTAAAAACATTGTGGCCAAAGGTGAAATGGCTCATGATGAGCAATTTCTCCTTTGGCCACAATGTTTTCAACTTTATTTAACAATTAAGCTATCTTTTATGGACATTTTTCAGGTTTTTATCACTATGTATGTTTTCAAAGTCGTCTGCTGCAGATTTGTTGTATATGGGAAATGGTTAAAGAATAATTCTACATGCTTTGCCACTAATGGGAACAGCCTTTACATGTATATACAAAAGATTTATAAATTTCTGCGAACATGGGATGAACCCAACCCCAGCAGAATATAATCGCAGACATGAAAGCAGTATGCAACATCCAATGTTCGATGTGTGATGTACCCTACTTTTCCTTTCTTTAACCATTTCCCACCTGCTGTCACATTTGTAGCAGACGACTTTTGAAACCATTATAATGTGGCAAATGAAGAAATTGCTCATGATGAACACATTTTCCTTTACCACAATGTTTTCAACTCTATTCAGTAACTAAACTTTCATTTATAAAGATAAATAAAAAAAAAAAAATATTCATGGTTTCAAAGTTGTTTATAAACAAAAGGGCAATAATGAATTAACTTGAAAACACCGTGGCAAAAGGAGAAAATTTTGCACCTTATGTGCAATTTCTCCTTTTGCCACAATGTTTTCAATAGTCATCAGCTGCAGATGCATCTATGTGGCTGAAAGAGTTAGCAGGATAAGAATATTTAACCCTTTCCCTCATACAGCAAATCTGCAGGAGACGACTTTGAACATCAAAAGATGGAAAATCTCTATAATTGAATGGATAACCTATGTCAAAAAGTGGAAAACATTGTGGCAAAAGGAGAAATTGCACGTTTTGTGCAATTTCTTTTTTTGTCACTATGTTTTCAAAAAGCCGTCTGCTGCAGAGGCGTCAGAAAGCGTCTATATGAGGGAAAGGGTTAAGAGTAACATTTCGAAAGTGCATGTTGCAATAGATAAATTTAGACCGAAACAATTATTGGGTGGGAAAGTACAATTTTTTGCATCATGTGGTTGTTAGTAGTTTTTACGATTTTTGACACATACATGTGAGATTTACTTCATTGCTTATGTGGAACTGACAGCTCTGGATTACTTCCCTTTGTTCAAAACCCCATGTTTGATATATGAATCCCTGCTTGGTCAACTTATCTGATGAATGTGACTAGCAAATTTCCATATTTAGACCAAGATGTTTTCAAAGCTGTATGCTACAGATTCAATGTGTTTTGGAACAAAGTAACTCATAATTTTTTAACCCTTAGAATTCTCGAGTGCTATGAAAAAGGTCTAAGCAAAATTTGTAACATCTGTAAAATGGACAGTATAATTCAAATGCCGAGTTGTAAACATGGCTGGAAAAAAAAGAAGAAATTGCTTGTTTTGAATATACTTTTTCTTTTTCCACTATGTTTTCAGACTGACTGACTTGTGTCAGGGTAAATGGAACTTAGAAGTACTGGTAACTTACTCAGGAAATGCTGTGAGATAACTGATTTTTTTTAAAAGCAGCGTGAAATACCAAACGAGCAGGGCCAGCCATTTCTGATTTATGAGACACCTTTCCCCTGAACACAAATTTCACTTCATGAGTCCTATCATTTTGCCATGCACCTGGCTATTTTGCCATGTTCCCTGTATGACTAACCATAACTTCCTTAGGAAATGTACCTTGCCCAAGGGCACTTAACAATGGCAGCCACAGACAGGATCAAACCATCAATACCCAGTCTCAAATCCCATTTGATAACCACTTTGTGAGGTTTGCTACACTATTTTAATAGTATACATGCATTCACATTGTATATGTCATTTGGTAAATCAGCCGCTGAATAAAAGGACAACACGCTGGCTGTTCCACTCCGTTGTGAGAATCATCCCCAAACGAACGCCCAGGGAGGGGTAGACCGTTCTTACGGCCTACGCCTCCCTGGGCGTTTTTTTTTTTTCCCCCGTTGTTTTTTCCCCGTCCAAAGTTCATGGTGAATGCGGACGACATACGCACGCTGTTCCAGACAGGATCAAACCATCAATACCCAGTCTCAAATCCCATTTGATAACCACTTGGTGTCACCCTTTCACACTCAATTGAACTGTGATAGCTTAGTTGTTAACAATGATTGCTATCAATCCAGGGGTCATTTATTTGAATCCCTGCAAGACCATTCATTCTTTCAGATGATCGTCAAAAGTAATATGTCTTTCATGAATAGGTGTGAAGTCAATGTGAGAATGTAGCCGCTTGGCTTGAAAGAATATTGATAAAGTACTGGTATGATCGAGCCAGGAAACACAAGATTTCTGGTGAACTTACAGCTGTATATTACTGAAATACTTTTGAAAATAGTGTAAGACTCCATGAATCAATACATAGCCAATGTTTCAGTATGAATCAACCAAAATTATTCATAAAATATGTCGAGTCAGAATTACTTTTAGATGAAGACATTTTATAGACACCATAAACACTGTCTTCAGTTAGGTTTGTAAAAATATACCCGTCATGTATCAACCGGATCAAAGTAGTACCAGTATCAACAACCATATTAAATGTTAATGGACAATTCAATTTGTTTATCTCTGTCATTTAAGTGTTTACTGGATTTGGTCGAGTTAGAGTAGGCTGTGGCTGTCATGGTAGAATGCCCTTGGACAAGGCGCATTTCTTAGCCTTGTAGAGGTTACAGATGACAACTGCAGATCATTTGAAACAAACACACATTTATAACAAATATTTGACAATGTATATTCAGTACAAACATGTTTTCTTAGTTGTAAGAGGAATGATTTGTTAAATGTTAACAACAGATGAGCCCTGGTGACAGAGATTTGCACTGCTTATTCAAAGTCAGATTACTTAACACAGTATTACAGAAGGAACACAACTACTGATGGAGGTCCCTGCCACTTTTCAAAGCCATGTATTTAATCATCAAGGGATGATCATCAATTTCTCCTTTTGCCAAAATGTTTTCAAAATGCATGAGGAAAATGGTGAATTGCAAACTTTCAGCAGTTTGTTTATCCTGTGACACATTTCTCATAATTTGAGGGGTTCATGCAAAATGGTTGTAACTAAATCTGGTTCAAGATGTAGTTACAACCGTTTTGCATGAAACCATCGATATATTAGTAAACATATATCAAACATGGATGGATCAAACTGGACAAATGCATAGGTTATTGGGGTTTAACCCTTTCCCACATACAACAAATCTGCAGCAGACGCCTTTGAAAACATCAAGGCAAAAGCACAGATAATCCCTTTAAATGAAAGAACAATAATTGAATAGAGTTGAAAACATCGTGACAAAAGTAGAAATTGCTCGCTTTGAGCAATTTCTTCTCTTGTAGCCATGTTTTCAACAAGCCGTCTGCTGCAGAGGCATCAGTAAGTGTCTATATGAGCGAAAGGGTTAATGCTGTTTTCAGTTATATAACGGCAGTTCAATATTCATGATCCCTGGGTTAACAAACCAGTAACAGGCTAAGAAACATGCCTTGCCCAAGGGCACAGTCCACCATGAGCACCGTGCTTTGACCAGAGGTCTCTAACTCTTCCCCACATACAACAAATCTGCATCAGATGATTTGTGCAAAAATAAAGAAAATATCTATAAATGATTATATAATTATTGAAATAAAGTTGAAAACATTGTGGCTTAAGGATTTTGCCACAATGTTATCAAACGTTGTCTAAAAGCCTCTGTAAGTGGGAAAGGGTTAAAGAATTATGCTCAATGTTTGCATGAATCAATGCGTTGATTGATTGATTTTGAGTTTAACGACGCTTTCAATTTGTATTTCAGTTTTATCACAGCTTTCTTGCACTATTACTCCACACAACATTCTTTAGAGGCAACTCAGGCTATCCTCGCACATAGACTATTTCGAGGGCTTGGCGTGAAACGGTTGTAACTCAAAACCTATTTTGAAAACCCTGGATTAGGGTCAATTTTGACCCTTTTGTAAACAATGCAAATTTAGGTGCCATTGCTCAGAACGAGCAATGTCACCTAAATTTCCATTGTTTACCAAGAAAAATGATTTAACGCTTATAAAGACTTTATGGCGAGGTAAATAACCTTGGTGCAAAAATACCAATTTTAGTTACAACCGTTTCACGCCAAGCACTCGATTTAGCCTATCACAGGAAGACGAAGGATAGTTAGTGTCACAATGACTTTTATTGATCATCAGAAAAATGAATGGCCGAGAGGGAGTTACAAACCCACAGCCCCTGTATTGAAAGCCCTTGGAGTTACCGACTGAGCTATCACGGTTCGACATGACTCAAAAGAGAACAGGGAAGATCTGATCAGCCTGTACCTATATATATAATCACACATTTTGATCAGGATCTATGCTGGTCACACAGTCCTGAAGGTCGATTTTGTGTGATGTGTCACTCAGTTGCTTTATAGTTTGACATTTATATCTCCAAATGACACATAAGAAGTCAATAAAATACTTCATTGAAATTCACTGATATTTATCCTTTCCCACTTGCAGACGCAATTTAAAGCATTTGTAGCAGACAAATTTTGAAAACATTGTGGTAAAAGAAGTAATTGCTCATGATGAGCAATTTCTCCTTTTGCCAACAATGTTTTAACTCTTTTTAATAATAATTAATTATACTTTTATTTATATAGATTTTTCAAAACATTTGCCAAGATATTTTCCAAATCGTCTGCTGCAGAATTGTTGTATATGGGAAAGGGTTAATCTGATTTATAGGTGGTTTATCATTTTAATGAGGCACTTATTGGCTTTAAAGCCTTACCCACATACAGACACTTTCTATCGCCTCTGAGGCAGACGACTTTTGCTCATTATAAGCAATTTCTGCATTTGCCACAATATGCTTTTAACTCTTTTAAATATTTCATAATTTTTGTTTATAAAGATCTTCTACATTTTAACCGAGTCTTCTATTACAGATTTTCTGTCTTTGGGAAAGAATTAAATCCTTTCTCACATACAACAAAATCTGCAGCAGACCACTGGTCTAGATAAAAATTGCTATAGATAAAAATAAAGTTATCAATAGTTCAAAACATTATGGCAAAAGGAAATATTGCTCATTAAATGAGCAATATTTCCTTTCACCACAATGTTTTTACATGTTGTGCACTGCAGATGTGTCAAAATGAGTTAGATTGTTAACTAGAATGAAGTGCTCCGCGGAGCATGTGTGTCACCTGCACCTGCTCATTGAAAGTGTGACGAAAAAGTGTGACGGACAGACGCCGGACAAAAAAAAAAGTAATCCCTAAGTGCCTATCATGCTACGCAGGTTGACACCAAAAGGATTAACCTTTAACCAGTAATAATTATGCACAATTTTCTATTCAAATGAATTTTGAAAACATTACGGATGAAGGAGAAATTATTCATGGAGAGCAATGAACTTTTCTTCTTTTCTTCCTTCATTTTCTATTCTTGCTCGAAAGTGAAAAGAGATGTTTAACTATTTTGAAAATATTGTTGGGAAAGGAGAAATTGCTTAAAACGAATTATTTCTCCTTCTCTGACAATATTTTCTACTTTTCTTTTTCAAAGTTACCTCCAATGTTTCAGTAAATACATGTTTTCCTCAGTGACATGTTCATTGCAGATGATGCTCAAAGTGTTATATGAGGTAAACAGTTAACCCTTTCCCTCATACGACAATTCTGCAGCAGACGACTTTAAACATATTTTGTCAAAAATTAGAAAATCTCTATAATTGAATGGATAACCTATGACTAAAAGTGGAAAACATTGTGACAAAAGGAGAAATTGCACGTTTTGTGCAATTTCTTCTTTTGTCACTATGTTTTCAAAAAGCCTTCTGCTGCAGAGGCGTCAGAAAGCGTCTATATGAGGTAAACAGTTAATGCAGAACAAGATTACAAAAGGTAATTCCTGATAAAGATCAGAATATTTGGTTATAATCTTGTAGTAATCTAGATGATTAACAAATTGCATTGTTTATTGATCAACCATTATAAAACATAAATTTCAACCATTTACCTAATAATACCTTATCTAATTATCTTTTGGGTTGTCTGCCATTGAAACATCTAAGGAAAAAACGTGTTATAGCTGGATATATCCAAGTAATTATATCTCAGAATCACATTACTGAAAACATTGTGGGAAAAGGAGAAATTGCTCATTTTGAGCAATTTATCCTTTTCCCAAAATGTTTTTTTTTAATGTGTCACAAGTCATTTGTAACAGGGAAGGGTTAAGACTGAATTAATTATACAACATTAAAGATTATGTATGGAATGTGGGTCATCTTGATATCAATTTGAAACTGGTTCAGTGTTACAATATGATGTACTATATTCATTTATTTGTAGCCTCCAGCAATTCAGGGTCTTATAACCCTTTCCCTCTTATAACAAAATTGCAGCAGGCGCGTTTGAAAACATCTTGGCAAAATTGTCAAAAATATATTAATCAAAGAGAGTTGAAAACATTGTGACAAACAGAGAAATGGCTCACCATGAGCAATTGCTCCATTTGCCACAAATTGTTTTCAAAAGTCTACTGCAGCTTCTGCAGAGGCATCAGAAAGTGTCTATATGTGAGAATGGTTTAATGCATTCTGAATACAGTGAAGATCCAGATGAGCCTTAGCATCAATTCCTTCACTGTCCATCTACTTGACAGTACGCCAATTTACCTTTATATGATCCCGTAACGGAGAGTCAATCAAGACCCTTGAATCTTTAAACATGGCTCATGCCAATAGGACATGCATGTCCTGACTTAATAACTCTGACCCGAACCCCATCGCAATCAATATAATTTGGATCTGATGACACCGCATAAAAGGTCGCCTAGAATTGACTCTAGGCATTTAAATATTCTTTACAATCGATATATTTGGCAATCAGCTCTTTTCTACCTTAATTGTTAATGTTTATGGGTAATCTCCCTTGATGATACCTAATGAGTTTGTAGCTAACAATTTGATTGGCTGACACAAAGGTCGCTCTGAGACGACCTGTAATAGGCTGTCATCAGATCTATACAAGCGCTTGCTTCTGCAGAGAAGCTTCAGTCTGGTTTTAGTGAGATTGACTCGGACACAGAATTCAAACCAAAACATTTCCTTAATCTATATCTGTAACCTTCTACATTCATTTTGGTTTAACTTTGCACAATTTCAGACCAATATCTAAGAATATATTCTTCTTTTAATTAAAAGAACCAGTTAAGGCATTGTGAAATTAAAAGCTTTAAAAATAATCTTTAGTCACAAGTGTTTAAATGTTCATAAGTATATGTTATCTGCAAGTAAACAAATTCCTATAACCCGTTAACAATTTTTCAGTTATATCACTGCGTTTCCTGGGTAAGTTACCAGTACTACTGGTCCATTTATCCTGTCACCAGCCAGTCAGTATTAATGCTAACCCACAAACAACCTGAGCTCCAAGGAGGGCAAACATTACTACAATTTTTAAGTCTTTGGTATGATTGAACCTGCAATCTCCAAACACTCTACCACTACACCATCGAAAGGATCTTTGTTGCTAAAAGAGAATTTGCTCGTAATGAGCAATTTCTCCATTTGTAACAATGCATTCAACTCTATGCAATAATTATGCTTTTCTTTATGGACCTTTTCAATATTTATGCCAAGATGTTTTCAAAGTTTGTCTGCTGCAGATTTATTGTATGCAGGAAATGGGGGTAAAGTCAAATTGGGATGGACAAACAGACGGACGGACGGACACTGAAGAAGTGATCCCTAGGTGACACCCTACCTTATAGGTAGGCATGCAATATAAATACATGACACTCAGTTAAACCCTTTCCCACATACAACAAATCTGCAGTAGGAGACTTTGAAACCATCAAGGCAAAAATATGGACAATCTGTATCAAAGTAACTATCAATTTTGGATAGAGATGAAACTATTGTGGCAAAAAGGAAAAATTTCTAATATTTTCATAAACTGTCTGCTGCAGTGGCGTCAGAAAGCATCTGTATGAGGAGGGATATGGTTAAAAATAATCCAAAATATCACCACACATTTCTGGGTTTGTGACCTTGGGTTGAACTTGAAGGTCACTGATGGAGGGGGAACTCAGGTACTACTCCACATTTCAGACCATAATATAATAGCAGTCCAAATATGACAGGGATTCATTAAGGCATTTTGAATTAATAATAATATTATTTTTGTTCACCCAAAAATTACCACATTAGTTGTGTACTATAGACATTTTTAGACATGTAGCCTTACCAACAGCCTACTTTATATATGGAAGAAATTCATCAAAGATATTAAGTTGAAAACATCATGAGAAAAGGAGAAATTACTGGGTTTTTAAAAAAAAACATTACTTCCAATACATTATCAAAAGGTAGAGACCTATAGCAAACAACTCTAAATGGTAAATAAATCATACAACACATTTTTGTTTTAGAAGAGAAAGAAAAGACTACCGGTACATGTATAAGGAACAGAATCTTTGGAAAAGTGCAAAAAATACATACCTAAATTTTTTATTGGCAAAGAAAAAAAAGTCCCCCATCATGATTGGATTATTTCAAAATAACCGAGCAGTAAATAAAATCCGACTCTTTTACGTAATTATTTTTTTCACATCCATATTAAAAACATCCTATATTGATCTTAACACAACCATTTTTTTCATTCATCGTTTTAATCTTTTCATGAAATATGGGGGTATTAAAGTCTAGCTGTCTGTGAAAAACCAATATTTTACGTGATTGACAGATGTATACTATGTTTCACACATGGATGAAATAGCGTATCACAAAAACTTCGATAAACTGCCAATATCGAATAATGCTACCCTTCAGATCTGTGAAAAACTTGATGTATCTAATACCAATCCATTTCAATTTGTGATTTTGTTACATGAACTTAAAATACCTTCATTGAAAGCTTTCCTACAAAACAGTGACCTTAACCCTTTCCCTCATACAGACGCTTTCTGACGCCTCTGCAGCAGACGCTTTCTGACGCCTCTACAGCAGACAGCTTTTTGAAAACATAGTGACAAAAGAAGAAATTGCACAAAACGTGCAATTTCTCCTTTTGCCACAATGTTTTCCACTTTTTGTCATAGGTAATCCATTCAATTATGGAGATTTTCTGTGTTTTGACAAAATACGTTCAATGTCGTCTGCTGCAGAATTGTGGTATGAGGGAAAGGGTTAACTATTTTGCTAGAGTCTTTTAATGTCATTTGCTTGAAAAACATTATTGAGGATGAAAATGTTATATAACCCTTTCCCCGTATACAGATTCATTTTTAATTCACCTGCAGCAGACATGATTTGTAAACATTGTGGGAAAAGGAGAAGCTGCTCATAAAGAGAAATTTCTCTATTGAACATTAAGTTTTTTTCAACAAGTTCTTTCAAAAATCATGCTTTCATTTATCAATATTTTCCATAATTTTGGCTTGATGTTTTTGACGTTGTCTGCTGCAAATTTGTTGTATGTGCAAAAAGGGGGGTTGACCCTGGAAAAGTGTCAGTATGATTTTGATTCATGATGGAAAACATTGTAGGAAATGTAGTTTTGAGCAATTTTTCGATTTCGTACAACGTTTTCAGAATGTCCTCACTGTCATCTTCATGAGGGAAAGGTTTCAAGAGTATTGAGCATCTCAGGTTCTTTGCAAAATTCAAATGTTTGATTTTTTTCTATGACGCATCCAAGCACTGGGCACTGCACTGCTGTGTTACTGTTATTCATACCTTCATAAATTATGTAAGAGAACATGGACCCAGTGGAAATCCTCTTGATGGATGTAAATTTTGGCCATTCAAATTCACATCCTTCCCATGGCTTATGAAATTGACTCCTTTAGAGACATATTACACCAATAAAACCATAAACCCTTTCCCACATATAGGCGGCCTCTGACACCTCAGCAGCAGACGATTTTTTAAATTATTGTTGCAAAAGGAAAAATTGTTCATAATGAGCAATTTCTCCATTTGCCACAATGATTTTCAACTCTATCTGATAGTTATTCATTCATTTAACCCTTTCCCTCATACGACAACTCTGCAGCAGACGACTTTGAACTTATTTTGTCAAAACATAGAAAATCTCCATAGTTGAATGGATAACCTATGACGAAAAGTGGAAAACATTGTGGCAAAAGGAGAAATTGCACGTTTTGTGCAATTTCTTCTTTTGTCACTATGTTTTCAAAAAGCTGTCTGCTGTAGAGGCGTCAGAAAGCGTCTATATGAGGGAAAGGGTTATAGAGATTTTCCATAAGTTTTCAAAGTCGCTTGCTGCAGATTTGTTGTATGTGGGAAAGGGGGGTTAATAATTTACCTCAAACAACATTATTAAAGTTGTTTAATCTGAAAAATTGATAGCCTTTTCCGAAATACAACAAATCTTCAGCAGACGACTTTGAAATTAACTAGATAGAAATATAGACAATTATTGAATAGAGTTGAAAACATTGATGCAAACGGAAAAATTGCTTGTTTTTAGCAATTTCTCTTTTTTGTCACAATGTTTTCAAAAGTTGTCTGTTGATGCGTAAAAATGCATCTATAAGTGGGAAAGGGTTAAAAAGACAGTGTACATGGGCTCTGTAAGGTCACACTTCCAGCATTTTTCAATTAAACCTTTCCAACATACAGATGCTTTCTGACGCCTCTGTCACAATTAATTGATTGATTGGGGTTAAACACCATTTTCAACCTGCAGACGCATTTTGACGCATTAGCAGCAGACAGCTTTTAAAAACATTGTGGCCAAAGGTGAAATTGCTCATGATGAGCAATTTATCCTTTGGCCACAATGTTTTCAACTTAATTTAACCCTTTCCCTCATATAGACGCTTTCTGACGCCTCTGCAGCAGACGGCTTTTTGAAAACATAGTGACAAAAGAAGAAATTGCACAAAACGTTTCCACTTTTTGTCATAGGTTATCCATTCAATTATGGAGATTTTCTATGTTTTGACAAAATACGTTCAAAGTCGTCTGCTGCAGAATTGTCGTATGAGGGAAAGGGTTAACAACAAGGCCCTGGATCGCTCACCTGAGAATGGGCTATTTAAGACTTAACTCTTTCAGCGCCAATGGCAATATCATCAAGACAAAATTTCTGACAAAATTTCAAGCTGCTCAAGCCTAAGTTAACAAGATTGTTCTACAATTTGGCCTAGTGACCTAGTTTTTAACCTGACCTGACCCATATTCAAACTTAGCCTAGATATCATGAAGACAAATATTCTGACAAAGTTTCAACATGCTCAAGCCAAAAATGTGTCTTCCAAAGTGTTAACAAGATTGTTTTCAATTTGGCCGAGTGACCTACTTTTTAAAAGACATGACCAATATTCGAACTTGACCTAGATACAATTAAAAAACATTCTGACCAAATTTTAACATGTTCAAATTAAAAATGCACCATCCAGAGTGTTAACAAGATTTCCCTTCAATTTGGCCTAGTGACCTAGTTTCTGACCCATATTCAAACTTGACATAGATACAATTCAGAAAAACATTCTGACCAAATTTTAAGCTGCTGAAGCAAAAAAAATGCGGCTTCCACAGTGTTAACAAGATTTCCCTTTAAATTGACCTGACCCAATATGACCCATATTAAAACTAGACCTAAATATTATTGAGACAAAAAATTTCAAGCTGCTGAAGCAAAAATCACGGCCTCTAGAGTGTTAACAATATTGTCCTTCAATGTGACCTAGTGACCTACTTTTTGACCCAACATGACCCATGTTCGAACTTGACCTACATATCATCAAGACAACCATTCTGATAAGGTTCAAAATGCTCAAGTAAACAAGAGTTGTCGGAGGACAATATAGATTGCCTATCACGGCCATCGTCTATCAGGGCCTACTTCAGAACAGTTATAGCATTGGTAAAAGTCTATAACTATAACCCATCATTCCAAGTCTTGCACACAAAGGTTTGACCAAAAAGGGGCACAATTCAGTCAAAATCAATTCCAGAGTTATGGGACTTTACATACAAGGTCATCTAATGACCCTGAATAAGTGTGTGAAGTTTCAAAGCAACAGCATACACAGTGTCTGAGAAAAGGCCTTGCACGCAAAGGATTGACTAAATTCTAAGTCAAGAAAGGGGCACGATTCAGTCAAAATCCATTCCAGAGTTATGGGACTTGACATACAAGGTCATCTAATGACCCTAAATAAGTGTGTGAAGTTTCAAAGCAACAGCATACACAGTGTCTGAGAAAAAACCTTGCACGCAAAGGTTTGACCAAAATTCTAAGTCCAAAAAGGGGCACAATTCAGTCAAAATCCATTCCAGAGTTAAGGGACATGACATACAAGGTCATCTAATGACCCTGAATAAGTGTGTGAAGTTTCAAAGCAACAGCATACACAGTGTCTGAGAAAAGGCCTTGCACGGAAAGGTTTGACCAAGCTGGCACCGCGTACGCCAACACGGACGCCAGGGTGATTACATAAGTTCCCCTATTTCTTCGAATAGGCGAGCTAAAAATGCACCATCCAGAGTGTTAACAATATTTCAATTTGGCCTAGTGACCTAGTTTCTGACTCCATATGGACCAGTTTCAAACTTGACCTAGATATCATTCAGACAAACATTCTGAAAATATTTCAAGCTGCTGAAGCAAAAAAAAGCAGCCTCCAGAGTGTTTACAAGATTTTCCTTCCATTTGGCCTAGTGACCTAGTTTTTTAACCCAGCATAACCCATATTCGAACTTAGTCTAGATATCATTAAGATAAACATTTTGACCAAATTTTAAGCTACTGAAGCAAAACATGTGGCTTCTACAGTGTTAACAAGAGTTCCCTTCAATTCGGCTTAGTGACCTAGTTTCTGACCCAATATGACCCATATTCAAACTATACCTAAATATTATTAAGACAAACATTCTGACCAAATTTCAAACTGCTGAAACAAAAATTGTAACCGCTAGTGTTAACAAGATTTTCCTTCAATTTGGCCAAATGACCGAATTTTTGACCCAACATGACCTATATTTGAACTTGGCCTAGATATCACTAAGACAAACATTCTGACAAAGTTTCAACATGCTCACGCTTAATATGCGGCTTCCAGATTGTTAACAAGATTTTCATTTAATTTGATCTAGTGACCTAGTTTGTGCCCCACATGACCCAGTTTCGAACTTGGCCTAGATTTTATGGAGATGTATGTTCTGATAAACTTTCATGATGATTGAATGCAAAATGTTGCCTCTAGAGTGTTATAACAAGCAAATGTTGATGATAGACAACAGACGACGGACAACAGGCGATCACAATAACTCACATTGAGCACAAAGCTAACAAGCATTTTCAGTGAAAAGATATCCTCCGCCAACGATGGCTTGTTTGTAATTGATGACTTGTTTGTGCATGAAGGTCTTTATGTTTAATGTGCAATTGACCTTTAAATTTCAACTTCTTCGCACAAGATCAAGGGGAAAGAATAAAGTTATGACACTGGTTTATCCCGTTCCGCGCCAAATTATAAAATATCGACTGGGATTACTTTATGATAAAATATTTTAACGAAATAAATCAGAAGGACGATTAAATAAAACTGTATTTTCCGAAACTGCTTACTCGGGAACATCAATTATTGCAAAATAGTGCAGTCCAAGATAAGACGCCACCTTTAAAAGCGGCGTCATATCTGGAACTGCACTATTTTCAACAGAGTATTTATGCGGTGAAAGGGTTAATAATCAATATTACAAAACTAAAGGGGTGTCATTTGTTATTTCTTAAATAACACAGGAAAAATGTGAATACTAGGTTTTGCTTCTTAAACCAACAGTGACACAAATACAATAGATATCTTTACTCTTCTTAAAGTGGAGCTAAAATGCATGGATAATTATGTATCAGACAGTGTTATAATAAATGTAAATGATTTGATACCATATTTATTCAGAAGTTCATTGCAGGATGTTGGTTCATATCACATTCAAGTTTCACCAAATTCTAGCAGCTAGTTACTGAGAAATAACTGTAGGCGTGGATTTTTTAATAAATCAGGGGCAGTAACTCTAAAAAAAATTAAGGAATCCAAAAAAGAGTTGGAGGGGAATAATGGCAGGAAGTTGGTTAATATTACATTCAAGTTTCATCAAATTCTAGCCGCTAGTTACTGAGAAACGGCTGCGAACGATTATTTTTTAATAAATCAAGGGAAATAACTCTAAGAAAAATTGACTAATCCAAATGAAAAATGAACAGGCATCATCCCAGTATAGTGGTTCATATTTATTTTAAGTTTCACCAAATTCTAGCAGCTAGTTACTGAGAAATAACTGTAGGCGTGGATTTTTTAATAAATCAGGGGCAGTAACTCTAAAAAAAATTAAGGAATCCAAAAATCCAATAAGTTTCATGAAATTCTACCAACTAGTTACTGAGAAATGGCTGAAAACGTAGATTTTTCAAAAAATCAAGGGCAATAACTCCAAGGAAAATTGACTAATCAAAAAAAAAATTGGACCGGCATCATCCCAGTATAGTGGTTCATATTTATTTTAAGTTTCATGAAATTCTACCCGCTAGTTACTGAGAAATGGCTGAAAACGTAGATTTTTCAAAAAATCAAGGGCAATAACTCCCAAGGAAAATTGACTAATCAAAAAAAAAATTGGACCGGCATCATCCCAGTATAGTGGTTCATATTTATTTTAAGTTTCATGAAATTCTACCCGCTAGTTACTGAGAAATGGCTGAAAACGTAGATTTTTCAAAAAATCAAGGGCAATAACTCCAAGGAAAATTGACTAATCAAAAAAAAAATTGGACGGGCATCATCCCAGTATAGTGGTTCATATTTATTTTAAGTTTCATGAAATTCTACCAGCTAGTTACTGAGAAAATGCAGGTGACGGACGGAAGGAAGGATGGAAGGACGGACGGACGGACAACGCCATTTCAATATCCCCCTCCCTATTTCATAGGCGGGGGATAATAAAAAGTTATCTTTTATGGAGATTTCAGGTTTTTGTCACTTTGTTTTCAAAGTCGTCTGCTGCAGATTTGTTGTATGTGGGAAAGTATTAAACACTATTTTCAAAAAAAAATCAACATCACAGTGGCCAGTTCACCTACCCATAGTTTCCCTGGCTTTCTCATACCCAGGTTCTCCATATGCTTTTCCATATAGACTGTTAACTCATCGATGGAAGACGAATGACGCTTGTCAAAGTGACTTTCTAAATGTCACTAAACCAACTCACTTTTGATCGAACTAGCATGATCAATTCAAAAGCAGACTGGGATATAATATTTCTATAGAGGTTCACACAGTCAAGTTGTCACTGCTTTGCATATGAAATTAGTTCTGTTCTGTTGATAAAACAAATTTCTATTCCCCAACTCGTCCTAAAAAAAAGTGCCTTTGCACTAATGAACAAGTACAAACAAATTCTTTTTTTACAGAGATTGCAAGCAGGCGCATGAAATTAGAAGAGCCAGAGAAATCTAAATGTTGTAATCTTTTAACCCTTTCCCACATACAGACGCTTTCTGACACATCTGCAGAAGATAATACTTTTGAAACATAATGAGTGATTTCTCCTGTAGTCACAATATTTTCAATTTTATTCAATAATTACACTTTCTTTAATAGAAATTTTCCACATTTTTCCCAAGATGTTTTCATAGTTGTCTGCTTCATATTTGTTGTATGTGGGAACGGGTTAAATTGGATGTACGTCTTATGTTCTTCAATCTATTACTATCTGATAAGAAACAATATGAAAGTAGGAGCAACTTACAATTTTTTAACACATTATTTCATTTTTTTTTACTGCAAAAGCATTAGTATCAGGAAAAGATTTAACCCTTTCCCACATACAACAAATCTGCAGCAGACGACTTTGAAAACATTAAGGTAAAAACACAGAGAAGCTCTATAAATGTAGGTATAAAATTACTAAAAAGAGTTGAAAATATTGTCACAATGTTTTCAAAAGTCGTCTGCTGCAGAGGCGTCAGAAAGCCTCTATATGTGGGAAAGGGTTAACATCTTCCTTATATAAGGGTTTATTGATGCATGACTGCAGCAGATTACTTCTTAAAACATCGTGGAAAAGGAGAAATTGTGCAAAATAAGCAATACATCCTTTTCCCATGATGTTTTCAATTCTGTGCCATACTTTTCCTATTCTTCAATTGTTGCAATTTGTTCCGCATATTCATGTTTTCAAACAAGAACAAATATCAGGTAAATGCTTTTTGATGAAGAAATATTGAGAAATGGCAAAGTAAAAGCTTAGATCATGTTTTTGTGACAAAATCTAAGTACAACGAAGAGCTGTCGGAGGATAGCGCTCTCGACTATACACCGCTTATTCACTTAAGCACTTTTCCAGTATATTAATTGCCTTTAAGAACTATTAAATCATATATACTCTGTATGTAAAAGCAAATGAATAGATACATACATTTAAATATATATAATTTAAAAAATCAATTACATAAAAATGTATGAACATTTATATCAGAACTCGCCTGCAAAATTGTAATCTTCGTTACTAAATGCACAAAATCTTTAGATAATTGTTCAAAGCATCAAGTGTAAAGAGCAAACATTATTCAGATGTAAGTGAAGATCACAAACAATTTCCTAAGTCAATCAAGGGCCATAACTCCATATTTAGGATACCTAATTGTGTGATGGTCCTGTATGAACAAATGTGTGAAGTATGAAGCGATAATGAAAGAAGGGTATTGGAGTTACAAATGACCATGACCGCTGTGACTGGGGATCGAACCCGGGTCACCCAGTTCCAAATCCCCAAGGCTAATACCAATCGGCCACGGCAGATTCCTCACAGTTTATAAATGTGTACATAATTATTTATAATAGAAGGAAAAAGAATGTACCCAGATCAGCTGAAGTTGCGCAATCATACCTAAGATTTGTTTATTTTTCTTTATAATTCATATGGAAACTAATCAGAATAGTGTCCTTTTACAACAATATTCTCCTTCCCTCATACAACAAATCTGCAGCAGACGACTTTGAAAATATATCCGGAAAAAATTGAAAACTCCCTTTAAAAATAAAAGTACAATAATTGAATAGAGTTGAAAACATTGTGACAAAAGGAGAAATTTCTTCTTTTGTCGCAATGTTCTCAAAAAGCTGTCTGCTGCAGAGAAGTTAAAAAGCGCCTATATAAGGGAAAGGGTTGAACCCTCTGTCATGTTCCCATGGGGATTATTTATTAGATACAACCTACATTTAATTGAAACTGAAAACCTTTTCTCACATACCACAAATCTGTTGCAGACAACTTTTGAAGCATTATCTTTGTAAACATATGGAAATTAAGGTTCTCTACATTGAGTTACAAAGAGTTGAAAACATTGTGGCAAAAGGAAACAATTTGATCATAATCAGCAATTTCGATCTCCTTTTGCCCCAATGTTTTCAGACAGTTTCAATACATTTTCTTTTACAGATATTTTCAAAATTGGTTAAAAAGCAGATTTATTGTATGTGGGAAAGGATTAACTGTCCATTGTGTATGTGTTCAAAAGGAATAAAAAAAATATAATTATTCTTCTCAATTAATTACATTGTCTGAATTTTCCATTCACTTTTTTTCTTTTTTATTTGAGTCATTTACTGTAAGGCAAAAAGGATCTTACCCTTTCCCTCATACGACAATTCTGCAGCAGACGACTTTAAACATATTTTGTCAAAAAATGGAATATCTCTAGAATTGAATGGATAACCTATGACTAAAAGTGGAAAACATTGTGTCAAAAGGAGAAATTGCACGTTTTGTGCAATTTCTTCTTTTGTCACAATGTTTTCAAAATGCCGTCTGCTGCAGAGGCGTCAGAAAGTGTCTATATGAGGGAAAGGGTTAAGACTTCACTGTTAATAACTATAACAGGATTCCTGTATAGACTCCCCTGATGGGACTCATTTGACCCTTTCCCACATACAGACACTTTTTTATGCCTGTGCAGCAGACAACTTTTGAAAACAGTGGGACTAAAGGACTGAAATTGCTCACGATGTGCAATTTCTCCTTTTGTCCCATTTCCTCAACTCTATATATCCAATAAATCTCTAACCCTTTCTCTCATATGACAATTCTGCAGCAGACGACTTTGAACATATTTTGTCAAAACATAGAAAATCTCTATAATCGAATGGATAACAGAAAATCTCTATAATCGAATGGATAACCTATGACTAAAAGTGGAAAACATTGTGGCAAAAGAAGAAAATTGTTCGTTTTGAGCAATTTCTTCTTTTGTCACTATGTTTTCAAAAAGCTGTCTGCTGCAGAGGGGTCAGAAAGCATCTATATGAGGGAAAAGGTTAAATAGTATGCCTTATTAGGATGTTTTCAATCATTTGCTGCAGAATTGCTGTATGTGGGAAAGGGTTAATAAAAAAAAATATCATTACATTATCAGCTTTCCATTTATGGTTGGTAATCATTACCTTAGGCTAAAATTCTTTTATTTCCAAAATTGAAATTTAATATTTTTTCACCTTACAATGCCATCACAAAAGTTTTTAATTGTATTTTTGACAATTAAATAGCCTGTCATGCTTCACCCTCCATTTCCCACTTTAATATGCATTATGACGCATCAGACGACTTTTGAAAACATTGTGACAAAATGAGGAATTTGCTTGAAACGAACAATTCCTCCTATTCCACAATGTTTTAAACACTATTCAATTATTTTAATTCAATTTATAGAGGTTTTCCATATTTCTGCCTAGATGTTTTCAAGGTCATCTGCTGCAGATTTGTTGTAAGGTGGGAAAGGGTTAAAAATGTCATGATTCTTTTCCCTCATGGCAACAACAGTTAACTAGAATTGTTTTTGAAAAAACAGATGTCTCCCCCTCAAATATCTGTCAAAATCTCTCAAAACATTCCAACCTATAAAGCAGACAATGGGTTCTGCACATCACCTTGATGAGGTGAACATCTGACACAAGTTTCATGAAAATCCTTCAAGCCGTTTTGAAGATATTTAGCGGACACGAAAAACAGGCTCAAACCTTTGACCTTCAAGCCTGACCTTGACCTTGAACCGGTATGGTCGGAACATGGGTTCTGCACATCGCCTTCGTGAGGTGAACATCTGACACAAGTTTCATGAAAATTCTTCAAGCCGTTTTGGAGATATGGAGCGGACACGAAATTAAGGCTCAAACCTTTGACCTTCAAGTCTGACCTTGACATTGAACCTGTATGGTCGGGACATGGGTTCTGCACATCGCCTTCATGAGGTGAACATCTGACACAAGTTTCATGAAAATCCTTCAAGCCGTTTTGGAGATATGGAGCGGACACGAAAAACAGGCTCAAACCTTTGACCTTCATGCCTGACCTTGACCTTGAACCGGTATGGTCGGAACATGGGTTCTGCACATCGCCTTCGTGAGGTGAACATCTGACACAAGTTTCATGAAAATTCTTCAAGCCGTTTTGGAGATATGGAGCGGACACGAAATTAAGGCTCAAACCTTTGACCTTCAAGTCTGACCTTGACATTGAACCTGTATGGTCGGGACATGGGTTCTGCACATCGCCTTCATGAGGTGAACATCTGACACAAGTTTCATGAAAATCCTTCAAGCCGTCTTGGAGATATGGAGCGGACACGATTTCGGACAGACGGACAGACAGACAGAAGGACAGACAGACAGACGCCCAGGACAAAAACAATATATCTCCCCTGTATACAGGGGGAGACATAATTACTACCAAGATGACTTTGCTGCAGGAAACATTTGAAAACAAAACACTCTAAATATATATTTTGTGAACCAAGTTCATTAATTTTGCCAAAAGGGTGAATTTCTCTTTCCCACTAAGTCTTGCCGATGCATTCTGACGCATCTGCAGCAGACGGCTTTTGAAAACATTGTGGCAAAAGGAGAAATTACTCAAAACAAGCAATTTCTACTTTTGCCACAATGTTTTCAACTTTCTTAAGCAATTAAACTTTCATATAATATTATAGTGATTGTAACTGTTTGACAAATATGTTTTCTTCACTATAATATACATGTTATACAATCTCAAATCAGACCAAAACACTTCGATCATGTACTTATATCGGTTCTAACTATCTCGATTAAAGGGTCATCTCAAATGTATATGTACACTTAACCCTTTCCCTCATATAGACGCTTTCTGACGCCTCTGCAGCAGACGGCTTTTTGAAAACATAGTGACAAAAACGTGCAATTTCTCCTTTTGCCACAATGTTTTCCACTTTTAGTCATAGGTTATCCATTCAATTACAGAGATTTTCTATTTTTTGACAAAATACGTTCAAAGTCGTCTGCTGCAGAATTGTCGTATGAGGGAAAGGGTTAAACACTTGTGAGCATCTGCTCAGGTTTTATACTCAATGCAATTGCATGATTCAACAAACGCCCTTACTAATTATAATCAGACACACATCAATGACCGCTTTTCTATAACCTTTAATTATTTTAAGGGTTAGCTTACCTATTTTACACCAAAGGAGGTGGTAAGCGAGATTGTCTTGATTGGCTGACGCAAAGGTCAATCTGAGACGACCTGTATGGGGCAGTCATCAGATCTATATACAAGCAAGTGATTGATTGATTGATTGATTGTTTTATGCCACTTTCAACACTTTTTATATCACAGAACTTCCTGGGTAAGGTTACACGTACTACAGGCTCATATACCGTGACACCAGTCAGTCAGTCATAATACTAACACCACAACCCTGAGCGCCAAGGAGCGAAGCCATATTACTACCAATTTTTAAGGCTTTGGTATGACCCAGCTGGGGATCGAACCGGCAACCTCCCGCTTCCAAGGTAGATGCTCTACCACTACACCACAGAGGTGGTATTTGCGTCTACGAGCGAGTTTAGGTCTGGTTTTTAATGAGATTGCATTTTATATAAACCTAAATGCAGCTTCAGACAGAACAAGAAAACAAGCGTGAAGGCCTCAGAGATCCTTGACTAAACATACAGACGCATCCTGATGCCTTTGTAGCAGACAACATTTGAAAACATTATGACAAAATGAGAAATGGCTCATTTTTTACTAAATGGGTTCAAAGTCGTCAGTACAACAGATTTGTTGTATCATCATGTATGTGGAAAGGGTTCATCAACTGATACAGCTAAGTTATAGTTTTGCAGAAAATTGAATTTACGCCATCGGTCTGTTTGTAAATGAGTAATATATTCTTATTTCAGCAAGGTTTTCCAATTTTTTCATTTTTCAGAAATTCCAAATTAAGGGTCTATATACATGAACTCTATAACAAGAGGGCCATTATGGCCCTGGAATCGCTCACCTGATTTTTTTTTTTCACTTTAGCTATATAAGCCCCGCCATCTGGCGGGCATAGTTTCCAACCAATCAACTTGGCTTTAAGGAATCTGATAGAGGGTCACCCTAGGAACATTTCTACAAAATTATTTGAAAATCGGCCTGACACTTTTGAAGGAGAAGATTTTTTAAGTTTTCACTATAGCAATAAAAGGCAAAATAGCCCCGCCCCCTGGCGGCCATGTTTTTTGACCAATCAACATGGCTTGAAGGAATCTGATAGAGGGTCATCCAAGGAACATTTCTTCAAAATTATTTGAAAATCGGCCAGACACTTTTGGAGGAGAAGATTTTTTAAGTTTGCACTATAGCCATATAAGGCAAAATAGCCCCACCACCCCTGGTGGCCATGTTTTTCGACCAATCAACATGGCTTGAAGGAATCTGATAGAGGGTCACCCAAGGAACATTTCTACAAAATTATTTGAAAATCGGCCTGACACTTTCGGAGGAGAAGATTTTTTAAGTTTTCACTATAGCCATATAAGGCAAATTAGCCCCGCCCCCCCTGGCGGCCATGTTTTTCGACCAATCAACATGGCTTCAAGGAATCTGATAGAGAGTCACCCAAGGAACATTTCTACAAAATAAGTGCAAAATCTGCCAACCAGTTAGGGAGAAGTAGAATTTTGAAGTTTTTTTCGTTTCGTTGCCATGGAAACCAGAATTCTGCATGGATCCCAAAAATTTGAAGGAATTCTGGTGAGGTCATTGAGAGGATGCTTTCTGTGAAGTTTCATCCCAATTGACCCACCGGTTACTGAGGAGAAGATGTTGAAGATTTTTTAAGTTTGCACTATAACCATAAAAGCCAAAATAGCCAAAATAGCCCCGCCCCCTGGCGGCCATGTTTTTGACCAATCAACATGGCTTGAAGGAATCTGATAGAGGGTCACCCAAGGAACATTTCTACAAATTTATTTGAAAATCGGCCTGACACTTTTGGAGAAGAAGATTTTTTAAGTTTGCACTATAGCCATATAAGGAAAAATAGCCCCGCCCCCCCCTGGCAGCCATGTTTTTCGACCAATCAACATCGCTTGAAGGAATCTGATAGAGGGTCACCCGAGGAACATTTCTACAAAATTATTTGAAAATCGGCCTGACACTTTTGGAGGAGAAGATTTTTTAAGAATTTTGAAGTTTTTTCTTTTCGTTGCCATGGAAACCAGAATTCTGCATGGATCACGAAAATTTTAAGGAATTCTGGTGAGGACATTGAGAGGATGCTTTCTGTGAAGTTTCACCCCAGTTGACCCACCGGTTACAGAGGAGAAAATGTTGACGGACGACGGACGCCGGACGCCGGACATAGGGCGATCACAATAACTCACCTTGAGCACTTCGTGCACAGGTGAGCTAAAAATGTAAATAGTTGTCCATTTCCATTATATGACAATATCATAGTATTCTGCATGAAATCTTCTGGGGAAATAGATACAGAATGATGTTTTTGTAAATTTTCATATACAATTTAGAAAAGAAAATATCTTTAAATTAAGCAATTTCCCAATTTTCTGCAATCTTTTATCTGCAAACTTGTCATCATTCTGTATCAGGGAAAGGGTTAAAACAAATATGTCTTTGGTTTGTTACATTTGTTGATTAGGGTCAATCTTCTGTATGAGGAAAACAGAAACATAAGACATTAAAAGTCTAAATTAAAATTTAGTCAGGCAGAAAATATCTAGTTTTCTCTCTCCATGCTGCATATGGCGTATATACTGGCTAACCCTTTCCTAAAAACAACAAATCAACAGCAGTTAACTTTGAAATTATCTAGGCAAATTTATAAAAATCTCTGTAAATGAATATATATCATTATTGAATAGAATTGAAAACATTGTCATTAAAGCAGTAAATGCTTATTATAAGCAATTTCTCTTTTTGCCATAATGTTTTCAAAAGTCGTCTGCTGCAAATGCTTCAAAAGTGTCTGCAGTTGGAGAAGGGTTTATCTTTTGATTAAAAAAACTCAATCTTTATATACCTTAACCGGATTTGAGATTATATATATTTAGTGAAGAAAATATATTTGTCAAAAACAGTAACTGTTACTATCACTATATTTTATGAAAGTATAATTGCTTAACCCTTTCCCTTATATAGACGCTTTCTGACGCCGCTGCAGCAGACAGCTTTTTGAAAACATAGTGACAAAAGAAGAAATTGCTCAAAACGCGCAATTTCTCCCTTTTACCACAATGTTTTCCACTTTTAGTCATAGGTTATCCGTTCAATTATAGAGATTTTCTATTTTTTGACAAAATATGTTCAAAGTCGTCTGCTGCAGAACTGTTGCATGAGTGAAAGGGTTAATGGATCTTTCCCTTCCCTACCCAATATGCTATTTTCATACTCTTTAAAATGAATCTTTTCCCACATGCAGATGCAATTTGAAACGTCTACAACAGATCATATTTTAAAACATTGCGGCTTAAATGGGAATTTATGAAAAAGTGTTTAAAAACCTTTAATTCCAGACAAAATTATTATTACTTGTTTCATAATGACTCGACAGCTTCGACTAAGAAAAATTCCTTTTTAACATTTAATCCTTGTGTAGTTAATTAAGATCAGCCAACACAATTCTACAGTTTTAGCCCTCATCCAGAAGACTTCTTTATGGCTGAACAAACAGTGAACAACTTGATCAGACTGCACAGGCTGATCTTGATCTTGACTGGTTGCATTAAATGTCTCAATGTCTTCTTTCCTCTGTCCTGAGGCTCATACAATTATGCAGTGATATATGTCATAATATGTGAAGATATCAAAAAGTTCATGCATAGCAAATACAAAATTTCAGAACAAAATCATATATCCTTAACCCTTTCCCTCATAAAGACGCTTTCTGACGCCTCTGTAGCAGACAGCTTTTTGAAAACAGTGACAAAAGAAGAAATTGCTCAAAACGAGCAATTTCTCCTTTTGACACAATGTTTTCCTCTTTTAGTCATAGGTTATCCATTCATTTATAGAGATTTTCTACGTTTTGACAAAATATGTTCAAAGGCGTCTGCAGCAGAATTGTCAATGAAAACAAATTTGAAGACAGATTTTGGTCTGCACATTTCTTCATATCTTTTACCCTTTCTCACATGACATTTCTTTTTCATGAACAGATATTGTCCATAATTTTGTCTAATTATCTTCAAAGTCGTGTGTTGCAGACTTCTTGCATGTTGGATACGGTTAATCTTGATGACTGTGCTTCCTGGATGATTTGAACCAGTGATTAGCACCGATTGTGTGGTCCGAGATAAAAAAGTTTGACTGACTCTCTCAGTGACATCTGAGTCACCTTTTTCTCACATCAACTTTTCCCCCATGTAGACGCTTTCTGAACCCTAAATTTGCAGCTGATGACTTATGAAAAAATTGTAGTTGAAGGGGAAATTTCTTAACCCTTTCCCACATGTAGACTCCTTCTGACGCCCAGATCTGAAGCAGACAGCCTTTGGGACAATGATTTCAACTCTATTTGACACTTTACTTCTCCTTTATGGAGTTTTTTCATGTTTTTGCAGATTTGTTGTATGTAGGAAAGAGTTGACTAGTCTAGAATGATAGAGCTATGAAAAGAATGAGCCATTTCACTTCTAGTCTCAATATTCCCATAAAAAACACTTTCATATAGAAATTTGTCATTATAATTTTGCCTAGATTTGTTCAAAGTCGGCTGCTTTGATTTATTGTATGTGGGAAAGGGTTAAGATTTATAGTAAGTACCAGTCATTATCCGGTAAATAATTGGATTAGTCTGTCTGACTTGTGTAGTCAACAAGTCATGTAATTGTGAAATAATTTATAAAAAATTTAAGACGCGAGACACACAATAATCTTTAAAGCTGAATAGATCAAATGCCTATGTAACAATTTAACAATAGATATGACTGACTGTCAGTTTTGTGCTGAAGCTTTAACCCTTTCCCACGTACAGCAAATCTGCAGCAGACAACATTGAAAACATAGTGTCAAAAACCTGAAAAATCTCCATAAAAGTTAATTGTTAAATAAAGTTGAAAACATTGTGGCCAAAGGAGAAATTTGTTCATCATGAGCGATTTCACCTTTGGCTATAATGTTTTCAAAAGTCGTCTGCTGCCATTGTGTCTATAGGTGGGAAAGCTATAATTGAGCATTATAAGCCAATCTTCAGAGGAACATGAAATGAATAGGATGGGAAGTAACCATTTCCTAATATTATACAACTTATCAGCAGCAGATGACTTTAAAACATTGAGGTAAAATATGGAAAATCTCTTTTAAATGAAACAATTATTGAACAGTTTTGAAAACAATTCGTTAAAAGGTAAAATTGCTCAAATTATCATCTTTTAATGCAGATGCGTCAAAAAATGCTTGCAAATGGGAAAGGATTACCAATAAATACAAGACGGATGTTTGATGCAAAGCATCAAAGAGAAGCCGCAATATTTCGTTTCACATGAAGAAATAAGAAAAAAGATCATTTAAATCCACAAACATTAGAACAATTTAATCTGTAGTCAGTAATGCTGATATCGTACTGAACATGAAAGTCAGATTATTAAAAGCAAAGCAAATGAAAAATGTTTGTGAAATTGCGATAAAAATGAAAATCTATAAATAGACTATAGATGAATGGTACTGTCTTTTATTTTAGCTCTTAACTTGATTCGTGAACCAGAGTCGCTGCGTGGCCGCTTACGACATTTACACACTAGACCCAATCGAGATTGGTTTAAAACGCGTTGGTGAATACGGATTAAATCTAAAACGTGGACTAAATATTAAGATTTAGATTTAGACAAATATCTAAATTGAAAAGTTTAGTGAATACGGGACGAGGCTTCTTCGTCTAATTACTGCGTAATATATCATAGCATGTTATTTTAAGGAACCAGACTACATTTACAAATTCAATAGAAGGGTTCTCTATTTTACTGTCTAGAGTAGATACAGTTTGAATTTCGCTTAAATAAAAATGTACATACATTCAATTAATATACTGGCCTTTGTCTTTTGTTTTTAATTTGTAAAACTCACACATCGTATATAGAGTGTAAAAGGGATGTTTTAAAAGTCATTACTTTAAATTAATGTACTTAGAAAGGACAAAGAGAAATCAAGATATGTGGTCACGCTGGCAGGTCTAAATATTCTCCTTGACCGAAAATTAAAAGCATCCCTACAGGAAGCGGCTTCCAATGACTTACCTAGCCATTCCACAAGAAAACCAATAGACTCTGTGTAATGTATCGACCCAGATCAGCCTGCGCAGTCTGCGCCGACTAATGCGAGCAGACACATTCTGTCTCTGGTGGATAGAGGTATAGATTAATGATTCCTGAAACAGAAAGTCCACTGGAGGCGAAAAATGTCTGTTCGGGTTAGCCTGCGTGCCATGCTTAGAATGATCCAGAGTCCACAATGTTGGTTTTCTCATGGAAAGGCTCAAGCCGCCCAACTGACAAATATTATGAGCTGAAGCTATAAAAGATCAATGTCACAAGGTAATCAACTTTCAGAGGTTTTAAAATGATTGGGATTTACTATAAATTTAAAGCCATTCCAATAGAGCTCTTGACATATCTCATGGTCTTGAATCCTAAAATTTTAACTCCAAGCCATATGGTGTGATATGCAGTACTTGCCCCTTTTTTGACATACAATTTTGGAAATCTGCAGCAGACAAATTTGAACACATCTCAGTTAAAATGTGGAAAACCTTAATAAATGAAGAGATAATTATTGAAAATTAATCTAGATTTGGTCAAAACCATTCTCCACTCCGAGTCTGTCAGGATGCTTGTCCGACTAAAGAGAATACAATGCTCTAGATAAGGAGAGCTTTGCTTTTTCTAAAACTCAAAAGAATCGTCTCCTTGAGACGATTATTTTGAGTACCCACAACATAGGGTTTGGTTGGATAATAAGAGAGATATCATGGGGAAAAGATCTGTAAACCGGCCTCCTTATTGGGACCTCTGAAGATGATCCTAAAAGTTTACACACAATTTCATTAACCAACATACAACAAATGTGCAGCATGCAGACAACTGAAAATATCTGGGCTAAAAGATATAACATTTCCATATTGAAAGCTTAATGTTCGAATAGAGATGAAAACTTTGTGGCACAATGTTTCACAAGTCGCCTGATGCACATGCGTCAACATGTGTTTGCATGCAAGAAGGAAAGAGTTAACCGATTTCTGCTTTTCTATACAACCATTCAATTGATATGATACTTTCATGGATATTTTAAGCAATTTTTCTTTTTTCCACAACATTATCAAAAGTTTTTTGTATCCAGGAAAATTGGTTCAGATATCAAATATCTTCATAGAAAACTTCTACTTTAAGAGAACATCTGTCAATGAATGCTGTAACCCTTTTCTGACTTTTGATGTCTGTTGACTGTAGCAGACGACTTTTTCATTGTATTGTTGGAAAATGATGGAACCAGCTCATTGTAAAAAAAAAAGCTGTTAATTAACCATATCTTTACTGCCAATGTTTTCCGATGTCCAAACATTCCTACAGTGACTTTCTATATTCTGTTTCTCAGCTGTTTTAAACAAGCAAAAGTCATAAAATAGCAAGTAAAATTTTAAAATTTTTCAATGCTTTAATCATGCAGTAACCTCCTCATAAATTATGGGATTATTTGGTGCAAAACTACCGTCTTTCACAAAGTCCATTCAAGGGTACTTGATAAGTACATAACATCACTGATTTGTTAGTTATTGAAAGATTATCTTTTATTTACATTCATAAAACACACTTCTTTTTTGTTTGATGAAACTTGTACGGTCATCGTAGGCTTGATACAAGACCGCCACACACATGTACAAACACTCACACAAAGTTAGAGTTATATAATGGCCATTGCATTATTAATCCGTTCTCACATACACAAAATATGCAGCAGACAGCTTTAAAAACATCTTGGCAAAATTATGAAAAATCTCCATAAATAACATACCGGTAATTGAATAAAGTTGACAACATTTTGGCAAATGGAGAAGTTGCTCAATTTGAGCAATTTCTGCTTTTGCCATTTTTGTTTTAAATAGTCATCTGCTGCATGGTGTTGTATTTATCATGGAAAGGGTAAAATACAATCTGATATCTTTGAACATGGACCAACTTTGTGTCAACTTGGAAGGCCACATCATGTAATTATTAAACAATTATCGTCCAATCATCTGTCAGATCTGACAGCTAACTGATAACATGATAAGTACTATATCTACGTGTGGCAGATATCGTAAAGTCTATTTGGTAATATTCTTACAATAATTGCTTCGTTACATTACAATTATGTCCGATGCAATTATTCACCCAAAGATGACTAAAAAATCTTCATTTCAAATGGCTTCCTCAATTGTTTCTGGAAAGCGCACATGTCAACTGTAATAATATATCAATGAACCTAGCATTTAGATTAACCCCTTAACTCTTAGCACGCTAGCGGGGGGTTTTGTCAACCGTTGATGACATTTGCAAACAGTTTGGATCCACAAAACGTGGGGACTGATCTGAGATCCAAACTGTTTGTCACTCCGATTCAATTTCAGTAAACATTTGGGGGAAATAAATATTTTTTTCAAATTTTTGCATCTACGACAATATAGTAGACGAAAAATAATTTAGCATGCAAAGAGTTAAAAAAATACTTGCCATTGCATTTTGATGTATCAATTCTGTTGCAGATGATTTTTGTAAATATTGTGGCAAAAAACAAATTGCTCATGCATGATGAGCATTTTCACCTTTTGTCACGATGTTCTCAAATGTATTCAATTATTACACTTTCATTTTAAGATGTTTTTCATGCTCAGACATTTTCAAAGTCTTAAATTATGCTGCATCTTTGATGTATGTGGGAAAGGGTTAGTACAGGGGTTCCAAAGGTCTTTGTCCCCAAATATCTAACTGTCATAAAGAATTAAACTGAATATTGTGCTTCTCAAAATATCTGTCAGTGAGTGAGAAGATTCTTTTGAGTACCCACAACATAGAGTTAAGATGTCGAATAAGGATTTTCACAGTAAACATGAAATAAATGTCCCTTTATAAAGAGAATTAAAGAGGTCTGAGTAAAGCAATCATACTTACAGAAATTGTAACTTCCCGAACGTGTTTGTCTTCATTGCTCCACCATCTTTCTTTTTTATTTTATACATAAACACTCTTGTGAATCCTTCTCCAATTTATAGGAACTATGTCATGTTCAAAACATTTGAAGTTTCATATTTTTGTCAGAATGTACTAGCATTGTTTCTTGCTTATAGCAAATTTCCTATCTTGTTCCATCAGCACTTCATTTCAAAACATATATATTCACATCCATGGTTTATTGTATATTTTATTCAAACAGATATATCCATTTCTAACAGAAAAACTCAATTTTATTCGAAATCTATCACATACCACATTTCCTTTTAGATCTTTTAAATGGTATAAACAGAAAAAATTTCAACATGCAATGTCAAAAACTTCCACTGCTTAAGCAATAAATAAGAAATTCAAGCTTATTTGTATATAGTCTCAGTCTCAAAAAAGTGTTTTTTTACAAATGAGTCAAACTTAACTTTAAGTGTGCAGAAATGTGTATAGATAGATCTTTTTACTTATTTAATGATAACATTTGAAAATGAATTATTTTTTCTCTCAAAATTAATCCTGGCGGAAAATTTCATGTCTATAGCACTTGAGAACTCAATGTCAACAATTTTGTTGAAAGGACCAAAATCATGCTTAGCTTGTTAAAGGTCTATTCCACTTTAATTGTGATTACTGTTTTAAAAATATTGATTGATATTCACACATAAAAGCATCACTCATACAATACTTTTCATTTTTCTATTTCCACAAAAATAGCAGATTTCAGATTTTGAAGAAAAAATATCACTGTCTTTATGTCGAGAAAGAATTCACAATTATCCTTATTTTAGCAGAAATTTATTTAAGCAAATATGAAATTAAAGGGATATATTGCGGAAAAACAATAATTTTTATTATTATGGAGTAAAAGTCATAAAGTCGACAGTATTAAAACTACAAACTTAAGCCTTTCCCACATACAATAAATCTGCTGCAGAAGTTTTAAAAACATACCCTAAAAAATATGGAAAATCTCTATAAAAGGGAGTACATGACTGTAGTATAACATTGTGGCTAATGGAGACATTGCTCATTATAAGCAATTTATTTATTTGCCACAATGTTTTCAAAAGTCGTCTGCTGCAGAGGCATCACAAAGTATTTGAATATAGGAAAGGGTTTATAGGAAAGTTCAAAACTATAAATGAATCCTCACATATAAATTCCAAAACACAAAGTTCTATAAAATCCCAGTAAATGGTGGATAACAGTTATAATGTGATTAAAACAACCTCATAAAGGTGTCTGTACTAAGAGATGATGTTATATTGGTGATGTTTCACAATGATGCGATAATGGAAATCATCAATAATATTTTTATGACATATAATGAGATTTTTATTTAAACAAGATTAAAACCTTTTCCCACCTGCAATTGCTCTGCAGTAGACGACTTTTGAAAACATTGTGTCAAAAGGAGAAATTGCAAATTTATGATGAGCAATTTTTCCTTTAGCCACAATGTATTCAACTTCATTCAATGACTATAGATTTTTATTTATAGAGATTTTCCATGATTCTGCCAAGATGATTTCAAAGTCATCGGCTGTAGATTTGTTGTATGTGAGAAAGGATTAAACTTCATGTCGATATAGACCAGCCACATCAGGTTAACCCTTTCCCTCATACGACAATTCTGCAGCAGACGACTTTGAACATATTTTGTCAAAACATAGAAAATCTCTTAAATTGAATGGTTAACCTATGACTAAAAGTGGAAAACATTGTGGCAAAAGGAGAAATTGCACATTTTGTGCAATATATCTTCTTTTGTCACTAAAAAATTGTTTTCAAAAAGCTGTCTGCTGCAGAGGCGTCAGAAAGCGTCTATATGAGGGAAAGGGTTAAAAGGGGGAATCTTGTTTCCAAACTTAATGGCAGCATCATTAGTCGCCGGGCAGAAGCCCGCGACTTCTATTTTTAATAGCTTTTCGGAAATCACATGGGAGGGCGGCTTATTATTAGAAAGAAACAAATCTAGATGATTTGAACATATTACAATTGTGGTTGTTTACGAACACTAATAAATGACACATCTAAAATGAAATAAATATTCCGATTTTTTAATGTTTGCAGTTTTTTTTATTTCACTCGCATTTAAGTTTTTTGTCTTATTTACGAAGACAAAAGTGGTCCCTTCAAGACGTGAACCAACACCCCCTAGTGCAGACTCTTATGTGTCATCATTGAGGTCAATTTCGGATTCTCCTTTTAATAGCAATTTTAACTTACTAAATGTTGTTTTCATGTTCAAAGAGATGTCTTGATTTGTGTAGAATTCATTTAATAATGTTAATCCATGAATATCTAAAGTAGGAACTGTTTCTAAGCTAAATATAGACCCTATTCTGTTGTGTAGGTTCGTGACCTTTAACATCGATTTTCGCGCATGCGCATTTCGATATGAAAAAGCGAGTGATATTATTTTATTTTAGACAAGTACAAGACGAATGTTTGACGCAAAGCGTCAAAGAGAAGCCGCAATATTTCGTTGTACATGTAGAAATAAGAAAAAAAGAACATTTTTAAATCCACAAACAATAGAACAATTTAAACTGTAGACGGTAATGCTGATATATTTCTCCTTTTGAAGACTTTTGTTTTCTTCAAATTACCTCCCTTTAAAGCAATACCAGGATATTTACCTTGTGATTCGAATAAGATTGACAAACATTGAAATTATATGAATGAATACTATTATTTAAATAAGTAACAACAGCAAAATTAAATTTAAGCCAAGGTAAATGTGTACACATTTCGTTAGATACCCTAATGTATAGGTATGAATATAACATTTATAAGCAAATGTTTGAATAGACTAAGGAAAGTCAAGAATACAAAAATAATCAATGCAGTCTTTTCCGGCGACATTGATGCCTTGCATCAACTTTCTCTTGTAATATATATATATAGTCAGAGGTATTGGAAATAAACCAATTATATTTTCTCCTCCAGAAGTGTTTAGCAAAATTTAAGGCAGACAGTAAGGACAGAGACATGAAAGAATGGGTGTATACAGAAACATTGATGAGTTTATTTTGTTTCATTGGAGTTTTATGCAATTTTCAACAATATTTCAGCTTTATCACAGACAGATTTATAACACTTAATTGTCCATGATCCCTAGGTAAACAAATCCAGTACTATAGGCTAGGAAATGCCCAAAGCGCATTATATTCCATCATGACTGCTGCAATTGATAATACAACCCAGGACGCCCTTAAACTTTGATGAGCCTTCACTGTTCTCATATGTAATATAAATCTCCAATTTGCCTGACCAAGCTCACAGCTTATTTTGACTTCACATGCAGCCATCAAAAAGATGTTTGATCTCTAATTTCTCAGGAGCTGACTTTTGTTGACTGTAGCAATGAGTACAGACCGAAAATTGTATGGAGAACAACACTTAAATAAATTGAAGTTCACTTCGGGACTGAGGTCACTAATAGTTAAAACTTTAATTATTTATTTTTACATCGATTTCGAAACAAGCTTTCGGCTTATATTAATCACTCTTTGAAATTTAACCAGTACTTGCGCTGTTTGTGTAAAAATTCCAAAAGCAAAACCCACTCATCATGGGATTCCAACCCCGGGACCTTAGGTAAGAGAGGAGGATGCTTTACCACTGCACCACTGTCTTCCACTTACATAAAGCATTTAAATTTTCACATACTTTCAATTAGGAAATGTTAAACAGTGACTCAAAAGAAAATGAATGAAAGTATTTTTTTAAGTTTTGATACAAGATATTTCATGATAAAATATTGTTTAATCCTTTCCCATAAACAAAAATTATGCAGCCGATGACTTTGATAACATCTATATAAATGAAAGTATATTTGTACAATTATTGATATTTGAGTTGTAAACATTATGGCAAAATGGTGAATTTGCTCATTATGAGCAAGTTCTCCTTTTACCCAAATGATTTCAAAAGTCATCTGTTGGCCATTATCAAAATGTGTCTGTAAGTGGGAAAGGGGTTTAAAAGATTAAAACTGTAAAAAATTATTTTAAGCTTAACCCTTTCCCTCATATAGACGCTTTCTGACGCCTCTACAGCAGACAGCTTTTTGAAAACATAGTGACAAAAGAAGAAATTGCACAAAACGTGCAATTTCTCCTTTTGCCACAATGTTTTCCACTTTTAGTCATAGGTTATCCATTTAATTATAGAGATTTTCCATGTTTTGACAAAATACGTTCAAAGTCGTCTGCTGCAGAATTGTCGTAAGAGGGAAAGGGTTAAGTCTAATATTCATGAATAAGTCCAAAAAAAGCTGGATAATTTCCTTCAAATAAACAGCACATTTAACAGTCACTATAATATGTATTATGTTACTGACAGTAAACTCCATCAAAGAAATTTAGCTGTCTGATTATAAAATGCATATTGCATTTCTCTTAAATACTAGAAATCATCACCTTCTGATACAAAATTGAAACACTGATAAACTTATTTTCGATATCCTATCAAAGTGATCATAAATATGATTTAATTTTTGTATTTATAAAAATTATACGTTTGAATGCATGCGTTGCACATAATCTAATATACCTTTAGCTACTACAGTTTGGGCTATGTGTCGGGACAAAGGTGAGACATCTTCTTAACCCTTTCCCACATATAACAAATCTGCGGCAGATGACTTTGAAAAAATCTAGGCAGTAATAGGTATTTATATCATTAAATGATAATATAATAAGTGTATAGAGTTGAAAACATTGTCATAAAAGGAGAAATTGATTATGATGAGCAATTTCTCCTTTTGCCAAAATGTTTTCAAAAGTCGTCTGCTGCAGTGGTGTCAGAAAGTGTCTGTATTTAAGAGAATAGAAATTATTTGAAGAACAAGAGCTGTCGGAGGACAGCATGCTCGACTATTCCACCGCTTATTTGATTACTGAGATAATGAACTCTAATGTAGTTGCAGTGCTAAACATTAACCACAATGTCTTTAAGGGTGATAATTTGCATTATATTCGGGATAGAGTTATTTAACTTGATTATTTTCATAGGTGTGATGGTTGGGAAAGGTTGTATAACGTTTCAATGGAATGCATCAAGTAATTACTAGGATGTGGACTCTTAATGTAGTTGCACACAAACTTTTAACCATAGGGCAACAATTTGCACCATATGCAACTTAAGTTCAAAGTTATTGCAAAAAATAGTGTTTTTTTCGTTAAAAGTCAAAGTGAACTTGACCTTTGACCTTATGATCCCATGACCTGTTTGAGTCAAGTGCTGATCATGACATTACCCAAACTGAATGTTTCTGTATTGAAGGTCACAGTGAACTTGACCTTTGACCTATTGACTCCAAACTATCTAGGCATCATGTCCATACCAAGTCTGAATATCATAGGTCTAGGGGTATGTAAGTTATAAGGGTAAAGGCTAGCTTTCACAAAAACTTTTACCCTTAACTGTTTCTTTACAGAAAGGTCACAGTGACCTTGACCTTTGACCTAGTAACTCCAAACTCTCTAGGCAAAACCAACTTGAAGATCACAGGCCTAAGTGTATGTTATAGTTATAAGGGTAAATGCTAGCTTGCACAAAAACTTTAACCATGAACTGTTTCTATATAGAAAGTTACACTGACCTTGACCTTTGACTTACTAATTCCAAACTGTGTAGGCATCACCAACTTGCTATGAAGTTGCGTATGTAAGTTATAAGCGTAAATGCTAGCTTGCACAAAAACTTTAACCAACGGCGACGCCGGGGTGACTACAATAGCTCCCCTTATTCTTCGAATAGTCGAGCTAAAAAAATGAATATTAACCCTTTTCCTGATACAGAGGTGTTTTGATGCAGCAGATAACTTGTAAAAATATGATTGTAATTAGTTTAGATCTAGCTTCTCATAATGAACAATGGTTTCTTTTCCAGCAATGTTTTCAATTCTATTTATATAAATTAGTTTTTTTCGAAGCAGACGATACTGCAATTATTGTAAACAGTTCCACCAATTAGTTTTACTTTATTGTAAGTATAATTATCCTAACTAACTATTAAAATTTAACAAACTTGCAATAATAATTTTGTTCTTAACCCTTTCCCTCATATAGACGCTTTCTGACGCCTCTGCTGCAGACGCCTTTTTGAAAACATAGTGACAAAAGAAGAAATTGCTCAATACGAGCAATTTCTCCTTTTGCCACAATGTTTTCCACTTTTAGTCATAGGTTATCCATTCAATTATAGAGATTTTCCACTTTTTGACAAAATATGTTCAAAGTCGTCTGCTGCAGAATTGTCGTATGAGGGAAAGGGTTAAACCCTTTCCCCCATAACAAATCTGCAGCAGCCGACTTTGAAAACAATAGACAAACATTTAAATTTGCAAAACTCTCTATAAATAAAACTGTAATTTTTGGAAGAAATGAAAATAAAGTGGCAAATAGTTGAAATTGCTAATTGCTTAAAATTGCCAAAATATTTTACGAAGTCGTCTGATGAAAACGAGACAAAATACATCTGCATGTGGGAAAGGGTTAAACATTTTTCTTGTATGATATTATTTGGGTAATCTGCTTTGAGAACATAATTATGAAGGTAAGAAATACAAGTTTTCTAAAATTGGAAAATGATTTTGAGATACAGTTTCTCCTTATTCCCACATTAATGTTTTAAAAATCGTCTCCTACATATATGTCTTGTCAACTTCATGAGGCGAAGTGTCTAAGCAGCATATTAAGATTGTTTTGACAATTTTAATGTCCTATAAAACTTTGTTTTAAACTTTTGAAATGAGTGTTTTACAAGTTTAAGGTGTTAAAATGGAGATAATTAGCATGCATAGACATGATGACTCATGCTTGAATCATTCTTTGATGACATTTTTGCACTTCATATTATTCTGGAAAACAGTTGATTTCAAAACATCTCTTAAAAGTTCCATTTCTGACTTGCAGATAAAATGATACTATGGCATCTTTTGACGCAATGATTTCAACCTTATTAACCCTTTCCCTCATATAGACGCTTTCTGACGCCTCTGTAGTAGACAGATTTTCAAACGAGCAATTTCTCCTTTTGCCACAATCTTTTCCACTTTTAGTCATAGGTTATCCATTCAATTTCTATTATTTTACAAAATATGTTTGAAGTCGTCTGCTGCAGAATTGTCGTATGACGGAAAGGATTAATCCACTAATTACTTTCAGTAATAATGATTTTCCATTATATTTTTGCTGAGATGATGTTTTCAAATACGTCTGCTGCAGATTTGTTGTATGTGGGAAAGGGTTATTTTGATGTACTATCCAGTCTGAGCAGCCTTGAGAACTTTATGGTGAAAACATATTTGAGCAGCATTTGGATGTGGGGTCTGAACCCTTTCACGATTGCAGTCACATTTTGACGCATCTGCAGCAGACAAATTTTAAAAAACAATGTCGCAAAAGGAGAAATTACTCATAATGAGCAATTTCACCATTTGCCACGCTGTTTTCAACTCTCTTTAATGATAAAACTCTCATTTATTGAGATTTTCCACATTTTTGCCAAGACGTTTTCAAAGTCGTCTGCTGCAGATTTGTTGCATGTGGGAAAGGGTTAATGCATCCGCGAACAGAACAAACTCATGCACATAGGTACATCCGCCCTGTCTCACCCGAGCCTTCACCGTATGCATCTTTTGACATGAAAAACTAGAACGGCAGCCCATTGTAATATAGTTTAACCCCAATATCCATTTTTGTGATCCTGTTACAGAGTGTCAATAGGACCCCCAAAACATATTTAGATGTGGCTCTTTCTTAACCCTTTCCCTCATACAGATGCCTTCTGACGCCTTTTGCCACAATGTTTTCCACTTTTTGTCATAGGTTGTCCGTTCAATTATAGAGATTTTCCATTTTTTGACAAAATATGTTCAAAGTAGTCTGCTGCAGAATTGTCGTATGAGGGAAACATTTTTGCAAAAGGAGAAACTGCTGATGATGAGCAGCTAGGTTTTCCCTTTTGCCACAATGCTTTTAGAACTAATCAAAAATTATAATTCCATTTATAGAAATGTTCCTGTATTCTTACTAGACCTATATATTCAAAAACGTCTGATGAAGGTTTTGCTGTATGTGGGAAAGGGTTTCAGATATTATTGTACTGGGTGTCAACATCCATTTACTTTTTGACTAAATAAAAAACATGTTAGTAATTGACTTTTAATGTAATGTATGGTTATAAATGGCCATGAATATAATGTGTCAATGTGTCAATAATGTGTATCCTTTCATTAAAAATCCAGCAAAGAGAAAATGTAATATATAATTAGTTTAACCACAGAATGCCTTTTGATGCTTATGCAGTGGACAACTTTTGAAAACATTGTGACAACAGGAGAAATTGCTCATAATGTTTTCAACTCTTATCAATAATTATACTTTCATTTGTTGAGATTTTTCATATACCGGTAATTTAATATTTGCTACCGGTACTTAATTGTTTTCAGAGTCATCTACTGCAGATTTGTTGTATGTCGAAAAGGATTACCCTTTTCCCATTATAGCCTACAACAAATCTGCAGCGAAGACATTGAAATTATATTGGCATTAATTAACATAGGGAATATCTCTCGAAAAAAATATTTAAATCATTAAATAGAGTTGAAAACATTGTGGCCAGGAGAAATTGCTCATGATGAGGAATTTCTTCCTTTGCTACAATGTTTTTAAACGTTGTTTACTGCAGAGGCATCAGAAAGTGTCTGTATGTGGGAAAGGGTTAACCTGTTAACTGCTTTAAACAATATTTCATTTGAAGTTAGATATGATACAGATTTTATATCATTGTGGAAAAAGCAGACACCGACAGCCTAAATTGACGTAAATATTTCAGAATTCATCTGCTGCATTATTTAGATGGTAGAAGTGGTCTATTACACCAAGGAACAGGTTAATCCTTTCCCTCATATAGACACTTTCTGATGCCTCTGCAGCAGACGGCTTTTTGAAAACATAGTGACAAAAGAAGAAATTGCTCAAAATGAGCAATTTCTCCTTTTGCCACAATGTTTTCCGCTTTTAGTCATAGGTTATCCATCCAATTATAGAGATTTTCTATTTTTTTACAAAATATGTTCATAGTCGTCTGCTGCAGAATTGTCGTATGTGGGAAAGGGTTATACCTTTTCCACATACACAACAACTCTGTAGCAGACGAATTTGAATACATGTTGGCAGAAACGTAGTAAATATCTTTAGATGAAAGTTAAATTATTAAATAGAGTTGAAAACATTGTTGTGATTTGAGAAATTGCTCATTATGACCAATTTATCCATTTGCCTCAATGTTTTCAAAAGTGGTATGCTGCAAGAGACATCATAAAGCGTCTGTATGTGGGAACAGATTAACCCTTTCATACATACAGACGTTTTCTGATGCCTCCGTAGCCGAGGATTTGAACTTTAATATAGAGTGTTTCCAAATTGTTTTGCCTAAATGTTTTCTAAGTCGTCTGCTGTACATAATTGTAGCATGTGGGAAAGGGGGTTAAATACAGGTACAACATGTCTTAAATTCTAATTATAGAGAAACCCTGATGAAATTCAATTTCAGGCAACATTACATATTATTAACCCTTTCCCTCAAACGACAATTCTGCAGCAGACGACTTTGAACATATTTTGACAAAAAATAGAAAATTTCTATAATTGAATGGATAACCTATGACTAATAGTGGAAAACATTGTGGCAAAAGGAGAATTTGCTCGTTTTGAGCAATTTCTTCTTTTGTCACTATGTTTTCAAAAAGCCGTCTACTGCAGAGGCGTCAGAAAGCGTCTATATGAGGGAAAGGGTTAAAAATGACTATTTTCATTTTACTTATTTAACTTGTTACGTTATATATTATTTATTTTTGATACCTTTAAATTCAGAAACTTTAATTAAGTCACGCACATTCTGCGTCATATCATATTAAATGAAATATTTCATTCCATTACATAGCCAGCAGAAATCATCGGATTAATTTATTGTTTTTTAATTCGGGTTTTACGCCGCTTTCAACATTATTTCAGTTATATCGCGACAGTTCACTTATTCATGATCCCTAGGTAAAGAAACCAGTACTAGGCTAGAAAATGTGCCTTGCCCAAGGGCACTCCACCATGACCGTAGTACCGCGACTGGGGATCGAACCCGGGACACCCGGTTTCGAAATCCCCGACACTAACCACTCGACCGACTACAGCGGATTCCTCATCGGATTAATTGTTTAATTGAATGATTGATTTGATTGATTGATAGATAGATAGATAGATTGTTTCTGATTGATTGATTGATTGATTTATTGATTTATTGATTATCAAAATGTCATTTTCAAAATGATTTAAAACATGCATCTAAGTGAACTGACAGCCTGCACACATAGAAAGCTACTTTAACCCCCCCTTTCCCACATACAGCAAATCTGATGCAGATGGTTTTTTTAAATATCTAAATAAAAGAAAGTTGAATTATTTAATAAAGTTGAAAACATTGTGGCAAAAATGAAATTGCTCATTATGAACAATATCTCATTTTGCCACGATGTTTTTAAAGGTCGCCTTCTACAGTCATCAGAAATGGTCAGAGCACATGTGGGAAAGGGTTAAATAGAGTCCAATGGTTGATGCTTATGTCCAAGATGTAGGAATATTTTCATAAGAATGCTGAATTTGAACTCATGATTCCTGGATTGGTCTCTGCCAAAGATAACAGTGATATGAAGCAAGAGTTGTTCGTTGCTCGACTTTTTTAGTGCTTGACAATAAAACAAAACTTTTTGCAGTTGTATAAGGCAAAACAAATGTCCTTGACAGAGTTACCTTCTCTTGTCTACAGATGGGGGTCATGATGGTAGAAAAGTATACCAAGTTGCACTTATTTATTTATTGGGGTTTTACGCCGCTTTCAACAATATTTCAGTTATATCACGGCGACAGTTTACTTATTCATGAACCAGTACTAGACTAGAAAATGTGCCTTGCCTAAGGGCACTCCACCATGACCGTAGCGCCGCGACTGGGGATCGAACCCGGGACACCCGGTTTCGAAATCCCCGATACTAACCACTCGACCACAGCGGATTCCTACCAAGTTGCACAGCAATCTCCTTATTTAGTCAATAATTGGATTATACCCAGATCCAATGTATTTTTTAAGTCGAAAAAAGGTCATAATTCTTACAAAAACCTTGACAGAGTTATGACTGTAGTCTTGTCTGTAGATGGAGGTATTGATGGTTAATAAGTCTTGTAGGTGTAAAAGCAATATCTCTAATAGTTTTGAAAAAAAGTGAGGAGGAGTCCTGAAAAACTTAACCAAAATTTTAGGGTTAAGTCAATAATTGGATTTTACCCAGATTCAATGTATTTTCTAAGTTGAAAAAATACCACAATTCTTACAAAAACATTGATAGAGCTATCTACTCTTGCCTGTTGATGGATGTAATGATGGTGAATAATTATTGTATGTTTCAATGCAATATTCGAAATGTACTCTTGTCCGTTGATGGAGGTTAAATGATGGTGAATAATTATTACAAGTTTCAGAGCAATATCTGTAATGGTTTTGAACAAAAGTGAGGTGGTACAAAAAACTTAACCAAGGTAACACCGATGTTGATGCCCATGGTGTGAGGAGCTAAAATTCCAATACATTTTTGTTTATGAGGTTTTTCGTTCATATATAACACTCAGGGAAATTTATTTTCAGTAATCTATGAAACTTTCTGTTGGGTGCCTGCATTTTGGATAAAGTATTAAATAGCGGTCATGAACAAACAAATCATGCATTGAAATTAATGTTGTCTAGTAAATTTTTCTTTAAAAATCAATATTTATAGTCGTCTGTTGCAGATTTGATGTATGTTGGAAAAGGTTAATCTAATATAGACAGACACCATTATCTGTCATTAATTCATCATCATTATTTATCGATACACACTTGTTTTTCATTTCAGTAAGACTGTGGGTCAGTAACCTCAATAAACCCTTTCTGACGCCTAGCTCTGCAGCAGACGACTTTTGAAAACTTTGTGACAAAGGGAGAAATTGCTCATAGCGAGCCATTTCTCCTTTTGTCACAATGTTTTCAACTCTATTTGATAATTTTAACTCTCAATCATTCATGGAAGTTTTTCACAATTTTGCGTACATCTGCTGCAGATTTAAGGTCAATGTGAGCTGGACCTTTGACCATATGACCTCAAAATCTATAGAGGTCTTCTACTGGTCATGCCTAATCTCCCTGTTGAATTTGACGACATTTAACATAAGCATTGTGCAGTTATCAATCGGACAAGTTTTTTGTGTCCTTGACCTTTGAATGGATGACCTGTTCATGCCTAACTTCCCTGTTGAATTTGAGGATTATCCTGGTATCAATCAGACCAGCTTTTTGTATTCAATTTCACAAGCTTCATTTTAAGACCCTGGCCCTTTAGGACAAGCTTTAGCTCTACAGACAGAGCGACGAATGGACGGACGGACCAACTGATAAGTGTAAAGCCCTATCCCTCCTCTTCTTCCAAGACTTCCAATCAACAAACATAAATTCCTTACAATAGGATCCCAATAATAAGAAATGGGTTATACAATCAATTGGAATAAAAGCTTTTGATGCACTGACTGCTTCAGCTTTGATCAGAAAACACTGTATTTAACCCTTTCCCACATACAACCTTTTTGCAGCAGACGACTTCGATAACATGATGACGAAAACCATGAAAGATAGCTTAATTGTTAAATAAAGTTGAAAACATTGTGGCCAAAGGGGAAATTACTCATCATGAGCAATTTCCCTTTGGCCGCATTATTTCAAAAGTCGTCTGCTGCTATTGCTTCAAAATGTGTCTGCAGGGGGGAAAGGATTAATGGAGAACTGCTCAAAATGAGCATTTTCTACTCTTTTCGATTAATCTTTTCACATTGTTTCAAAAATAAAATATACACATTTCCAGATAATGCGGAAATTAAGAATTGTTTTCCTCTGACATTTGAAGCATTTCATATATATGCAGACACACTTGACACACCTGCAGCCGATGTCTTTTGAAAACATTATGGCAGAAGAAGAAATTGCGCATAATTAATAAGCAATATTTCTTTTGGCTTCAATGTTTTCAACTGTATTTAATAGTAATACTATTGTTCATACTTAAAAGACATTTTCTACATTTTGTCTAAATGTTTTTAAAATATGTAGTCTGCTGCGAATTTTTGGTATATGGGAAAGCAATAATCAACCCTTATCCAGATATAGACGCTTTCTGTTCTGCAGATGTCTTTTGAGAACAGTGTGACAAAAGGAGAAATTGCTCAAAACGAGCAATTTTTACTTTTGCCACAATATTGTCGATTCACAAGTATTCATTCTAAGAGATTTTCCATATTTTATCTTAATTTTTTCAATATCATCCTCTGCAGATTTGTTGTATGTGGGAAAGCAATAATCGAAGCACAATTAGCACTACATATATTTAAAGATACCACAACACATCAGGTAAATTTTTAAAATATCCATAGATAAAAACCTCGAAACACTATTATAAGAAAGAAAAGACACCTTCATAAACACAGTCACAAACTGAAAAGTACAATTTCTTTTTCACTTTATTCTCATTATCCTACCACTACATAATAATAATCCATCAAAGTGAAAGACGTAACCACATCACACATTGGTTTAATCCAGCCATTTATCTTTGGTGCATAAGATATATCAGTATCACAGGTACTTTGCCGATCTGTGTCACTTCACTGCTTTAACCCTTTTCCTCATACGTCAATTCTGCAGCAGAAGACTTTGAACATATTTTGTAAAAAAATAGAAAAACTCTTTAATTGAATGGATAACCTAAGACTAAAAGTGAAAAACATTGAGGCAGAAGGAGAAATTGCTCATTTTGAGCAATTTCTTCTTTTGTCACTATGTTTTCAAAAACCGACTGCTGCAGAGGGGTCAGAAAGCGTCTGCACATTTATTGTATGTGGGTTAAAATTCGAAACACTTTTCATTCTTAAAATCAATCAAAAAAACTTTGTGATAAGTTTGTCTTTCGAAGAATGCATGTGAAAATAACTATTTACTGATAATTATAAAGTCTATTAATGTTTCCAAGTCTTCAATTCAAAAATGTTTATTCTCCTTAAATTATCCACAATTTTCCTTTGATCTTTGTATTTGCTGAATTTTGAAGAAAAACAAAACAAAACAAATCAAAATCCTTATTTGGAGAAAAACCTTATATTTATACATGTATATATAATAAACATATAATAGGAAACTCAGGAATGTAAGAAATGCCTTAGAATAATATGAAATATAAATGCTATGCTTCGGGGTTTTTTATACTAAAAAGAAAGAGTACACTATTGCAATACAAGTTGAAAGTAATTATTTGTCCGAACTTCTGAATTCAACACATTTACTTAAAATGTGCCAAGTTTAACCGTTTCCCTGACAGAGCAAATTTGACATGTCCACAATGGACAAAAATAAGCAATTTCTTCTTTTAACCCTTTCCCTCATATAGACGCTTTCTGACGCCTCTACAGCAGACAGCTTTTTGAAAAGATAGTGACAAAAGAAGAAATTGCACAAAACATGCAATTTCTCCTTTTGCCACAATGTTTTCCACTTTTTGTCATAGGTTATATATCCATTCAATTATGGAGATTTTCTATGTTTTGACAAAATATGTTCAAAGTCGTCTGCTGCAGACAACTTAAAAATCATTGTAGCAATTTCTCCCTTTGTCACAATGTTTTCAACTCGATTCACTAACTATACTCTCATTTTGAGAGATTTTCCATAGCTTTGACTAAATGTTTTCAAAGTCGTCTGCTGCAGATTTATTATATGTGGGAAAGGGTTTTACCTTTTCCCTGATATAGAGAAAATTTGACATGTCCACAACAGAAAACAAGAGGGCCATGATGGCCCTGGATCGCTCACCTGATTTTTTTTTCTTCTCTTCAGCCATATATGCCTCGCCCCTTGGCGGCCATAGTTTTTGACCAATCAACATGGCTTGAAGGAATCTGATAGAGGGTCACCCTAGGAACATTTCTACAAAATGATTTGAAAAACGGCTTGACACTTTCAGCGGAGAAGATTTTTTAAGTTTTCACTATAGCCATATAAGGCAAAATAGCCCAAGCCTGTAGTGGCAATGTTTTTTTTACCCATCAACATGGCTTGAAGTAATCTGATAGTGGGTCAACCTAGGACTATTTCTACACAATTATTTATAAATCAGCCTGAAACTTTCGAAGGAGAAGATTTTTTCAGTTTTCACTACAGCCATATAAAGCAAAATAGCCCCGCCTCCCTGGCGGTCATGTTTTTCGACCAATCAACATGGCTTGAAGGAATCTGATAGAGGGTCACCCAAGGAACATTTTTACAAAATTATTTGAAAATTGGCTTGACACTTTTGGAGAAGAAGATTTTTTAAGTTTCCACTTTAGCCATATAAGGCAAAAAAGCCCTGCCCTCTGGCGGCCATGTTTTTTGACCAATCAACATGACTTGAAGGAATCTGATAGAGGGTCACCAAAGGAACAACCAGTTTAGGAGAAGATTTTTTTTTTTCGTTTGGTTGCCATGGAAACCAGAATTCTGCATGAATCCAAAAAAATTGAAGGAATTCTGGTGAGGACATTGAGAGTTACCATAATGCTTTCTATGAAGTTTCATCACAATTGACCCACTGGTTACAGAGAAGAAGATATTGATGGACGAAGAATGCCGGACAAAAGGAGATCACAATAACTTCGTGCTTAGGTGAGCTAAAAATAGCAATTACTTCATTTAAAAACAATTTCTTCAACCTAAATTTAAACATCTAATATCCTGCTTTCTGATGCCTCTGCAACAGACAACTTTTGAAAACATTGTGGAACAAAGAAAAAAATTCCCTTATTCCACAATTTCTACAACCCTGTATGAAAATGTATTTTTATATTTTTGTCAGATATTAATTAACGCCTTCCCTCATATAGACGCTTTCTGACGCCTCTGCAGCAGACAGCTTTTTGAAAACATGGTGACAAGAGAAGAAAATGCTCAAAAGGAGCAATTTCTCCTTTAGCCACGATGTTTTCAACTTTTTTCCATAAATATACCCTCATTTGTAGGGATTTTTCAATATTTTTGTCCACATGTTCCCAAAGTCGTTTTCTGCGGATTTGTTGTATGTGGGAAAGGGTTAGAATTATTGTCAACAGATAACTTAATGGGTCACAGGGTGATAATAACAATGTCTCGATCCCCTTTCACACCTGCTATTATCATATAGAAATGAACATGCTGGATATGAGAGGTAATTGTACATGGTACGTTTACTAAGTATGACGCGCCACAGGAAAACACACCTTTCAGAGTTTTGTGATAAATCAAAGACCCAGACCAATCTGTCGCTTAATTGTTTATAACTGCTTGGCGTTTTAATCCTGTATTAACCCTTTCCCTCATATAGACGCTTTCTGACGCCTCTGCAGCAGACGGCTTTTTGAAAACATACTGACAAAAGGAGAAATTGCACAAAACGTGCAATTTCTCAATTTGCCACAATGTTTTCCACTTTTTGTCATAGGTTATCCATTCAATTATGGAGATTTTCTATGTTTTGACAAAATACGTTCAAAGTCGTCTGCTGCAGAATTGTCGTATGAGGGAAAGGGTTAAGTTATTACATAATTTGTACAACTATTTGTTTACCTATAACACTTATCACAAAGAGATTGTGCCATATCGTGCAAGGCCGTATTTTGACCAGACTCTGAATTTGTTCTGAAAATTTCAACTTTAGAAGGTCCATTTAACCCTTTCCCACCTGCAGACACATTTTGATGCAATAGCAGCAGACCACATTTGAAAACATTGTGGGTAAAGGTGATATTATTCGAGATGAGCATTTTCTCCTTTTAAATAACAATTATAGCTATCTTTTATGGAGATTTTTCAGGTTTTTCAAAGTTGTCTGCTGCAGATTTGTTGTATGTGGGAAAAGATTAACCCTTTCCCTCATACGACAATTCTGCAGCAGACGACTTTGAACATACTTTGTCAAAACATAAAAAATCTCCATAATTGAATGGACAACCTATGACTAAAAGTGGTAAACATTGTGGCAAAAGGAGAAATTGCTCATCTTGAGCAATTTCTTCTTTTGTCACTATGTTTTCAAAAAGCTGTCTGCTGTAGAGGCGTCAGAAAGCGTCTATATGATGGAAAGGGTTAAGGTAATATGAGTGATAAACCCTTTCCCGGTAATATGAGTGATAAACCCTTTCCCCCTTGCACATAGTATGGAATGTCTTCAGCAGACAATTTTTTTAAACAAAAGTGGTAAAAAAAGAAATTTCTCATGATTTCAAACTATCTTCAATAAGTCATACTTTTATTTATAGAATATTCCAAAGTTTTGCCTAAATGTTTTGTGCAGTCGTCTGCTGCAGTTTTATTGTTAGTTGGAAGGGGTTGATGTCTGTGTGTCAGGCAAAAAGGATCCTCCAAATAGTAAATGATCAGTCTCGGATTAGTCTACGCTTATGTCATTGTTACTAGACTGTGTTTATCAAATGTAGCAATGATTGACAATATATAGACGCTTTCTTATGCCTCTGCAGCAGACGTTTTTTTGAAAACATAGTGACAAAAGAAGAAATTGCTCAAAACGAGCAATTTCTCCTTTCGCCACAATGTTTTCCACTTTAAGTCATCGGTTATCCATTCACTTAAAGAGATTTTCTATGTTTTGACAAAATATGTTCAAAGTCGTCTGCTGCAGAATTGTAGTATGAGGGAAAGCATCAAATAAGAAGCAAACGGCAAAGTAGCAGTTCAACTGTTCATATTTTCATACTTGCCCAAAATTACTGTATAATGAGTTGTAACAGATACCTACTCTGCGGACCTATTCTGTATAACTGTTCCGTAAATGGTACATTTAGATTTTTTTTATTATTTTTGTAAGATTGTAATAATGTAAAACCATTCTGAATGTCTAACAAACCATGTCAGATGAAAACACCAGCTTTCGTTGGATTATATTAACCCTTTCCCTCATACGACAATTCTGCAGCAGACGACTTTGAACGTATGTGCCAGAACTGTTCTTTAATCATTCCATGTTTGTTCTAGAACACTTTCAGAATGGTTCTACAACGTTAAATGGCACAATTTGTAGAATAATTTTAGAAAAGATTAGTGTTCTGCAAATGTTCCATTTTTGTTCTAGATTAATGTTATAGAACTGTTATAGAACTAATGTTCCACTTACACAAAAGTGAATAGTTCTAGAACTGTTCTATAATGCTCTAATTCAGTTCTAGAACTGAGCTGATTTGTAGATCTGAGTTTCCGAGGGGAGCTGTTAAGACCAGTAACAGTTTCTATCTACAAGAAATTTCTACAATTTTTCCCACATACAACAAATTTGCAACAGACGACTTTAAAAACATCTTGAAAAGAAATATCGAAACCATATAATTTTATGCAAATGAAAGTATAATTATTGAAAACAGCTGAAAAAGGCGTCTATATGTTGGAAAGGGTTAACTGCATTGTAAACAAGTTCATCAATAAAATTGGAATTAGATTCAATGAAACTAATGAATTGAAAACATTCCACAGAATTGGAAAGTATGCTTTTTATAGATAGTTGAAAATCACTTTTTTGGTAAAACTGAAATTGTCAGTTTTGACGATTTTTCCTTTCCCACAAATTTTAAAGATTAGTCGGCTATATGAAAGCATCAAAAGTCAACTATATCAGGAAAGGGTTATTTCAACCATATAAGATGAGCCCCCTATACATTGTTACCTATAGTTTAACCCTTTACCTCATATAGACGCTTTCTGACGCCTCTGCAGCAGACAGACAGCTTTTTGAAAACATAGTGACAAAAGAAGAAATTGCTCCTTTTACCACAATGTTTTCCACTTTTAGTCATAGGTTATCCATTCAATTATAAAGATTTTCTATATTTTGACAAAATACAAAGTCGTCTGCTGTAGAATTGTCCTATGAGGGAAAGGGTTAACCACAAACCACAAATCTGAAAGCAACAGTGTGAAAATTTTGAAAGTATAATAAGAGTTGAAAACATTCTGGCAAAACAAGAATCTGCTCATTATAAGCAATTTCTTGCTTTAAAACAATGTTTTTAAACGATCCATGTCTGCGCTGCAGACGTGTCAAATTGCACATACCTTGTGGGAAAGGATTTAGATATAGCTTTCACATCAACCTGCCATTCATCATATTACAGACCACCTGTGACATAAATAAACTTTTACAATGTAAAAAAAGTTACGACAATAAAACATAATTTTCTGCTTTTCTACTAAAATCCCAATGTAAAAACCTATCGGCCTTTTTTTTTATATTTATACATCAATTTAACAGTAATTTGATCCAAGTATGTAATAAATGTGAATCTGAGATGTAAGCATTTCAAAATAACACAAGAGTTGATATGTGACATCCTTTTCAACCCACTTTTCCCACATATAACTAAATTGTTAACAGCAGACGACTTTGAGAATATTTAGTTAAAAGTATGGACCGAAACTTTTTATGAATGAAATAACAATTATTAAGTAAAGTTAAAAACATTGTGGCAAATGGTGAAATTTCTCATCATGAGCAAATTTCCTGTTTTGCCAAAATGTTTTCAATAATAGTCTTCTGCACAGGCATCAGAAATCATCTGTACATATGTGAGAAAGGGTTGTCTGTTTCCCACATACCATAAATCAGATAAAGTTGCAGTGAGATGATTTGAAATCAGCATGGAAAAATATTCGGAAAAGACCATTTCATGTTCAAGAACAGTTCTTGGAGTAGTTCAACAGCTGTTCTTGAACAGCTAGTTCTAGAACTGGCCATTGTTCATAATGAGCAATTTCTCTATTTGGCTCAATGATTTCAAGAGATTTTCTATATTTTGTTCTTGATAATTTCTAAGTTTATTGTAAGCAGAACTACTTTGGGATTGGGAAGTTGAAGGTTTAAATCACAGTGGTGACAGTCACTGGTAGCTTAGCGCAAGCTACTGGTAAATAATATGGTTTGGGGAAGTAAACAAACTGAGGTGTCTCACAAGTCAGAAATGGTGACGCTATAAGAAACACTAGAATGGAGTGCTCCCCGGAGCACGTGTGTCACCTGCCGGGGCCTTGTCCGAAAATTTAAATTTTTGACAGAAAAGGGGCAATAACTTTGAGATTATCCCCCTTTTGTGAACCAATCACACACATTGATATAAACATTTGTCAGAAGTTTCAATGTAATCCTTTGAGTAGAAAAAATGTTATTTGAAAACGTGACGAAAAAGTGTGACGGACAGACAGACAGACAGACAGCCGCCGGACAAAAAAAAAAGTAATCCCTAAGTGCCTACCATGCTACACAGGTGACACAAAAACACTTTACTTTTAATATTCATTGTCCTAGATGTTACATCCAGACATACATCTATAAGATTGGTATTACTTTCATGCACCCATAAATGAAACTGAAACCCTCTATGATGTGGATTCTCCGTCAAAAGAACCGTCCCAGTGAGACAATACTTTTGAGTACCAACAAAATAGGGTTTTTATTTAACCCCCCTATCTTGTCCAGGTTTCTGTACTAGGAATGTGATTTTTTATTTTGACTTTTCGCATCTTACATTATGCAATATGTAACGGCGATATATTGAGAGTACCTCCTATCCAACATATAGACGCTTGCTAACGCCTCTGCTGCAGGCGACTTTTGAAAACATTGCAATTTGTGACAAAAGGAGAAATAGTTCAAATGAGGAATTTCTCCTTTTGCCACAATGTTTTTAACTTTTTTCAGTAATTATACTTTCATTTATAGTGATTTCGCCTAGATGTTTTTATAGTCGTCTGCTGCAGATTGGCTGTATATGGGAAAGGGTTAAGGGTTAACTAAGTATTGTTTAATTTTAAATACACATCTTAGTGACTTTAAACTCTGGTGACTAAGCAACGCAAAAACTAAATGTGATGTATCTTACCTCCATCCAGCCCAAAACAAAGACTTCCTTTTGGGAAAAGTATCCGCATAGCCTTCCATTTTTCTTTTATCTCCAAGTGTTTTTAAATTCACAGAGTTAGGAATTTGTGATATTTAGATGTATCACAATATATAATGTATAAACATTGTAGAAATAACGTTCACAATTCCTTTATTTAGCTTCCTCTTTTTTCTTGGAATAATGTCAAAGTCACTTTAATTCATGTCAGTCACTTTAATTCATGTCATTAAGAATCCATTTAAAATAACACTGTCCTATCAAACATAATTGTATTTATATACATGTAGCACACATCTCAACAACGATAATTTGTCCTGAAACTGGCAATTGTCACTAATAACATAAATTATATTAATATTCATTATTGTCGTCTCACAAATATTTCTAATTCACTAATGTAAACATAAATTATATTAATATTCATTAAACGATCCATTATATTGTCCGCTCAAAAATAGTTTCAATTCTCTAATGTATAAGCAGAATGAAACCAAACAACAATATCAAATTCTAGGTGGTCATATCCTACCAAGATGAAGTTATCAAAATAGCATTTAAGTCAACAACAAATTGTTGTATTGACATAGACAATGTCATCATTCACATAATTAACATGAGCCACATCAAGGCAATTAACCCCCTTTCCAACATTATACAGTAAATCTGCAAGTGGGAAACAGCTAACCCTTTCCCTCATGCAGATGCTTTTTGATGTCTCTGCAGCAGACAACTTTTGAAAACACAGTGACAAAAGGAAAAATTGCTCATAATGAGCAATTTCTCTCTTTGTCATAATGTTTTCAACTCTTATTCTATAACTGATTTTCATTCAAAGAGATTTTCAATATTTTTTCTAGATGTTTTCAAAGTAGTCTGCTGCAGAATATGTTGTATGTGGTAAATAGTTAACCCTTTTACCTCATAAGACAATTCTGCAGCAGACGACTTTGAACATATTTTGTCAAAAAATAGAAAATCTATATAATTGAATGGATAACATATGACTAAAAGTGGAAAACATTGTGACAAAAGAAGAAATTGCTCATTTCGAGCAATTTCTTCTTTTGTCACTATGTTTTCTAAAAGCCGTCTGCTACAGAGGCGTCAGAAAGCTTCTATATGTGGGACAGGATTCAGGGTCTTATTGCAATATGCAGATATAATGAAGCCTAATGCCAGTCTGTGCGTTCACACAATCGCACCACTGTCTTCACTGTACATCACCTGCAGATATAACTTATGACAAAGAACTAGAGGTGTAACTCCACAAATTCAAGATATCTAAACCCAATATTTAAGATGACGGAAAAAAAAAATCTCCTTCCAGAAGATCCATTTCTGCTTGACGTGGCTGACATTTAAATATTCATTAACCATCCATCTAATATTTTAACATCCTCTCAAATATGTTTTGTTTTGTATAATTAATATGCACACAATAACTTATTCAGAGAGTATAAGGTAAAAACAATTGGAAGTCTTCTTATTTGATAAATTCCTTTCCTAGCAAAGTTGGACAATTTCAATTTGATAATTGTATGTATTTCCTAATAAATTTAGTTGTTCAATTTGATAAATGCAATTCCTAGTAAGTTTACAGTAGTTCAATTAGATAAATGTATGCATTTCCTAAGTAAGCTTACAGTCAATCCTTTTGATAAAGGCATTAATTTCCTAGTAAATTTACATTATTAAAATTTGATCAATGTATTTTTTTTCCTAGTAAGTTTTCAGTATTTCAAATTGATAAAGGCAGTTTAATCCTAGTAAGTGTACAGTATATCAATTTGATAAAGGCAGTTCCTAGTAATTGTACAATATTACAATTTGATAAATGCATTTCTTAGTAAGTTTACAGTATTTAGATTTTATGAATGCATTTCCTAGTAAGTGTCACACTAGAAAATTACATCACTCCAATTGATACAAGATAGAAACACTGACAAAGTATTAAATAAAATTCAAATCTCAAATTAGAATAATGTTTATTTCTGCATACCAATGAACTTTAGAACACCCCAAATCCGTCTTTCTGTCTACAAACTTCAAACACAAAATTAAGTCAATATACACAAATTAAAGTACTGAAAGGATTTTGTAACTTAGTAAACAATCATTGTTGAATCTAATATTGTAATAGGAGAATGGGAAATTTAGCCATATCACTTGCTTTCAAACCCTTTCTTATTGCCAATCAAACCAATTTAGCAGAAACATAGCCTGGAAACCTTAAACAACAAACAATGTTAGCATTGAGAAGCCAAGCGAAAGAAAGATAATCTTTGAGAAGCACACCGAAATAAAGATAATTTATGAGAAGCAAAGTCAAATTAAAAGTTAATCTTTTCGTTTTGTTCAACTTATGTTCCATTCAATGCAAAACCAGAAAATCCAACAACTGACTTCTTTAAATGTAATAAAAAAGATCGTAAGTCTAAGTGAGACTGGAAACCCAGAGAAAAGGAGTCTTTGCTCGAAAGGAAGCAAACATGCTCATTATTGAAAATTAGCTACCCTTTTCATAATGGTTTGAAATTTTCAATATTTCTTATCCGCACAGGTAAATTGCACAAAATGTGTAATATTTAAAATGAAAGGTAAAGGACATTAAAGATACTATTAAATTTACCCTTTCCCAATTGTAGATGCATTCTGATATATCTGCAGCAGACGACTTTTTAAAACATTGTTGCAAAAGGAGAAATTGCTCATAATGATCAATTACACCTTAAGCCACAATTTGTTTAACTCTTTTTAATAAATAAACCCTTATTTTTGGAGATTTTTCATGTTTTTGCCAATATATTTTCAAAGTCGTCTGCTGCAGATTTGTTGTATGTGGGAAAGGGTAAAATAAGCATCATCCTAGTAAAATTTGAACATGGTTATGTATCAGCTAAAACCTAGATCTAGCTGCACCTCTGGGCATGATCAAATCTTCCCAGTATTCTAAATAAGCCGTTATTAAGCATCCAGGATGCCTCTGGGGATTAGCTATGACAAAAATGACAATAAAAATGATAGAAGTATGCAATTTGATTTAAAAAAGAGATAAATTTGTATATAAATCTGTTTCTGTTGGACATGACCAAGATTGCTGGATTGTGGTTCATGACAGTTTAATAATGTAACTCTATCGGGCTTTTTGGATGAAATACAAAACATTAAACAAGTATCCAGAATTTTAAATGTTTCTCGTCCTCCTAATAACAAGGCAAGGCAAGTCTTAACCCCTTCCCACCTATAGACACTTTCTGACGCCTTTGCATCAGACGTCTTTTGAAAACATTGTGACAAAAGGAGAAATTGCTCACAAGGAGCAATTGCTCCTTTTGCCACAAACGTTTTCAACTCTTTTCAGTAATTATACCTTCATTTTCAGAGATTTTCCATATTTGGTTCTGGATGTTTTCAAAGTCATCTGCTGCAGATATGTGGGAAAGGGTTAATTTCAAGGTCAACATGAAAATGTCAAAGTAAACGTTGTTAAACAAAGTTGAAAACACTGCAGGCAAAGGAGAAATTGCTAATTTTTAGAGGCATCTGGGGTAGTCTGCATCAGGGAGAGAATTAACCCTTTCCCTCATACGACAATTCTGAAGCAGACGACTTTGAACGTATTTTGTCAAAACATAGAAAATCTCCATAATTAAATGGATAACCTATGACTAAAAGTGGAAAACATTGTGGCAAAAGGAGAAATTGCACGTTCTGTGCAATTTCTTCTTTTGTCACTATGTTTTCAAAAAGCCGTCTGCTGCAGAGGCGTCCGAAAGCATCTATATGAGGGAAAGGGTTAAACAAGACCTGGACAGAGATTTTCCTCGAAAGTCAAGGTCACAGTTATCTATTTTTGGGGTATGTCACACTTCTCCAATCATAGATATTATCTGAACACCATGTTTAAAGTGTCTATAATTGTTATGTGTAGAGTTTGGATTTTTTTTCCCCGCTTTGGGTTGGGGTCAAATGCCAATGTCAATGGGACCTTAATTCGGTAAGTGGCACATGCTCTTCTGGTGATTACCAAATATGGTATACAGGTATGTTAAAGTCTTACAGGAAATATGGCTTGGACAAAAATGACTAAAAGGACAAATCTATGGCTTGACCAAGGATGAAACTCAGGTGACCTGCTCATGATTGATTCATTGATAAATTGGGGTTTAATGTCGCTTTCAACAATTTGTCAGCCATTTCATGGAGGCCAGTTCACATATCCATATCTTTACCAGACCAGAATTCCACACAATAGTATTTCAAAGCAACTGGCTGCTTTACCACATAGACTGTTTACCCATTGGTGGATGCAAAATGATGCTTGTTGCATTGACATCTGTCAACTGTCAATAAGTATGTTCGCCAGCCCGGTTTGAACTCACAAAGTTATCAACGGAGCTACCGAGACTCGGTATCCTAATCATGAGTCTGATGCTCTTATCAGTAACCACTTCACAACTGTGTCAGGCATTTCATTTAACCCTTTCCCTCATACGGCAATTCTGCAGTAGACGACTTTGAACATATTTTGTCAAAAAGTAGAAAATCTCTATAATTGAATGGATATATATAACCTATGACTAAAAGTGGAAAACATTGTGGCAAAAGGAGAAATTGCTTGTTTTGAGCAATTTCTTCTTTTGTCACTATGTTTTCAAAAGCTGTCTGCTGCAGAGGCGTCAGAAAGCGTCTATATGAGAGAAAGGGTTAATGTAGAAATATATAATGTATTTTTTAATAGATGTTTACCAACGTTTTCAACATCATCTCAGGCATGAAATACTTCTTCCTTTTATTATGGGGATTAATTTCATTTTATGATCTTCAGTTACATTAGACGTAATGGCAAGTCACATCACACAAAAACAGGTCTCAGACAAAAGCAAACTACATAACCCTTTCCTGATACAGACAACTGTAGATGCCTCAGGAGCCAACAAATGTTTTCTGAAAATATTGAGGTAAAAAAGAGAGAAAATGTTCATGAAGATTAAATTATTCTTTACAAAATGTTTTCAATTCTGATTATATGATATTGCGAACAGCAGTAACCTCCAATTTCCCAATTGTTATACCACTTTTATCCTCAGATGATTCTGAAATATTGCTTCCTTCATTGCCTTTACCTTTGATTTGAATAAACAAGAACAATCAGTCAAACAAATGGACGCTCCCCAATTATATTGTAAACTATCAAAGGGCTATAACTTAATCTTGAACCTTCCCATATCATAGTTTCATTAATTTCAAGCCAGTAGTTGCTGAGAAATAGTGTGGACACTATAAAACTGATTTGACGGACACACGCATAGACAGAAATGCATACATTTAACAAACAGACAACTTGGAACATATCTAGGCAAAAACAGTGGAATATATAATGTCTATAAATGAAAGTATATTTATTTAATAATGTTGAAAACATTGCGTCACAAGGAGAAATTACTCATCAAGTTCACAATGTTTTCTGAAATTGTCTGCTGTATATGCATCAAAATGTACATGTACTGGATGTAGCAAAAGATTCAATAGATTAAAATGATTACTTAAAATATTACAATATAGCATCAAGGGAGGCTTAACCCTTTCCCTCATATAGACGCTTTCTGACGCCTCTGCAGCAGACGGCTTTTTGAAAACATAGTGACAAAAGAAGAAATTGCTCAAAACGAAGTTTCAAAGCAACAGCATACACAGTGTCTGAGAAAAGGCCTTGCATGCAAACGTTTGACCAAAATGCTAAGTCCAAAAAGGGGCACAATTCAGTCAAAATCCATTCCAGAGTTATGGGACTTGACACACAAGGTCACCTAATGACCCTGAATAAGTGTGTGAAGTTTCAAAGCAACAGTATACACAGTGTCTGAGAAAAGACCTTGCGCGCAAACGTTTGACCAAAATTCTAAGTCCAAAAAGGGGCACAGTCCAGTCAAAATCCATTCCAGAGTTATAGAACTTGACATACAAGGTCATCTAATGACCCTGAATATGTGTGTTTTTCAAAGGAACAGCATACACAGTGTCTGAAAAAAGGCCTTGCACGCAAAGGTTTGACCAAAATTCTAAGTCCAAAAAGGGGCACAATTTGATAAAAATCCATTCCAGAGTTATGGGACTTGACATACAAGGTCACCTAATGACCCTGAATAAGTGTGTGAAGTTTGAAAGCAACAGCATACACAGTGTCTGAGAAAAGGCCTTGCACACATAGGTTTGAAGCTGACAACATGTACTCCAACATGATTACATAAGCTCCCCTATTTCTTCGAATAGGCGAACTAATAAATAAACAACAAGAGGGCCATGATGGCCCTGGAATCGCTCACCTAATATTTTTTTTTCACTTTAGCTATATAAGCCCCGCCCCCTGGCAGCCATAGTTTCCGACCAATCAACTTGGATTGAAGGAATCTGATAGAGGGTCACCCTAGGAACATTTCTACAAAATTATTTGAAAATCGGCCAGACACTTTTGGAGGAGAAGATGTTTTAAGTTTTCACTATAGCCATATAAGGCAAAATAGCCCTGCCCACTGGCGGCCATGTTTTTTTACCAATCAACATGGCTTGAAGGAATCTGAAAGTGGGTCATCCAAGGAACATTTCTACAAAATTATTTGAAAATCGGTCTGACACTTTCGGAGAAGAAGATTTTTTAAGTTTTCACTATAGCCATATAAGGCAAAATAGCCCCGCCCCCCTGGCGGCCATGTTTTTCGACCAATCAACATGGCTTGAAGGAATCTGATAGAGGGTCATCCAAGGAACGTTTTTACAAAATTATTTGAAAATCAGCCACACACTTTCGGAGGAGAAGATGTTTTAAGTTTTCACTTTGGCCATATAAGGCAAAATAGCCCCGCCCCCTGGCAGCCAAGTTTTTCGACCAATCAACATGGCTTGCAGGAATCTGATAGAGGGTCACCCAAGGAACATTTCTACAAAATTATTTAAAAATCGGCCCGACACTTATGGAGGAGAAGATTTTTTAAGTGTTCACTATAGCCATAAAAGGCAAAATAGCCCCGCCCCCTGGCGGACATGTTTTTTGACCAATCAACATGGCTTGAAGGAATCTGATAGAAGGTCACCCAAGGAACATTTCTAAAAAATTATTTGAAAATCGGCCTGACACTTTTGGAGGAGAAGATTTTTTAAGTTTGCACTATAGCCATATAAGGCAAAATAGCCCCGCCCTGGCGGCCATGTTTTTCGACCAATCAACATGGCTTGAAGGAATCTGATAGAGGGTCACCCAAGGAACATTTCTACAAAATTATTTGAAAATCGGCCTGACACTTTCGGAGGAGAAGATTTTTTAAGTTTTCACTATAGCCATATAAGGCAAAATAGCCCCCCCCCCCTGGCGGCCATGTTTTTCGACCAATCAACATGGCTTGAAGGAATCTGATAGAGGGTCATCTAAGGAACATTTCTACAAAATTATTTGAAAATCTGCCAACCAGTTTGGGAGAAGAAGAATTTTGAAGTTTTTTCAGTTTCGTTGCCATGGAAACCAGAATTTTGCATGGATCCCAAAAATTTGAAGGAATTCTGGTGAGGTCATTGAGAGGATGCTTTCTGTGAAGTTTCATCCAAATTGACCCACTGGTTACTGAGGAGAAGAAGTTGACGCACGACGCACGACGCACGACGGACGCCGGACAAAAGGCGATCACAATAACTCACCTTGAGCAAAGCTCAGGTGAGCTAAAAACAGATACGGAATTAAAGTTCAATTAATACCGGGTACCGAAACCAAAATTGTCCCTTTAATCAGGAACGCAGTTAACCAATCTCTATGTCCCTGCTTTAATTTTACACAAACACCAAATTGTTTATATTGCAAGAATTACAGAAAATTATTGAAGCACAGATTTGGTAATTCCCGAGAAGCTATCAGAAGAATCTCAAAGTATTCAGTGGGCAGTCCTTTCCAATTAAAGTTGAAAATACTTTGTGCATCATTTAAAAAATCCTGGCTGAGCAATTAAACAGATTTTGATTTTCAGAGATTCTTTTTAGCAGCATCAAGCGATTTTCGGTCTTGTTGATATTTAAATATGGTATCACTTAAAATTGCATTACCAGAATATTTAAATTGGTTTCAATTGTGTCTTAGGCCATTTTCAACAGTATTTCAGTTATATTAAAGTTTCCTTGTTAATCTAGCAGTCCTGGTATTGGAATCCTGAGACCAATCAATCATGGTTTACATTTAGGCAGACAGTGAAAACTCTAGTGAAACTAAGAAGACACACAGGTTCAGCAAAGTCAATTTAGGCACAGGCAAAAATACCCAAAATTACTAGATCCAGCTTGAGCATTTTCTATTATAATATATTTTGTACTTTATCCCTGCAGGATTTTGTATTCAGTAGGTTCACAATAATAATATGGAAACTGGTGTTCTCAAAAAGCAACACATTTCCATACAGGCTAGTTAAATTATATCCAGCTTTGATATCTAAAGCTTAATTTCCTATGATGATAAATAAACCAACTACATGTAAATCACCAAATAAATCAAACATATTATATCCTTAAAGTTTCACTATGGACATCAAATTCTCTAGCACAAACAACACTCTTTTTAAAATACATTACAATTTTTTGTTACAAAATGCACTTATAATAAATAAGGTCAATACCAATAACTGACTCAATCGCACATCCATCTGGCATGGTCAAATGATTTTCGCACTAAGACAATAAATGGATAGGTATTTTAGAGCTTCAGGCAAATAGTGATCCATGGTATCCCAAGAGGCCTAGATATGGTGGAGTAAACAGGTCTTTGCAAGATGATATCTCTCATATTAACCCTTTCCCACTTGCAGATGTATTTGAGGCATCTGCAGCAGACGACTTTTGAAAACGATGTGGCAAATGGATAAATTGCTCATGATGAGCAATCTCTCCATTCGCGACAATGTTTTCAACTCTATTCAATCATCATTTGTAGAGATTTTCCATTCTTTTGCCTAGCTGTTTTCAAAGTCGTCTGCTGCAGATTTCCTGTATGTGGGAAAGGGTTAAATAATGTTTTCTGTGTACTAAAATAAATGGTCTCAGTGAGACGATTCGTTTGGGTACCCACAACATTTTTTGGAGGTCAAGTTAGGGTTTCAGAACATGAAATAAAATATGCCCCATTATTTTAAGTTATGGTCTCACATTTTTTAAAAACACATAAACATGTATAGGAGTAAAATAACTTTGGCTACAATTCTAGTTTTTGTTATTATAAAAGTTTTATCTAAAGATCTTCTAGCTATATACAGACACTGAAAACTGACGAGACACAGGATTTTACCCAATACTTCTTATTCACAGAAGTAAAAAAACACTTTTATATGTGACACAGTTCATTATATTATAGCTTCTGGTATCCCTTTCGCTGATATTGTGTCTTTCTTGTAGCAATATCAGAAAATTTTGCCAGTAAAAAAGTTGAGAAGTGTTTCAAAAACCAGGGACGTAGATAAGATCTTATCTACGTCGCTGGAAAAACTGAATTTTTCTCAAATGTTTTAATATTGCCTAGTAATTTATTATTCCAATAAAATTTACAGCAGACGACTGAAAACAACTAGACAAATATATGGAAAATCTCTATACTATATATTAAAGTATATCATTATTTAATCGAGATGGAAACATGGATGTTAAAACATAGATATGGCTTAAATAAAAAACACATGCATATATGCATTTGGATAAATCTGCAACAATATTTAACCCTTTCCCTCATACGACAATTCTGCAGCAGACGACTTTGAACATATTTTGTCAAAACATAGAAAATCTCCATAATTGAATGGATAACCTATGACTAAAAGTGGAAAACATTGTGGCAAAAGGAGAAATTGCACGTTTTGTGCAATTTCTTCTTTTGTCACTATGTTTTCAAAAAGCCGTCTGCTGCAGAGGCGTCAGAAAGCGTTTATATGAGGGAAAGGGTTAAATCATATAATCAACGTTTATAAAGATTTTCTACATGTTGGCCTTAATATTTTCAGTCTTCTGCTGCAAATTTTCTGTTAATGAAATGATACAAAAATGATAAATTTCTGATCCATCATACTAAACATAGGAGGAAAATAAACCATTTTTCACATACTTGTCAACTTTCATCTGCTGAATGTATGTTGTATGTGGGAAAGGGTTAAGGCGAGGACAAAATCATTCAGGTGGACGAAATGGTTCCTGGTTCCCATCACATTGTTAGTTCGCCTCCAGGTGAACAATTACGTCCAGTTTATAACTTCTTAGAGCCTGAACGTCAATTGTTACAATGTTAGGCTGGCCCTTTCAACGCCCCTAATAGAGATATTAAATATCTAACTTTTTGCTCGATAAATATCTTAACCCTTTCCGAATTACAACAAATGTAGCAGAATGCTTTTGAAAATATCTTCACAAAAATTTGAAATATTCTTTAAATGACAATATACTTTTTGAATACAGTTGAACACCTTAAGGCAGAAGAAGAAATTGCTCATCACGAGTAATTTCATCCTTTTGCCACAATGTTTTGAGAAGTTGTCTGCTGCAAATGCATTATAATGCATCTGCAGGTGGGAAAGTTTTAACAGTAACATTTAGTCTGCTATGAAAATATTGGAAGAAAAGATGTAGTATACCAGGACAATGAGAAAAAAAATCAAGCCATTAGCTTAATATGTCGCACAGTCTGCAGAGTGCAACCAGACCACAAATGACCTGAGGCAGATCACCAATGTATGGGCTACCTTTCATTGTCCTTCACACATTCACATGATATTTTACGCCTCTGATACAGATGACACTTGAAAATGTTGCGAAAAAATGAAAACGTTTCCAAAATGCAACTTTCTTTTTCTCTAGAAATGAAGGTATAATTACTGAAAACAGTTGAAAAGATTGTGGCAAAAGGAGAAATTACAATTCATCCATGTGTCACAATGTTTTAAAAGTCGTCTGCTAGCTGTAGAGGTGTAAGAAAGTGTCTGTGTTTGGGAAAGGGTTAAACATCTGACCCGACTTATATCACTCGGGCATGAATTGTAATGCTATATATGAATATCCTGCAACCATGAAAACCATTCTTCCATTTTTAACCATCATCTCGCTTCATTACTGATATTGGTATCATCATTCCTCAATTTCAGCAAGCTTTTGCACCTTCATGGTGTTAAAGTCTTTGGCAAGACTGGGAAGGCGATTTTGTATGGCTAGGCAAGTTATTTATAAAAAACATATATTATTTATATGTCTGTGGCCAATCTAAGACTGGGAAGGACAGTTTTTATATGGCTAGACAAGTTATATATAAATACATATATTATTTTTATCACATGACAATGCTTGTATCTGATTTAGCCCCGGTAGCGACGCCGGCTGTCAATCCAGGGGTTGTGAGTTCATATCCCAGCTCGGCCAACATTCTTTCCGACGTTTGACAAAAGTCCCTGTGACCTGCGTCTATCGTCTTTTTAGTCTATGTGGAAAAGTAGCCAGTTGCTTGGAAAGTATGTTGTGTGGTGTACTGGACTACTGGTGTGGGAAAACCAGGAAACGCATGAGTAGGTGAACTGGTCGCCGTGATATGACGATTTTTTTTTTGAAAACGGCATTAAACCTAATCAATCAATCAATTGTATCTGATTTAATATACCCATTACGTATTTCTTTATATCTTACGTATGTAATATAACATGACCGAATCACTATTTTTGTATTCATCCACACATGTTTACAAAATGGCTGAGAACGTGTATCTGTAAAAACAAACGTCACGATAGATGGACAAGGTAAAGGGACCATTATCTGTCATAAAAATATACTTCTTGAAATTAGTTAACATATTTTTAAGTATTACATGTTGGGACTATTTTCTGACTGCGAAAACCCGATTTTCTTTTTGTGTTTCGTCGTGTGATAAAAATAATCTGATAAGAAAATAAGTTTTATTAAACTCGTCCGATAAATTATGTTATTAAGCTCGCCACAGGCTGGCTTAATAACAAATTTCTTGAACTTGTTAAATAAAACTTTATATGAAATGTCAGATCCTATATAATATGTTATTTATATGTATTAACGACTTGGAAGGACAGTTTTTGTATGGCTAAACCAGTAATATATAAATACAGTCAACCCTGTCCTAAAGAACACCTAGGAATAACTAATCCCTGTCTTTAGCAAACACTCCTTCAGTTTCCCAATATCTCATTTTCTGCATAAATGGCCCTGCAATTACATGTAAAGACAACCTGTGAACAAAGACCATTTTGTTGTGTTCCCATGGGTGGTCTTCATACACAGGTTCCACTAAACCTGGAATGATAAGTTTTTGTATGGCTCTAGACTATCCTGAGATACAATAGAAGTAAAAACCTACCTTTTCATGAACTTGATGATGGTTCTTAAAACTGGATGTTTCAGTGGTTCATCACATGGTCGCCCACATGAATCCATCTTATCAACAATCAGTAGAGTCAATTTAGGTTTAATCCTTTTTCTTTAACACACAACATACATGCATGATAACTTTTATACATTCTAATTGTTAGAGTGACTTAACCCTTTCCCTCATACGACAATTCTGCAGCAGACGACTTTGAACGTATTTTGTCAAAAAATAGAAAATCTCTATAATTGAATGGATAACCTATGACTAAAAGTGGAAAACATTGTGGCAAAAGGAGAAATTTGCAGGTTTTGTGCAATTTCTTCTTTTGTCACTATGTTTTCAAAAAGCCGTCTGCTGCAGAGGCATCAGAAAGTGTCTATATGAGGGAAAGGGTTAAAGGCACTATTCTGACGGGGTGTCTTTTGTTGTTTATTCAATTTCAAATGCTGAGGATGACCTTGTAATTTATAATCTAGGCAAAAATGTGGAAACTTTCTGTAAATGAAAGTATAACTATTGAATCATGCAAGTTGAGAATAAATTGAGCAGGAGGAGAACTTGCTCATAATGAGCAATTTTATCTATTGCCACAATGTTTAAGAAAGTCATCTGCTGCATATGTATTAAAATGTGCCTGTATGTCGGAAAGTGTTAAATGTAGAAAACACTAAAAGTACTTTCGTAATTTTTATACAGGATAAAAGCAGTTCTCGATGCCTCCATGGGAGATGTTATTTTGAAAAGATTGAGGGAAAAAAAAGAATTTTCTCATAACAAGAAACACCAGATTTTAAAATAAAGACAAAAGAAATCAATATTTTGAAACAGAGAAGATACATTCCCACATACGATAAATCTACAGCAGACTACTTTGAAAACATATTTGCAAACTATGGGAAATCTTTGTAAATGAAGGAACATTTACTGAAAGAAATTGAAAACATTGTTGCAAAAGGAGAAATTGCTTGTTTTGAGCAATTTCTCCTTTTGTCATAATGTTTTCAAAAGTAGTCTGCTGTAGATACATCAAAATGTGGGAAAGGGTTAAGGAAAAAGGCTCATCATTATTTTTGTGAACAAAAAAACCTCGTTAATATTTCAATAATTCAGTTACTTAGTTGTATATTGTAGAAAAAAATAGTCAATATGGAAAAAAAGAAAAACAACAACAAAACCCCTTGTACAATATGAACTTCAATTATTTAAATTATCACTGCGAGTCAAGTATGTCTCTTCAAACATCAAAATCCATGAGTTAAGTTTCCATAACACTAAGAGAAAGTTTTGTAAATACGACTATCATCTTTTGACTTTTAACTAATTTGTGTCCATGATACCGGCACTGTCACAGACATTATTACAGTACTGCTCGCAATAAATGCCCTCAATCTCAAATTATACCCTTTCCCGTACACAACAAATCTGCAGCAGACGACTTTGAAAACATCCTGGCAAAAACACGGAAAGGCTCTACGAATGTAGGTTTATTTACTAAAATGAGTGCCAGAACACGGAAAGGCTCTACGAATGTAGGTTTATTTACTAAAATGAGTGCCAGAACACGGAAAGGCTCTACGAATGTAGGTTTATTTACTAAAATGAGTGCCAGAACACGGAAAGGCTCTACGAATGTAGGTTTATTTACTAAAATGAGTTGAAAACATTGTGGCAAAAGAAGCTTTTGCCACAATGTTTTCAAAATTTGTCTGGTGCAGAAGCATCAATAAGCGTCTATTTGTGGGAAAGGGTTAAATTAATGTTTACCTGTTGTCTGCTTAGACGAATTATGTAATGTATAGAAATTTGAAAATTCTTTTACAATGTTGAGTTAAAAACATAATTTGTTTTGAGCAATAAGATTAAATACTGTAGACTTAATCTATTTTATGAACAATGAATAATTGCTAATTGTTTAAATTCTTCTTTGTCCACTTTTGTAAACGTTACGGCAGCGCTGAAGAGAGATAAATGATTTCTTTTGATAAAAGGGTTGACAATACACTCACTGTATGGAAATCTATATTAATTATCATATCAATTAATCATTCAGTCAAACAAAAGGATAACCAAATATTGAACGAAAGTATTAATGCAAAAATAGGCATAAATTAACTTAAATTGTACAATTATGTAAATATTTTAACAATAATTTCTTCTTTTTGTTGATGCCTTATGCTACTTTCAATGTATACATGTTAACAGGGCTTTTTAGATTAAATTTTGTGTTAAACCTTTCCCAATTATTTGGAAATCGGCCAGATACTTTCGGAGGAGAATATTTTTTAAGTTTACACTATTTATTTTTTTCGGTTGCCATAGAAACCAGAATTTTGCATGTATCCAAAAGAATTAAGGGAATTCAGGGGAGGACATAGAGAGGATGCTCCCTATGAAGTTTCATCCTAATTGGCCGAGTGGTTAGGGAGAAGTCGTTTGAAGCAAAAAGTTAACGGATGCACGGACGCACGCACGGATGCATGACGGACAATTCGCCATGACATAAGCTCGACTGGCTTTCAGCAAGTGGAGCTAAAAACCTTTATAAATGAAAGTATAATGACTGAAAAAAATTGAAAACATTGTGGCAAAAGGTGAAATTGCTCGTTTTGACAGTGTTTTCAAAAGTCGTCTGCTGCAGATGCGTCAGAAAGCGTCTCCAAGTGGGCAGGGGTTAAAAATCTGGACATGGGTGCTTATTACCATAAACATGACATGACCAGTCCAGCAACAATGGTCACATTGGATACCAAGCATTCCAGACATCAGTAACGTTGCCAACATCCATATCAGTCTAACAGACACAAATTTGCAAACAAGTATTTAAGTAGATTTAAACGCTTTCCCCAAATACAATGATTCAGCAGCAGATGACTGATAACATCTAAGCAAAAATAGGAAAAATCCGTAAGAGTTAAAAGCATTGTGGAGAGAGCAGATCTTTTTTTATTTTGAGCAAATTTTCTCCTTTTTCAACAATGTTTTCTAAAAGGTTGTCTGCTGCCTGTATGTTGGAAAGGAATAAGGAGATATAACACTTGCCCTCATTCTGACAAGTTCTGTTGCTTTGTGCATCAGACAGAATTTGAAAATATTATGGCAAAAGGAGAAGCACAATCAATTTCTCCTTTTTCTTCGAGTGTTTTTTCGAATCTATAGTAAAATCACACTTCTTACTTTCCTGATGTTCCTTTGACTAATATAAATTCATCAGTTCTCAAAGCAGACAACTTGAAAATTATTACATGTGCTGAACTGTTAAGTAGAGTTAATACCTTAATCTCTGGCTACTTAACTTGCTAATCTCGAAAAACAGGAAATCTATGAAAACTCCCCTATATAAATGTCATTTTCTCTTTGAGATAAGACAGGCATTTCAACAGGAAAGCATCTCATTATGTGTTACAAATCCTATTCTGGCGTGATTTTTCTGTCAACTTTTTTGTAAACACTTTCTCAAATGAAAAGCTCACTCTGAATTAACACTTTCCCACATACAGACAAATTCTGACGCCTCTGCAGCAAACGACTTTTGAAAACATTGTGGCAGAAGGAGAAATTGCTCATTATGAGCAATTTCTCATTTTGCGACAATTTGTCCAACTTTATTCAATAAATATACTTTCATTTATAGATGTTGAAAGTATATGTAGAAGAAAATGTTAATAACCCTTTCCTATTGTCAACAAAACCGCAGCAGATGACTTTGAAATCATCAAGATAAAAATATATGATTTCTATAAATGAAAGTATTATTATAAAATAGAGTTGAAAACGCTGTGGCAAATGAAAAATGCTCATTATGAGTAATTTCTCTTTTTGCCACAATGATTTCTAAAGTTGTCTTCTGCATATACATCAGCAGGAATATGTAGGTGACAAATAGTTAAAAAGGTTCCAAAAATTATTTTGATACAAAGTTGAAATGAATGAGAAAATGAGAAATAGTTTTTCAGAAGTTGTCAGTTGTCAGCATGCATGTTTTGTCATTAAAAAGTATTTCTCAACTGCAGACACAGTGAATAATTATATAAGAAAAGAGAAAGAATCAATTATTTTTCCTACTTTTTCAACCATGTTTTCAAATCTGTTTCAAAATTGAAATCCAAAAATCCCAGATACAAAAAAAAAAAAAGCAAAGAAATATCCTACATGTATCAGTATATTGATATTTAACCCTTACCGTAACATACAGACACTTTCTACCACTTCTGCAGCAGATAACTTTTTTGAAAACACATCATAATGAGCAATTTCCTCTTTTGCCATAATGTTTAAACTCTAATCAATTATTATTCTTTCATTTACAAAGATTTCTGATACTTTTGTCAAGATGTTTCCAAAGTTATCTGCTTCAATTTTGTTGTATGCTGTAAAGGGTTAAAAGCTTTAGAGCCACAATCAACATATTATGAAAAAGTACCTTGGAAATATGCAATATTTGCCTTATATGGTAATTTTTGATGGTTTGAAACAATTGCACAGATTGTCTGATGCAGACCCAAGTTGTCGTTTACAGGTACGATAATTAAGGGGGATGAAAGTTTTAACCTTTTTTTCTCATTTAAGGCACCTGCAGCAGACGACTTTTGAAAATATTGTAGAAAAAAAAGAATTTGATGCTATTTCCGGTTTTGTGATTTTTTTTTTATCCATTAATAATACTGTCATTTATAGAGATTTTACAAATGTCTGCCTAGATAATTGCAATGTCCTCTGCTGCAGAATTCTTGTAAGTGGGAAAGGGTAATAATATCTTCTCATTCCTCATTAAGGCCTAAGAGCAGTTAATCACTTGTTTGAATTATGAAAGTCGTTGAGTCTGAGTTTAATTTTATATGATGTTGCCCTCATTATGACACTTAACCCTTTCCCTCATACCACAATTCCGCAGCAGACGACTTTGAACATATTTTGTCAAAAAATAGAAAATCTCTTTAATTAAATGGATAACCTATGACTAAAAGTGGAAAACATTGTGACAAAAGGAGAAATTGCACGTTTTGTGCAATTTCTTCTTTTGTTACTATGTTTTCAAATAGTCGTCTGCTGCAGAGGCGTCAGAAAGCGTCTATATGAGGGAAAGGGTTAACATAACAAGAGCTGTCGGAGGACAGCGTGCTCAACTATTTCACCGCTTATTAAATTTACTGAGATAATGGACTCTAATGAAGTTGCATGCAAAACATTAACCACAATTTCTTAAAGTTGGGAAGGGTTGTATAACCTTTCAATGGAATGCATCAAGTAGTTACTATGATATGGACTCTTAAGGTAGTTGCATGCAAACCTTTAACCATAATTTCTAAGTAAAAAAAGGGCCACAATTTGCACAATATGCAGGATAGAGTTATCTTAATTGGTTGTGTATATAGTTGTGAAATTGGGAAAGGTTGTATAAAGTTTCATTACAATGATTCAAGTTGTTACTGAGATTACAATCTAAATGTAGTTACGAAACTTAAACCAGAATTTTTAATTCCAAAAAGGGCCATAACTTGCATAAAATGCTGGATAGAGTTATCGTACTTGATTGTTTACATAGGTGTGATTGTTGGGAAGAATTGTATACAGTTTCAATGCAATGTATCATTTAGTTACTAAGATATGGTCTCTTAATGTAGTTGCATGCAAAACTTTAACCAGAATTTATAAGTCCAAAAAGTCCATAACTTGCATAAAATGCAGGATTGAGTTATTTAACTTGAAAATCAACATAGGTATGATAGTTGGGAAGGGTTGTATAAAGTTTCAAAGCAATGCATCAAGTAAATACTAGGATATCGACTATTAATGTAGTTGCATGCAAAACTTTAACCAAATTTCTAGTTAAAAAGAGGGCCATAAATTGCATAAAATGCAGGATAGAGTTATCTAACTTAATAATCTACACAGGTGTGATAAATGGGTAGGGTTGTAGAAACGTTCAATGCAATGCATACTGAGATAATTGGACTCTTTAATTTAGTTGCAAGTAAAATCAAAGCGCCAATGGCACTGTAGTGGCGATCGTATGGAAAATCCTGCAAAGTAACAAGCAGTATAACGGTGTAGGGCTTGCGATTTTCAATAATAGTGCGCTCTGGTGCGGGTAAATTTGAAAATGTATCAACCCTGCATCTTTTGACAGTAGAATAATGTTAGTTTGCCAGAATGTTGTCTTGGTGATGTTTTAGTTACGTTCTGAAATTGGTCATGATGTGCTCAAAATTAGGCCATTCCAAATTTATGAAAAATCTAGTTGGTACTCGATAGACTACCGTTTTAGCTCATTAGAATCGCTATTTGTAATCTCAACTGTTCGGGTAATCACATGTTCATCACCAGGTCGCTAGGCCATATTAAGTTAAAATGTTGTGTACACTCTAGAAATTACTATATTATCAAGAAAGGAGAGAAAAAAGTATCCATTAGTTTGGTGTTTGTTTCAATGATGTCCGATATTAAACAGGTCTGTTCAATTTAGTCCCTTCACATTGCATGATTAAGGGTTGTCAGAGCCATATAAACACAGTGTATTTATATGTCTCTGAGGTTGTTTAACTGCTTCGAAAATTTGAGTGCAATAACAAACACAAAACATGCTCCAAAAGCACAATTTCACTATTTGCCAAACTGTTCAATTTATAAAAATATAGGCATATATTATAATGCTCGATCTCCAAACTAAATTAGGCTACACTTACAGCATTGATTGCTAATTGACTCTAGAATGTGCAGACTTGTATACATAACGTGTGTACGCATGCACTGACATCGTGTGTCCTTTAAACCTTTGTAAACCAGTCTTATCATCTAGACGCTTTCATATATTTAAACAACTACAAAATAAAGCATTTATTCTCGTGAGCTATTTATAGAACCTTTTGGAATTTCCAGATTTGAGTATCACCAGAGTTATTTGCAAGGCAGATAGAATGCGCAATGATATTTATTATCTGCCCAATCATGACGAAGATAATATATATATATTTTAACTCTATGTAGATAATGTCTCGATAAAACTGAAATATTAGTAACAATCCGGTACCAAAGTAGCACTGACATAATTATTATTAATTGCGTCTCTGCATCAATGATGGAACTATAACGGATGTGAGTAAATTGGTTTGCAGTAAGGAAAATATATCAACGGGCTTTTCAAAACCGACTATGTAAATATTTTTCGTTGTTGTTGTTTCTGTTAGCATTGTGGCGATTGTCAAACCAATCGCTACAAAAAGGGCCATAACTAGCATAAAATGCAGGATAGAGTTATCTAACTTGATAATCTACACAGGTGTGATAGTTGGGTAGGGTTGTATAAACATTCAATGCATCAAGTAAATACTGAGATATGGACTCTTAATTAAGTTGCACGCAAAACTTTAACCAGAATTTCTAAGTAAAAAAGGGCCATAACTTGCTTAAAATGTAGGATAGAGTTATCTAACTTGATAATCTACATAGGTCGGACAGTTTGGTAGGGTTGTAGAAAGTTTCAATGCAATACATGTGGTATTTAAGTACTTGCATGCAAAACCTTAACCAAGGTGTGATGTGGACGCCGACGCCAGGGTGAGTAGTATAGCTCTCATATTTTTCGAATAGTCAAGCTAAAAAGGATATTAACCCTTTCCCTCATATAGACGATTTCTGACGCCTCTTCAGCAGACGGCTTTCTGAAAACATAGTGACAAAAGAAATAATTGATCAAAACAAGCAATTTCTCCTTTTGCCACAATGTTTTCCACTTTTAGTCATAGGTTACTAATTAAATTAAAGAGATTTTCTATGTTTTGACAAAATATGTTCAAAGTCGTCTGCTGCAGAATTGTTGTATGAGAGAAAGGGTTAATGGCGATTTATAATCAAATTACACAACTGTAACAGATGGTGTTTGGTCATAACAATTCACCAGCTTCTAGTAAGCTTGTACAATTAGAGAAGAACCAGATTAGACTTCACACACTATTAATCTGGATCTTCCCTGTATGAATATTTTTTTATATTTGAAATATATTATTTTTCTATGTTTTCCATGTTTATTAACCCTTTCCCACATACAGGCGCTTTCTGACGCCTCTGCAGCAATTATGACCTTTAACCCTTTCCCTCATATAGACGCTTTCTGACGCCTCTGCAGCAGACAGCTTTTTGAAAACAGAGTAACAAAAGAAGAAATTGCACAAAACGTGCAATTTCTCCTTTTTTCACAATGTTTTCCACGTTTAGACATAGAGATTTTCCATTATTTGACAAAATATGTTCAAAGTCGTCTGCTGCAGAATTGTCATATGAGGGAAAAGGTTAAAAAACATTGTGGCAAATGAAGACATTATTTTCAACTCTTACATTTCCTTTTTACAGAGAATTTCCATATTTGGACTAGTATGTTTCCAAAGTCGTCTGCTGCAGATTTTTTGTATGTGGGAAGGGGGCATCTGGATCTTCACTGAAGGTCGATTTGGGTGTGGCATGGCAAATATGACTCTCGTAAAACTATCACTTATTCAGTATGACTACAAGTAAATCACAGACCATTATGACTACCAGTTGAACGTCTTTATGAAGCGCCAGGGGCAACAAACACCTTAATGGGTAATTTGTAAGTAAATTGCAATAATTATTGAATTTACCCATGAGCAAAGTTTTTACTGTTATCCACTTGCAGATGCATTTTGATGCACCTGCAACAAGAGACTTTTGAAAATATTATAGATAAAGGAGAATGAGCAATAATTCCCTTTCCTTCAATGTTTTTTAATACCTTTATTTAAAGAAATTTTCCCTATTTCAACCTAGATGTTGTCAAAGTTGTCTGCTGCAGATTTGTTGCATGTGGAAAGGGTTAACCCTTTCCCTCATATAAACGCTTTCGGACGCCTCTGCAGCAGACAGCTTTTTGAAAACATAGTGACAAAAGAAGAAATTGCACAAAATGTGCAATTTCTCCTTTTGCCACAATGTTTTCCACTTTTAGTCATAGGTCATATATTCAATTATGGAGATTTTCTATGTTTTGACAAAATACGTTCAAAGTCGTCTGCTGCAGAAATGTCGTATGAGGGAAAGGGTTAACCGTTTTTCTACTTCATTTATTGCGTTTGACAAGGATCACAAAAGATCAAGATCTTTTCCATTAGTCAATAGTCAAACGACAGCTACATGACATAGGGTCAACATTGGTTTATCAAAGATTTTGATCTTCAGTCTCAAATATGTAGATCTAGGACTCAGGGCTGGCTCACCTTCATCACCCTGTGAAGGGGCTTTCCCACACTTCACCCTTTAAAGGGGATTTCCAACATGCAGAAAATCTGCAGCAGACAACCTAGAAAATAAGCAGGCAAAAATATGGAAAATATCTATATACTTGTATAGAAGTATAATTATTGAAACGGATTGAAACTTTGTGTCTGCTACAGATGTTTATCTAAATGCTCTCTGCAAGTAGGCAAGGAAACCCAAAGCATAATAAATAAAAACCTGCTTAAAAGAGATGGCAATAACATAGTATGAAGTGTATGAAGAACATGACACTATGCCCTTTCCCACTTACGACAATTCTGCGGCAGACGACTTTGAACATATTTTGTCAAACAATAGAAAATCTCCATAATTGAATGGATAACCTATGACTAAAAGTGGAAAACATTGTGGCGAAAGGAGAAATTGCTTGTTTTGTCACTATGTTTTCAAAAAGCTGTCTGCTGAAGAGGTGTCAGAAAGCATCTATATGAGGGAAAGGGTTAAGGTCAAAGATAAGAAACTTATTCTAAGACCTAAGTAAATGTACATTTACATGCAAAGCTAATCTCAATATTTATTCTTCGAATAGTTGAGCTAAAATTCGAGAAGGTAGAGGGGGTACATGATGACCATGTTGTCACGAGCAATATACTTTGAAAAGTTGATGACGAAATATTAAGAAATGGCAAAATTATTGCTGTCGTTAAGTCTATCATGACATAATTCAAGTACAAAAAGGGGCATAACTTTGTCAAATGTAACCTTGATGCAAAGATTTGCTGCGACGAGTGCAATAACCTCCTTATTCTTCCAAAAGTCGAGCTGAAGATAGTTTCTAATTCCTGAAGAAGGCTTAGGGATGAACATTTGTTTCATTGTTTTTTCTCGCTTGACATCTAACTGTTTACCAATACAATATTTCAGTGATGTTATTTTTTTCAGAAACATCTCCACCCTTTCCCACATACAACAAATCTGCAGCAGACAATTTTAAAAACATAGCGACAAAAACCTGAAAAATCTCAATAAAAGATAGCTTAATTGTGTTGTGGCCAAAGCTGAAATTGCTCATAATGAGCAATTTCACCTTTGGCTACAAGGTTTTCAAAAGTTATCAGCAGCAAAAAATTCATACAAATATTTTAAAAATGGAAGTAATGGATGCCCTCCATTGTGCTCAGGGTTGTGGGTTAGCATTACGACTGACTGGCTTGTGTCAGGATAAATGGACCAGTAGTACTGGTAACATACCCAGGCAAAGCTGTGATATAACAGATTTTTTTTTGAAACCTGCATAATTAAAACACCAATCAATCATGCATTGAAAACAGCAGGTATTGCAAAGACTCTGTAAATGATAGTAAATTATTGGAAAGAGTTGAAACTAGTGTTGAAAAAGGAGAACATTGATCAATATAAGCAATTTCTCTTTTTGATGTAATATTTTTTGAATACAAGTTTAAATCTAGACAGAGAAAAAAACAGTATACCTTTCTAGATTGCAGTCAAATTGTAAATAGTGTAATTAATGAATCAGAAGTTGTCAAAGTCCAAGGGCAATAACTGCTTATAATTATCTTACAGGAAACACTTTTTACCCTTTCCTCTCTTGCAGACACCTTTTGACGCATCTGGAGCAGACGACTTTTGAAATCATAATGGCAAGAGAAGTAATCACTTATAATGAGCAATTTCTCATATTGCCACAATGAAATCAACTCATTTCAATATTCATATTTTCCATAATTTTGCCAAGATGTTTTCAAAGTCGTCAGCTGCAGATTTATTGTTTTTGAGAAAGGGTTAATTTTGTGTGTTTTGATGAGGTTTTACGCCTTTTTCCAACAGTATTTGAGGTTCATCATGGCCACAGAACCCTTATTCACGGTCCCTGTGTGACAAAACAGTACAAGAATAGGAAATGTGCTTTGCCCAGGGGAGCTTCCATTCCATGACCGAGACGCCCTGTCCCACATACCCAACCCTTACCCAATTGGCCACAGGGGAGTCCTATACAGTTTATACAGTTTATAAAGATAAAAACTTACATGGATGAGGTTTCACAGATTTCAGCATCCATGTTGATGGCTTGGCTAGGTCCAAGGGCTTTAACTTTTCTATCTGAAAAAAGAAGCAAATCACACTTACTTCTTTATGTGTTACAGACATGTATATTCAAATCAGCAATTTTAAGCACTATTCTCAACAAATCTGCAGCAGACGACTTTGAAATCTTGTAGGTGAAAATGTGGAATAAGGTATAATTACTGAAGAAAGTTGAAAACCTTGTGGTAAATGGAGAAATTGTTCAAAATGAACAAATTCTCCTTTTGTCACATTGTTTTTTAAAAGTCGTCTGCTGCAGAAGCTTCAGAAAGCATCTGTATGCGGAAAAGGGGTAACTCTGTATTAAAATTTATGATAACTTAATTTACACCTCAGATGTTAACCAAACAGTCTCCCACATAATAGGAATCTGGCACGGTGACGGGCAGACGGCTTAGAACATATTTAGAAACAAAATGTGGAAAAAATGAGTAAAACCTCAGTTCAGTCAACATACTTTCCCATATTTTACTAAAGTCAATGCGGCAAGCAACATTCATCTTCTACCAATGGGCTAACAGTCTATGTGGAAAATCAGTTAGTTGCTTGGAAAAGCTATTTTGTTACAGACCTGCATGGTATCAGAAAGCCAGGAAACAAAACAGTAATGGGTATGCAAATTTGGCATATGATTTGACTGAAAATTTGTTTAATCCTTTCCCACATACAACAAATCTGCAGCCGACGACTTTGAAAACATAGTGACAAAATCCTGAAAAATCTCCATAAAAGATAACTTTAATGTTAAATAAAGTTGAAAACAATGTGGCCAAAGGAGAAATAGCTCATCATCTGCAGATTTGTTGAATGTGGGAAAGGGTTAAATCTCACAACTTTTACATCCTGAATTGAGGCAACAGCTCAGTGCCACCGGCTCCCACAAGAGTTTAGAGGTCAGCTTAAGAATTAACCCTTTCTAAATTACATAAAATATGCAGCAGACAACAGTGTGAATTATTGAATATGATTGAAAACATTGTTACAAAAAGAGAATGTGAATTTTTGTTACAATGATTTTAAATATTATCTGCTACAGATGCATCAAATATGGAAAAGGGTTAAAACAACAAAATCTCAAACAAAATCCCAATTTGAAAGACTAATAGCTGCGAAAGCCCTTACCTGTGTAGAATAAATCTTTCCAATAAGACATCCACAATTGTAGTATCACAGCCTCTACCACAGCCTGTACCAAATCTCATTTGTTATCGTATTTTAATTTGAAAGTCTCAGAGTTGCATTAAAATGAATCCTAATAACATCACGGCAGTTAAAGGTCTGAAAATATATAAATCCAATACACACAGAAAAACACCACATTTAAGATGCTAATGACAGTTTAACCCTGACAGAAGGAGGAATGAGCTTGCACGATCAAGTATCGAGGGCTTGGCGTGAAACGGTTGTAACTCAAAACCTATTTTGAAAACCCTGGATTAGGGGCAATTTTGACCCATTTGTAAACAATGCAAATTTAGGTGCCATTGCTCAGAACGAGCAATGGCACCTAAATTTCCATTGTTTACCAAGAGAAATGATTTAACGCTTATAAAAACTTCATGGCGAGGTGATTAATCTTGGTAAAAAAATATCAATTTTAGTTACAACCGTTTCACGCCAAGCCCTCGGTATTATTCACACCGTTTTCCCACACTTACAATTTTCCCTCTCTTTATAATTATATGTGTAAGCTAAAATTGAAACTCACATATCTAAAGTGAAATTTATAAAAAATTATTTAAAAAGCAAACCATTCTAAAACATTGCTGAGAAACGTTCCTTTTTTTTCCATATTTTCATGAAGAATTCATTTTTTTATCTGAAAAAATGACATAAATTTACAGTTTGGTTTAAACAATTTTAGGGTTTAGAAAGAAAGAAAAACTGTAGAGTATAAAGAAGCAAATTGCCTTAACCCTTTCCTCTCATACAGACACTTTATGATGCCTCTACAACAGACAACTTTTGAAAAGACTTTGATAAAAGGAGAAATTGCTCAAAACAAGCAATTTCTCCTTTTGCCACAGTATTTTCAACTTAATTCAATTATTATACTATTATTTATAGAGATTCTTCACATTTCTGCCAATTCTTTTTTCAAAGTTGTCTGCCTCACATTTGCTGTATGTGGGAAAGGGTTAAATAAATATGAAACAATATGGGGCACATAAAGAACAATTCAGCTAGAAATTCTTCAAAAGAGAAGCAAATTACTGAAGTATTTTTAAATAAATTAGATAACCCATTCCTAATTGCAGACATATTTTAATACTTCTGCAGCAGATGATTTATGAAAACATCATGACAAAAGGAGAATTGCTCATAAGAATTGTTTTCTCCTTTTGCAACAATGATTTCCAACTATATTCAATAGTTACTTTCATAAATAGGGATTATCCATATGTTTCTCTATATTATGTTTTCAAAGTCATCTGATGCAGATTTGTAATATGTCGGATAGGGTAAACAAAAGCTATTGAAATTCCTTTCTAAACCAATTATTAACATTTTAACTCATTTACTTTGCAATAAATTGTCCCATTACTGATGTATATTGTTGATAGGAGAAGGTTCACTCTAATTGAATCATTTAAGTCATTTCTTACTCAAGTTAAAAAGTAGAAGGATTTTTGAAAATGAAGCCATTGCTTTAATTCTTTCCCACCTACAACAAATCTGCAGGAGACGACTTCGAAAACACATAGACAACAAATGGGTAGTTTGGGAAGTATAATTATTGAATAGAGCTGAAAAAATTATGGTAAATGGAGAAATTGCTCATTTTAAGGAATTTCTGCTTTTGCCACAATGTTTTCAAAAGTCACCTGTCTGCAAATGGGAATGACTGTTAAAAAGTACAAGTAGTGTTTCTTGAAAGCTTTCAAATAACTTTTCAATGCAGGTTTACCCTATAAATAAATGCATTCATTGAATTTGACCCTTTCACAGGTATTGAAGACTTTTGATGCCCCAGGAGATGGCTTTCAAAACACTGTAAGATATGAAATAACTGATGAAAATAAGCAAACGTACAGCTTATACTCAATCAATATAACTCATTTTACAGTCAGGTAAACCCTTCAATTTGGCCTATTGACTTTTTTTCTGACCCAACAAAACCCATATTCAACATTCGCCTAGATATCATCAAGCCAATTTGACCTTGTGACCTTATTTTTGACCCGACATTCAAGACAAATTATTTTTACAAAGTGTCAACAAGATTTGCCTTTAATTTCCTCAAGTGACCTTGTTTTTGACTAAACATGACTCATATTCAAAGTATATAATCAAGATAAACATTCTGACAAAGTTTCAACATGCTTAAAAAAAACAAGTTAAAAATGCGGACACCGGAGTGTTAGCAAGATTTTCCTTCAATTTGACCTCATGTGACCAAGATTTGATGGAGATGTATGTTCTGATAAACTTTCATGAAGAGTGTTAACAAGGCAATTGTTGATGACATATGACTGAAGACAGACTGATGAAAGGTGATCATAATAGCTTACCTTGAGCACTTCCTGGTAAGGTGAGCTAAAAAAATAATTCAGGTAAAAAGGATCATTAATACATGTATTCTGAAAGAGAAAAATAAAATACAGTGATACCATTAATATTCTCCTTTTCCTTGTATATTTTTAAATAGCTGTTGACTACAGGTGTCAAAAATTGTCTGTATCGGGGAAAGGTTTAAGGAGAAGTTTCACTGCAATTGATAGTGAAAAGTATTAGCATAATTTAACCTTTTGCTGACAATAATATGTGGTTTTAAACCCATAATTTTGGGTACTGATTTTCTTCTTTAACCCTTTCTCACATATAGACACTTTTTGACGCTGCTGTAGCCGCCAACTTGAAAATATTGTTGCAAAAAGGAGAAATTGCTCATAATGAGCATTTTCTCCTTTTGCCTCAATGTTTTCAATTTTATTTATTAGCCCTTTTCCTCATATAGACGCTTTCTGACGCCTCTGCAGCAGACGGCTTTTTGAAAACATAGTGACAAAAGAAGAAATTGCACAAAACGTGCAATTTCTCCTTTTGCCACCATGTTTTCCACTTTTTGTCATAGGTTATCCATTCAAATATGGAGATTTTCTATGTTTTGACAAAATACGTTCAAAGTCGTCTGCTGCAGAATTGTCGTATGAGGGAAAGGGCAAATACTACATTCATTTGCAGAGATTTTTCACATTTTGGCGTAGATGTTTTCAAAGTAGTTTGCTTCAGACTTGTTATATGTGGGTAGGGATAAATGGAAGTGTCGGAAAAATTAGTATAAATGAGCCTTGGTCTTAGAAAAGCTATGGGAACAACCTGGCATTTTAATTTGGCTCTGCACTGATTGCAATAACTCAAACATGTGATTGATTGAATGATTGGGGTTTAACAATTTCAAAAAAAATTCAGTCATATCACGGAGACCAGTTCACCCATTTCCTAGTTTTCCCACACCAGTCCACCACACAACATACTTTCCAAGCAACTGGCTACTTTTCCACATAGACTGTCAAACAGCCCATTGGTGAAAGACAAATGACACAGGTCACAGTGACTTTTGTCAAACTTCGGAAAGAATGTTGGCCGAGCTGGGATTGGAACTCACAACCCCCGGATTCGAACATGTGAACATTTGAATATATCGATTTACCCGAATCATATCCTGTTGCTGTTGCTCTGTTTTCTTGATTTGATTTTATAACTGACTTGCTTTTCATAATAAACATTTAAGTACAGTCAAACCTGTGCTAAAGAACACCTTTGTATAGCAAATTCCCTGTCTATAGCAACCATATTTTTAATTTCCCAATTACTAATTTTCTGCACAAATGACCCTGAAATTAAAGACCACCTGTGAACAAAGACCCGATTCTTCTATTCCCATGGACTGTATACCGTAAATGAATTACAAAGCTAAAATTAATAAAGCATAAATCCAACGATACTTAGCCAAGATTTGATGGAGATGTATTTTCTAATAAATGCATTCATGTAGATTGGATGTAAAATGTTGCCTGTAGAGTGTTGATGACCCAAGACAGACGACACACAGACAACAGATAAAACGTGACCACAATAGCTCACCATGAGCACTTTGTGCACAGGTGAGCTAACAAGAGGGCCAAGATAGCCCTAAATCAATCACCTGAGTTATAGTATACTAGCAAACGCTACTGCTTAGAAAGGTGAACATTTGATCAAGAGTGGGAACAAACTGCAAATTAGACAGCTTATCAGTAAAGAACATTAAATTTTGTAATAATGTATTAAATCTTTGGACAATTTCAAAGAGGACCACCACAGGAACATTTCTTTGAAGTTTGGTTGATATTATTCAATTGGTTTAAGAGATGTTGTTTGAAGCTTAAAGTTCCTTTTAACCCTTTCCTGATGGCGTCTGGCAGTTATCTTTTTCAACCAATCAATATGGCTTGAACAAATTATGTAGTGTTAATAAGAAACATTTCTGATAAACTATTTTGAAATCAGACGAAAACTTTAACAAGAATTAAATTTTAAAGTTTTGTCATATCACCCTTTTCTTATGCCGTCTGGTGGCCATGTGAGTGTCAACCAATCAATATGGCTTGACCAAATTTTGTAGAAGGTCGCTCAAGGAACATTTCTACCAAAATACTTTGGAAGCTGATTCAGAGAAGAAGAATTTTGAAGATTGGTAGTTTTCCATCCTTTTCTGATGCAAAAGCAATCTAAGATCTTCATAGAATTTAAATCTTTGAATTTTTTTTGAAAGAGAAGCACCAAAGGATCATTCCAGTGAATTTTGGTTGAAATTGGTCAAGTGTATTAGGAGGAGATGATGATCTTCTAGGTAAGTCCAATCATCCTTTGAAGTTTGTTGACGCAGGGCATAGGGTTCTTGAGGTATTGAGTATATGGTCCCTGTGACAATGAACTTTGACCCAGTGACCCTAAAAAATAAGGGTCATCTACTCAGTCAACAGTCATCTGTTGCAAATGAATCAAAATAAGTCTGTATGAGAGGCGAAATAGATAATCCCATAAATATTCACAGATGAAGAATGGATGATAACTCTTCAATAACAGAGCAGGCCAATCTAATTTGGAAAAATGTCTCTAATTCAGGGACCTGATTCCAAGTGACTGAATCTATCTGGCTAATTATCAAACTTGGCTCTAAATATTATACCAACTAGAACTATCACTGAAGATGATAAATACCCCCAAAACAGCACCTTGACCTACACCATAACTTAATAGTAAAAGGGCCATAACTCTGTAAAACAAGAGCACCGCGTACAGCACAGACGCTCGACTGATAGAAAACAGAAAAAAAAAGCTGAGCTAAACAAAAAACCTTAACCGGACGACCACGCCGCCGCAGACGCCGACGCCAATAGCTCTCGTTTTTTTCAAAAGTCGAGCTAATAACATGCAATTGTAAGACCTTTAGGATATGCACATCTCCACTTGGTATAGAAGCTTCATTTAAAGTTTTATTGAATTCCACCCAGTGGTTTGTAAGAAAAAGGCCGGAAAAAATATGGCTTCCGACCGACAGCCTGTCTCCTATATATCCCCTCTTCTTCGAAGGGGGTATAATAATCAGTCCCAACAAGTTTGATGAAATTCTGACTAAAACAAAGTAAGAGACAACGTTTTTAGATGTCAATGCTTAGGATGAACCTATAACACATACAGTTTAAACCTTTCCCGCATACAACTAATCAGCAGCAGACGACTTTGAAAATGGTTAGCAAAAAACGTTGAATATCTCTCGATATATAAAAGTGTAACTATTGAACAGAGTTGAAAACATTGTGGCAAATGGAGAAAAATTGCTCATGATGTGGGAAAGGGTTTTAATGAATTAATAACCTTTACCAATTATGGTGAATCTGCAGCAGACAATTCTGAATACATCTAGACGAGAAATTGGAAAATCTCTGAAAATATTAGTATAGTAGTTAAAAAGAGTAGAAAACATTGTGGCAAATGGAGATAATAATCATTTTGAACAATTTTTCATTCAGTAACAATGTTTTCAAAACTAGTTTGCTGCAGAGGTGTCAGAATGCATCTATTATGTGGGAAAGGGTTAACCCTTTGCCACATATGATGAATTTCTCTAAAAACGACAAGACAAGACCAGGGCTATCAGAAGAAAACTTTCTGAAAAAACTAACAATTTATTTGAAATTTATTAATAATCAACAACAAAAAAGCTTTCTTTTTACCACATGAGAATTGAATACCATCCTGTACTAACCCAATCCCACCTACAACGAATCCCAACGGACTTCTTTAAAACATTTAGGTAAAACTGGAATGTACACTTATTGAATAGAATTGAAAGCATTGCAGCAAACAAACAAATTGTTTATTTCAAGCAATTTCTCCTTCTGCCATATTGTTTTCAACAGCTATCTACAAGAGGAAATGGGTGAAGTCCAGCTCAAACATCAAAGACGGCTTTTTGAAAACATGGTGACAAAAGAAGAAATTGCACAAAACGTGCAATTTCTCCTTTTGCCACAATATTTTCCACTTTTTGTCATAGGTTATCCATTCAATTATGGAGATTTTCTATTTTTTGACAAAACACGTTCAAAGTCGTCTGCTGCAGAATTTCCGTATGAGGGAAAGGGTTAAACCTTTACATAGTCATGTACCATATTTATAAAATGAAAGCAAAGCTTGAATACAAAATAAATAGCCGTGGCGGGGGGACGCTTAATAAGAATGACAGCCACAGTCGGACCCTTGTTTGAACCGTAAGAGCCGGCTAAATTGGTCTTAGCGATTAGAGCCAATGCAACTCTTGAGCTCCAGCAGGTGGTATTGATTTCATACCATATGTTTTTTTATCTCGATGTTAACCCTTTCCCTCATACGACAATTCTGCAGCAGACGACTTTGAACGTATTCTGTCAAAACATAGAATATCTCCTTAATTGAATGGATAACCTATGACAAAAAGTGGAAAACATTGTGGCAAAAGGAGAAATTGCACGTTTTGTGCAACTTCTCCTTTTGTGACTATGTTTTCAAAAAGCCGTCTGCTGCAGAGGCGTCAGAAAGCGTCTATAAGAGGGAAAGGGTTAATATAAGGTGTGTGACCAATATCATCTTTCCTGTCCGCCGGGATACACCAGTACTCCACATAACAATCTTCCCAAGCAACTGGCTGCTTTTCCACATAGACTTAGTCTATTGGTGGAAGACGAATGACGCATGTCGCATTGACTTTTGTCAATCGTCGTTAAAGAAAGTTGGCCGAGCCGGGATTCAAACTCACAACCCCTGGATTGACAGCCCACGTCGCTACCGACTGAGTTACCGAAAACCCAAATTAAACAAACAAACAAAATATCTGTAAACTTTTGTCTATTGATGGGCTATTGCTCTGTGTTCACCTGGTTTGTTATAGCATGATATGACCCTTTCCCACATACACCACTTCTGTAGCAGATAACTTTGAAAATATATTGTCAAAAATATGAAAAAGCTCTATAAATTTCAGTATTATTATTGAATAGAGTTGAAAACAGTGTGGCAAAAGAAAAATTGTTCATCATGATCAATTTTTTCTTTTGCCACAATGTTTTCAAAAGTCGTCTGCTTCAGATAAGTAGAAGTCAAAATGTGTCTGTAAGAATGATAGGGATAAAGAGGTCATTTGACACTACTGAATAGAACTGAATTTAATTGTCGGACTTGATTGGATGTGTTGTATGAGGTCTCAAAATCCTTCCATACAGCATACTCATCCAATAGAATTCACTTATTGTATTCAAATGTGTCAAATAACTGCTAAGTGTGTGGAAAAAAATAAAACCCTTTCCAACCTGCAGATGCCTTTTGGTGCATCTGCAGCACATGACTTCTGACAACATCTCGGCAAAAGGAGAAATTGTTCATGATGAATAATATCCTCCGTTTGTCACAATGCTTTAAGTTCTAATCATTAATAACTTTTTTATATTATTTCCTAGATGTTTTCCAAGTCATGGGAAAGGGTTAAAGCAAATATTGTAGTTTATGTGACAAGAAAAATGTTTGGCATTCGTTTTATTATCGCTTTACAATTTATGCAGATTTTCTACAATATAAATAATATACACAAGCTCAACAATTTCATTACATGATTTTGTTAAATGCCATTTTTAAACAATTTTGCAATGACGAGGGAATTTGTAAAAGATGAAAAACATCTAGAGGACAGCTTATCCATGTATTAAAGTGTAACTTTGAATAATTTACTATTTGAAATTAACTTTCATTTTGAAAATGGTCTGAACTCTCATTAACCCTTTCCCTCATATAGACGCTTTCTGACGCCTTTGCAGCAGACGGCTTTTTGAAAACATAGTGACAAAAGTAGAAATTGCTCAAAACGAGCAATTTCTCCTTTTGCCACAATGTTTTCCATTATAAGATATAGCTTATCCATTAAATTATAGAGATGTTCTATTTTTTGTCAAAATATGTTCAAAGTTGTCTGCTGCAGAATTGTCGTATGAGGGAAAGGGTTAAGGAACATACATCGTGGTTGATCCACACCCTATGTTTATCCCTTTTCAACTTATAGATCCATTCTGACACCTGGTCAGGCATCTGTATGCGGGAAAGGGTTAATTCTGTATGGCAAAAGTAAATAACTACAAAATGAATGAATCACAATAGAATGATGTACTGTAATGGATTTACCCTGAGTCAGAACTTCAGATAAAGGGAGCAATGTGTGTTGGTTGACCTTTATTTGACCTGTAAACCCAATAGTGTTGGATTCCAACAACACTCACCGAGATATTGGTGGACAGAGACCTTCCTTCTCCCCTTTTTCTAAGCATCAGTTCACTTTCATTGACTAGTTATCTGTATCACTATTATTATTATCATCATATGAAGTCCAGATTAGGAGTGGTATTCAGCTCTTTTTTCAACAATTTCTCTCTTATTATTAATGCAAACCCTATGTTGTGGGTACTCAAAATAATCGCCTCATTGAGACGATTCTTTTGAGTATCCACAACCTAGGGTAACAGGGTCAGATAAGGATTTTAGAACATGCAAAATGCCCCTTATCTAGACCTCTGAATTTATCATATTTTCAAATATATCACAAAATGTATCATAATTTGTTTTCTTCAATATATTGGTTTCTTACCTTGTTAATAACCCTTTCCTGACTTGTAGATGCCTTTTGAAAACATCGTGGCAAAAGGAGAAATTGCTCATTATGAGCAAATACTCCTTTTGCGACGACCTTTTCAGATTACTCTATCATAGTTTTGCCTACGTGTTTTCAAAGTTAAAATGTCACATTTACATGTCAAGTATTACAACCATTACTTGAAAACATTACTTTCAATATTTTAAGACTTTTAAGAGGTTAAGATTAAGTGTATATTGCTTGGTATTTTATAAACCCTAAATCCAAATCTAAAAGCTATGCTGTGGGTATTTAAAAAAATCGTCACATTGAGACAATTATTTAGGTACCAACAACATCGAATTTAAACCCTTTGACTGTTGGAACCCATTTTGTGATGCCTCTGCCAGCAGTATAGGAGCCAGGTCAACCAGTGCATCCATGCTGCCTGACCAGCCTCTATACCGTTGGCTGCACAACTCAACATTTATATTGTGATATTCCTAGATTTGGCTATGGATCATTCCAAATACAAAACTGGATAAGTCCATTTTAAAACTTCAGCATTGAGAATGTTAACTTCAGTTTTAAGTGAGATATTGTGGGAAAAAGAGCTGTTTATGTCTCCTTATCTTGGCATCTGCTATCTATTGGACCCTCAATCATGTCAGCACCGGTATTTTCAGGAACAGTTATCTTACAATTATCTATTGAACTATCTTTTAAGACTAGATCTGCACCATTAAGATTAATGCCATTTTCTGAAATATTATTATTTTCGACTAATTCGTCATTTGAAACCTCTACTGTAGTATCAAACTCATCTGTTATATTTTCTAAAGCACTTTCTGTACTACTTCCATCATCGATTGAATTTTCTCTCAATTTAACGTCATCTTCTGGATTTCTTTTATCACTTGTAGAACTATCATCAGTCTCTGTTACTTCATTTGATACACTGTTATTATCCTCAGAAGCTGGTTCCTTTTCAGGTTTTGTAGAACTATCATCTGTCTCTGTCACTTCATTTGATACACTGTTGTTATCCTCAAAAGCTGGTTCCTTTTCAGGGTTTGTAGAAATTTCATCTGTCTCTGTCACTTCATTTGATACACTGTTGTTATCCTCAGAAGCTGGTTCCTTTTCAGGGTTTGGAGAACTATCATCTGTCTCTGTCACTTCATTTGATACACTGTTGTTATCCTCAAAAGCTGGTTCCTTTTCAGGGTTTGTAGAAATTTCATCTGAATAATCTTTGTAGCAGCTTTGAGCCAGATAGTACAGATGCAGAGGGTTCCCTTTATCCACCAGATCCACGTGTCTCAGGCTCAAATTGTCGAAACTCTGAAGGGCGTGTTTATGTTTCATATCCTGCAACACGGAATGACTCCTATCAAATGTTTTACTGTGTTTAAGACAAGCTGATCTATCAAATGACTTAATGGAAAGAGAAAGTTTTAATTCATGTGAATGCAGAACTGATGTGCTATTGTCGAATGTTTTACTCCTCTTCAATGAGTTGGTTTTATCGAATGATATAATGTCGTCAAACAGTTTACTGTCGGTGGATTTAACTGTGTCAGCAGTTTCCTTCATTTGCACCTCTGGACCGTCCGTATCTGAAACATTGATGGAAAAGGAGTGTAAGTTTAATTCTCTAAAAGTGAGTAATGTGCTAGTAGTTTAACCCTTTCCCTCATACAACAATTCTGCAGCAGACGAATTTAAACATATTTTGTCAAAAAATAGAAAATCTCTATAATTGAAAACATTGTGGCTAAAGGAGAAATTGCTTGTTTTAAGCAATTTCTTCTTTTGTCACTATGTTTTCAAAAAGCCGTCTGATGCAGAGGCATCAGAAAGCGTCTATATGAGGGAAAGGGTTAACAGAGTTGAGTTCACAGCATTGGGTGTTAGGTGTTTCCCCAACAGTTGTTTGATGCAAACATAATAGGAGCTAGGTTAACAAATCCTTCAGATAATTGTTGGTAGTAACAACCATCTAATAGCTACTGTGTAAGGGAAATCTGGATACATCATTGATAAAGAAATCTAGCAAATGGGTATATATATGACCTCAATATAGACCACTTATAGATGACTTTTGAAGACGTCATGGTGAGAGGGGATATTGCTCATATTGAGCATTTCTGCTATTAGTCACTACGTTTTCAACTTTATTTAATAATTGTTCTTTCATTTTTAGAGAATTTCATATTTTTGATTAGATCTTTTTAAAGTCCTGAGAAAGGGTTAAAACATTTACATATAACATATATATAATACATAGTAAAAGGTTAAATTGGTAGATTTTATTAGTTTAAACATTTTTAGCAAAATCGTAGACACAAAGTTAAATGTTAATATCTTGATAAAAAATTAGAAACCAAGACTTACGTTGCTTTGGAGCTGTTTGGTTTCTATTCAATTCAGAATTACTGGCAGACTTCAATTCTCCTTGCTTTTTTAATATAGGTTTCTGTACATTTGGGCTCTGTTAATGTAAAACTTGATGTTATTTATACAAATGTTTTTAATTAAATCCCTCAAACCACACCCTAGATTGTAGTACAGACACAGACAATAACAAACCAATATCCCATTTGCCTTTTGGTGCAGATAATAATTACTTATATACTACGGGTATCCCAAATATAATAGGACTCTTTTTTTAAATAGTTTATAGTTAATACAGTTTGATGAAATTCATTTCACATGAAGATGTTCATGCTTTATTTCATGGTGACCTTTATATTTTGAACGTTTGCATAAGTGTAGTTATTATATACCTGCACTTTTTACAGCACAAATACATGCAGAGTGTCACATGCAAATACAACAATAGGATAACAATTCCATATTGGACCTGGTCAAATATGGCACCAATAATGGTAATGGTATGTCACTGAAATATGATTTATGTGATAGTGGGACGTTATTCACAGACCATTCATAAATTTCATATAATGTGTAAATTGATTTATTTTGTTATTGAATTTTTGTCTTTATTCTGTGTTAAAGAGTTTTTGTAGGTCTATAATAAAAGGAAAATTACATTGCAGTAGCGGTATGTTGGTTTGTATTGTACTACTCAAAGCATGAGAAAATTTACATCTTACTCGACCTTCAGTCTCTAGAATATAAAATGTTCCTACAAACCCACAAGTATCACTTCTGTAACAGAATATTCCCTATTTATAAACCATTTTCATCCTGACCAACATGTACATTTTTTATAATGACATTCTTACCGTAGTAAGTTGGTAAGGTGTCTGTCCATCCTTGTTCTTGATGTCAAGGTCGGCTCCATTCTCCAGCAGTATTCCAACAATATCCGTAGAGTTATGGGACGTGGCCAGGTGAAGTGGCGTGTTTCCAACTACATTACTCTTGTTTATATGACTAGAAGACTGAAATTACAAAAGTTTAACTCTTTCCAACCTGCAGAGGCATTTTGACACAAAAGCAGCACAAGACATTTGAAAACATTTTGGCCAAAGGTGAAATTGCTCATGATGAGTAATTTCTCCTTTGGCCACAATATTTTCAACTTTATTTAACAACTAAGCTATCTTTTATTGAGATTTTGTTACTATGTTTTCAAAGTCGTCTGCTGCAGATTTGTTGTAAGTGGGAAAGGGTTAAATAAGGTAGAAGAAAAAAGATATTTAACTTTGTACCATAACATATTGTTATGTTTTATTACTCAATTAGATCCTGTGTTGTGGTACTCAAAAGGAACGTCTCAAAAGGACAGTTCTTGTGTGAACCTTTATAGGTCAGATTACACCAATTAAAATCCTTCTTTGTTTCCATGTAAATCAACAAGTGTTTTAACCCTCAATTGTCGTACTTTCTTCAATTTGTACAGGTAGGACCCCCTATACCATTGAAAGGAGTAACCTCTTAACTATGAAATAATAACAAAAAAATGGTGGTTATGTATTATGCAAGAAAATTGGTTTTCAACATACTCTATTTTCACTATCAGACAAGGTGAAAATAACAACAAGAGCTGTCCATAAGACAGCATGCTTGACTATTTGGCCGTTTGATATTATAGTCAACAGTAGTTACTGAGATAGTGGCGAGATAGTATAGTAAACTAAATCAAGTTGGATAAGTCTTGGGTGAATTTAAGCAAAATATGGCCATATTGGGTGATTGTTTTGTTTGGAGCGTAAATGTCGACAAATGCGCATGCACCGAGTCATCGGTAACCTCCTTTCATTACCTTATCAGGTGATAGTATTTCTATGTTCCAAAAGGGGCAACAAGTGTGAGGAATTTCAAAGCAATAGCATTTGTGATTTGTGAGTAAGAAAAGGCATTGCATACAAAACTTTAACCAAACTTTTTAAGTCCCAAAAGAGGCATAATTCAGTCAAAATATGATGTCAAGTTATGGCACATGTCCTGAAAGTCCATTTGATCTCATCCAATGAGAGTTTGAAGTTTTAAAGTAATAGCATCTGTGATTTTTGAGAAAAGGGGCTGCATGCAAATTTTTAACCAAAGCTGCAACGCTGACGCAAAAGCGACTGCAATAACCCTCCTTATTCTTTGAATAGTTTAGCTAAAAAGTTTCAAATCAAACAGTTCCAGTGCATCCTATACATACTTATAATTGAAACTCATTGTCAAATATTCAATACATTCTGGTCAACATATACATCCATTCCTTTGCAAACAAAGTTCACTTTTCAAGGGTCTATTTGGCTGTAGATCAGAAAGTTTTAAAAGTACAAAATTAACTTGTTGTCCACAGCTTTTTGAAAAGTGTAAAAAAGATCTGTGAACCTTCTCTGAACTGTTTTTCACATACAAGTGTGAGGAGTTTCAAAGCAATAGCATTTGTGATTTGTGAGTAAGAAAAGGCATTGCATACAAAACTTTAACCAAACTTTTTAAGTCCCAAAAGAGGCATAATTCAGTCAAAATGTGATGTCAAGTTATGGCACTTGTCCTGAAAGTCCATTTGATCTCATCCAATGAGAGTTTGAAGTTTTAAAGTAATAGCATCTGTGATTTTTGAGAAAAGGGGCTGCATGCAAATTTTTAACCAAAGCTGCAACGCTGACGCAAAAGCGACTGCAATAACCCTCCTTATTCTTTGAATAGTCTAGCTAAAAAGAATCAAATCAAACAGTTCCAGTGCATCCTATACATACTCATTGTCAAATATTCAATGCATTCTGGTCAACATATACATCCATTCCTTTGCAAACAAAGTTCACTTTTCAAGGGTCTATTTGGCTGTAGATCATAAAGTTTTAAAAATACAAAATTAACTTGTTGTCCACAGCTTTTTGAAAAGTGTAAAAAAGATCTGTGAACCTTCTCTGAACTGTTTTCCACATACAACAAACTCGCAGCAAATGACTTTTAAAACATCATGTCAAAACTATGGAATACTATGTATATGAAAGTATTATCATTAAAAACAGTTGAAAACAATGTGGCAAATTGAAAAATTGCTCATTATGAGCTATTTCTTCTTTTGCCATAATGTTTTCATAAGTCGTCTGCTGTAGAGGAATCTCTATTTCATATGTATTGTCTTTACAAATTTATATTTAATATCATGAAAGCTTAAGGTGTTTCAATAAAGTTTTTACATCAAAATGCACGTCATTTTTTCTCACCATCAAATATATCATTGGACATGGTGATTTCACTATTCTAAATGGACCACATAATATGACAACTGACCTTTGGGTCTTTGTAATCAGAGAAGATCCAGAAAATCTTAGCACCCTTGTGAAGTCTGATCAGTATCTTTATAGTTGTACACTTTCCATGTATTTTATTAACCCTTTCCCATATACAACACATCTGTCAGCAGACGACTTTGAAAACATGGTGACAAAAACCTGGAAAATCTCCATAAAAGATAGCTAATTGTTAAATAAAGTTGAAAACATTGTGGCCAAAGGAGTAATTGCTCATCATGAGCAATTTCACCTTTAGCCACAATGTTTTCAAAAGTCGTCTGCAGGTGGGAAAGGGTTAAAGGTCAGAAGCCATATATCAATTACATCAATTGAATGTGAATTCGTATTCTGGAAGCCAATGTAGAACGAATTTCACAAAAAAAATAAATGATACTGTATATAATTTGATTGGAATAAAGGTTTATTTCAAAACCTCTGCATGTTGGTTATTCATGTGGCTAAATGCATACAATATGCTATGATATGGTATGGTACGCTGATTCCTAAAAAGCTCTTTGTTAGAGATAGTAAATGTCTACCTGAATAAGAAAGTAAACCAGTACTGGATCTTTTTTGGCACTGGCAAGATGCAGGGGTATTTCTCCATGTAAATCAACAGCATTGACATCGGCACCATACTTTAACAGCATCTTTGTCATCTACAATATATGTATAAAAATTACAACTTTAAAATGATTTTTTGTATGTAATGAGAATAGGGTCCATAGAACATGGATGTTGCCAATTAATGACCCTGTTTAACCCCACTGTCCCACATACAAGAAATCTACAGCCGACAGCTTAGAAATATCGAGGCAAACCATTACAAATTCTACTTAATTGAAAGTTTGATTTTTAAATTCTCATTTAACCCTTTCCCTCATATAGACGCTTTCTGACGCCTCTGCAGCAGACGGCTTTTTGAAAACATAGTGACAAAAGAAGAAATTGCACAAGACGTGCAATTTCTCCTTTTGCCACAATGTTTTCCACTTTTAGTCATAGGTTATCCATTCAATTATGGAGATTTTCTATGTTTAGACAAAATATGTTAAAAGTCATCTTCTGCAGAATTGTCGTATGAGGGAAAGGATTAAAATCCAAAGGCATTACTTCTCATATTTACATAGTTATTATGGAAATGCCATGTATCTGTGGCGGATTCAAATTGTCCTTACATACCAAGCAAGTGCTCAGTGACTGCTAGTCAAAAGCTGTAATTTGATTGGTTGAGTCGGCAAGAACATGCCTGAGCTCTGTTTCTTGGGACAATCTGAATAGACCCCAGATACAAGGTGCACAACTACCAGTATAATATGGTGACCATTATTCAAATTAAGATTGAAACTGAAGGTGTAATAATTAACCCTTTCCCTCATACAACAATTCTGCAGCAGACGACTTTGAATGTATTTTGTCAAAACATAGAAAATCTCCATAATTGAATGGATAACCTATGACAAAAAGTAGAAAACATTGTGGCAAGAGGAGAAATTGCACGTTTTGTGCAATTTCTTCGCTTGTCACTATGTTTTCAAAAAGCCGTCTGCTGCAGAGGCGTCAGAAAGCGTCTATATGAGGGAAAGGGTTAAGAAAATATAAATAAATGTAAGTCTAGGGTATGCTCATTTTTTCTAAAAATCAAATGTATTTCCTCTTTCCAACATACGCACGCATTCTGACACCTCTGCAGCAGACGACATTTGAAAAGATTGTGGCAAAAGGAATAAATGCTCAGGATCAGCAATTTCTCATTTTGTCACAATTTTCTCAACTTTATTCAATAATTAAACTTCCATTCTTCATATTATGTCTATATGCTTTTAGGTTTTCAAAGTCGTCTGCTACAGATATGTTGTGTGTGGGAAAGGGTTAACTGAGCTAGAGTTGTCCGCTGGCGACAAAGTTTGTCAGAATTACACACCATTTAGTTTAACAGACTCACACATTTTAAATAGATTCCACCAAATGTATAGAAAATGCAAAATAAAAGTTTGAAAATTAAACTGCAGTCATGCATATACAAACCAAACCTTACCTCTAGACTGCTGTAGAAGCAAGCTAGATGCATTGCTGTAACTTTCTTGTGTGTCGTCAGATTAACTGTGGCCCCTCGTCGAAGGAATAGACGGAAGGCGTCCATATTTTTCTCTATCACAGATATATGTAAAGGAGCAAACCCTTTCTTGTTCTGGCAGTTCACTGACAGACTTGTGCTACTTGCCTGAAAAACCAATAAAAAAACCATGAGGCTGATCAGGTAAAGAGTGAAGACTCGAATAGACCTGTGCATAGCAAGTCTCAGCAAAGCTCTCACTGTATGTCTACATTTAACCCTTTCCTACAAACAACAAATCTGCTTTTAGAATATTTAGTCAAAAGTATGGAAACTCTATAAATGAAGGAATATCTAGTTGAAAAACATTGTGGCCATATGAGTGAGACATTATTGCTCATTATGAGCAATTTTTCCTTTGGTCACAATGTGTTTAAGAGTCGTCTGCTGCAAAGGCAATAGGAAGCATCTGTATGTGGGAGAAGGTTAAAAGAGTCTTCTGACAAAATACTGGAATTGTAGTCCACTAAATTTGCACTCAGATGTGATTGCCAAAAACATAAAGATACACCCCTTTTCTGCCTGACATCCCTCATATATGGTATCACTTTACCATTAGCAGACAATTTTTGACATATTTGCAGCAGACCACTTTTGTAAACAATGTGGCAAAAGAAGATATTGTTCATTATGAGCAATTTCTCCATTTACCACAATGTTTTCATCTCACATTTATTAATAAGTTTTATTTATAGATTTTTTTCATAGTTTTGCCTAGATGTTTTCAAAGGCGTCTGCTACAGATTTGTTTTATGTCGGACAATGTTAACTATATGACATTTCAGGAAGATATCTAGGTTTTCAACAAGAGCGCTGCGTAGCGAACGCCAACGCTCATCTGCCTTTTTCTGAGTCTTAAAAGAGGCATTACTAAATCATTATTAAAGCCAGAGTTATGTAACTTGGTATAGACATGCATATTCTTCCTAAGAACATGTGTACCAAGTTTCATGATCCCTGGGTAAACAAACCAGTACTAGGCTAGGAAATGTACCTTGCCCAAGGGTACTCCACCATGACTATAGTGCTGCGACTGGGGATCAAACTTGGGATGCCTGGTTCCAAATTCCCGACGCTAACCACTAGACCACTGCGGATTCCTTTACAGACAAATACAAGTACACTACAGTATAAACAGGTAGTATGTTTACTTACGTAAATAGTAATGATCAAATCGGAGGTCTAAATAATGAGTTAACTGTTATTTACTCAACAGCATCTCTATCCCATATACCACAAATAAGCAGCAGACAAATTCAAAAACATCTATGCAAGGATAAAGAATGTCTTTATAATTGTAAGTGTAATTATTGAATAGAGTTGAAAACATTGTGGCAAATGTAAAATGGCTCATTATGATATTATGTCTTTTTAAGGATTTAAATACATCTGAAAGTAGGAAAGATTTATATATGCATAACTCAACAAGAAACCGCTGAAGACGGTAAGGCTGGATTGTTGGCAATTTGACCTTGAAAATCGACAAACCAAGGTCAAGGTCAAAGTAACCATAGAAATCAATAGAACTTGTTACTGGTTACCTTCAGGCAAAGTTTCAAGTTTGTAACCCTTTCCAGTCCTGAGATTTTGCCTCAACCTGAAACTTTAACCAAAATGTTGACGGACAGACAGACAGACGGACGCACGGACAGACGGACGGACAGACAGTCTATAGACCGGAATTGCTAGAGCAATCCGGCCAATAAAAACCACATGTTGTGGGTAATAAAAAGGGAGACAATTATTTTGAGTACCCACATTATACGGTTTCGGAGGTGAATTACGGAAACATACTTGTACCCTGACTTACTCTTTGTATTGGATGACATCTACTGCACTGACATAACGGATGGCACAAAGATTTCCTCTCTTGTAGCACTGGACTTTCATCTTCATCTGAATCCTCGAACTCTGACCACCCAAGATAGAACTTTACCTGAAAACAAGATCAATACTGTGCAACGCGTCTCCAGAAAAACAACATAAGTTAACCCAACCCCTCATATAGACGCTTTCTGATGCTTCTGCAGTAGACAGCTTTTTGAAAAGATAGTGACAAAAGAAGAAATTGCTCAAAACGAGCAATTTCCCCTTTTGCCACAATGTTTTTCACTTTTAGTCATAGGTTATCCATTCAATTATAGAGATTTTCCATTTTTTGACAAAATATGTTCAAAGTCGTCTGCTGCAGAATTGTCGTATGAGGGAAAGGGTTAACCCAACCCCTCAAAGAACATAATTATATGCAACAGACGACTTTGAAAATGTATGTTGGCAAAAACATGGACATTTTCTATAAAACTCAAACATCACACATATCCTCCTCCTTGCTAAGGAGAATCTATGCCTACACATTGTGAATCTCTATCACACTTATGACTTATCACTATATCATTCTAGCGAGATTTCGCGTTCATTGTCTTCTAGATTGATAAGACTATGAGGAAAATGTGATTTATTTATTCATTAAGGTTCCATTATGTCTCTATCTCGCTACCTCTCTCTCTCTCTCTCTCTCTCTCTCTCTCTCTCTCTGCTCATCTTTACTACTTTGTCATATTGTTTTAATATAAATTGCAATGCTAATTGTAATGTTTGAATATTTCAATAAGAAAAAATATATTTTCTATAAATGAAGGAATAATTATTTGAATAGAGTTAATAACAGTGTTGTAAAGGGAGAAATTGACAAACTGTTTTCAGTCATCATCTGCGCTTGTGTCAAAATGCGTCTGCAAGTGGGAAAGAGCAAACATAGACACTCTAAATTTTGGGGGAAAAAATAGTTAAGAAGACTTTGTCAATATATATATATTTGATTACTGACAAGTTGTATTTGACCAGTTTGCAAAAGGGATACTTGAAATATGGAATCCACAGTACTTCAGTATAAGACATATATGGAGATCTGCAGCAGATGACTTTTCAAGTAAAAAATATAGATACTTTCTATAGATGAGAGAACAATAATAGTATACAATTGAACAAATTAAGACAAAAGGATAAATTGCTTACATTAGTAATTTATAATTTGCCTCAATCCTTTCAAGTTGCATTCTGCAGTGGCATCAGAAAGCGTCTATATGTAGATAATGTGAAGTATTAAGTAGAAATATAAATTATCCATAAAATCAATAAATTAATGCTAGTTATTAAGTAAAACAAATATAAAAACAAACGGTTTATTCTCGACTGTCCCACATTTTGATTTTTGGGCTAAAAATCGATGTAGGACTATCGGGAAAAAATACAGGTAAGGTGTCGGCTAATCCCTGCCCGGGGCGAAGATATCACTACAGTTCGGTTCATTTAAAATTCCACTATATTGGTAACCATTTTTTATAAAACAGTATGTTACGAATTTATCAGAAAAAAGCTCTTGTTTGGTCCTCTTTTTGATATAACATAGGAATAAGGAAAATATCAAATTATTTAGAAAAACATATTTTAATTCAAATTAGGTAATTGAACTATTGTTTATAATACATACATTCAAATAACAAATAACAAATTAAACACATCATATAATCACATCGTCTGATCTGGGTTTTCACTGTTTTCAATTTTGTTGAATATTTACTCAGTTTATAAATGGTTACATATGTAGACAATATGTTGCTCTGTCCGCATACTCAATTGCGCTAATGGACCCATCACGCAGGCGTTCCTTTAGGGATGCTAGTCGCGTGTCAATGTTTTTATATTTCCTTCTCTTGGTTGGTCTTTTACCTCCGGTAGCATACTGAACTACCTTGATACATGAAAATGATTCAACTTCCTGGATAGTTCTAAGGATGGAAAATATGTTCGGATGTGAATGCTGAACAGCTTTCTTCAACATGCTATGCCAGCCTTCTACATTGTTTGTCGTCCTTGGACCATGGGTATTGAAGTGATTCCAAATCTGTTTGTCGCTCTCAATCCAGTTCTCAGTTACATAGTCTGTGAATAGGAAAGCAAACATCAGAGGATACATCTGTCCGTCTATAAAACAATGCCATGTGTATAACTGGTAGAACAGTCCCGGGCATGTGTAGAAGGTACCGTCAGCGTATATTGTTCTGGCGTTGCATAGGTGCTCCAGATTTGTCTGCGTAGCGAACACGAGCATTCGGTTTTCTTCACCTTCGTCTATAAGCAGAAACTGCTCACCAGCTGACGTCTCTGTCCACTCCCCTTCCAGGCGTATGTCTTGTCTTCTTTTCGGAAGTACTGGTCTGTCTTTGCTTCGCTCACGATAAAGTTGAGACTTACATCCTTCAAAAGTCTGGATTCTTTTTACCAATTCAACAGATTGTTCATTCCAATCCCGATTTCTGAGAGCTGATACCTCTTCTTTGTAAATTGTTGGAATAGGCGTTGTTTCTTTTCGACACCGTTTTCGCATCTTCTGCATCACATCGTCTGTTTCTATATGGAAATTGTCAGGCTCGTGGATATGGTGAGCGTTATGTCTGACGAGAATACCTTCTCTGGTTGTTACTCGTGATGGACAGGCACGGTTAGAACATGTCCAGTACACCCTCTCTTCCCGTCGGCTCTTAATAACAAATTTGTGGCCATCAATAACCAGACTCATTCCGCCGCGCTGGTTCTTCACAAAATCTAGTCTTACTTGCGCGTTAGCCATGTTTTCAGTATGATGTAAAAACAATAATGATACTTTTCCCCAAAATTTTCAATTCAAGAAATGCATCAACAGTTTGTTCATTTATAATTAAGAGCATATAATTATATAATTTTCTTTAATTTAATTGAATGTTTGTGCAAACAGTTTAGAAAGAAATGAAACAAAGGTGAAATTAATAAAGATCAAATATGAATTATAAGTGTGTTTTTTTGCAAACAAATGAAATTAATAAAGATCAAATAGTAAAGAAACCGCAATGAAACAAAGGTGAAAATACTGTGAAATTTACTATGTTTGTAGTGGAATAGGCATAAACTTAATTGAATGTTTGTGCAAACAGTAAAGAAACCGCAAATTTACTGTTTGTAGTGGAATAGGCATAATAACAGGACTGTATTCTCACCTTTCCCTTACCTCTCTTTACCGCTCGTTATCCCACCGCACTAAGGGTAAATAGTAAAATCAAAATGTGGGACAATCGAGAAGACACCAAACAAACATTATGCCATTTTGCTTTGCCTGTCAATGCAGGTGACACCAAACACCAAAATGGTGGGAGTGCTTACTATCTGCTTAACCCTTTCCCACATACAACTAAATTGCAGCAGACGACTTTGAACATATTTTGTCAAAAAATGGAAAATCTCTATAATTGAATGGATAACCAATGACTATAAGTGGAAAACATTGTGGCCAAAGGTGAAATTGCTCATCATGAGCAATTCCACCTTTGGCCACAATGTTTTCAAAAGTCGTCTGCTGCTATTGCGTTAAAATGCGTCTGCAGGTGAGAAAGGGATAACCTTATTTACTCTGATTTTATATAGTTCATCTTTTTGTTCCAGATAAATAGTTACAGACAGACCGATGGAAGATTGATAGTGCAGAGACCCCTAAGTGTCACCCTATGTAGTCAGGTTACAGCTACCAACAACATGGTGGGAGTACTTACTAATGGGAGATCCTTATTCGCTATGGCTTTATATAGTTTCTCTATTTGTCCCAGATAAACAGAATCAAGATTTGTTACAGGGGTGGTGGTTGGGGACATCATAGCTTCCAACAAAGGCACACAGGATTTGATTGGTTTATCAGTTTCTATGAAAACATAATCTTGAGATAACTGAAAGTAAAAAGGAATGAAGAATGTCAACATAACCATGAAATTACCAGTTATGAGGTTGACTCAAAATAAGCAAAATTTACAAAGACAAATAAAAAGTTGTTGGACTGAATATAATGACTTTTCACAAATGTATGGATAGCTCATAGTAGCATCCTAAGGGTAACATCCCATTTCGTCTACAGTTTTAAGTCTTAAGTACACTCAGGGAAATAAGAAATACTTTTAAAGCTGTTATGAAACTTTAAAATCATCCACTTTAAAAACATCTCTGGGAAACATTGGAAAAGAGTTGAAAACAATGTTGCAAAAGGAAAAAATTGCTCATAAGGAGCAATTCCTCCTTTTGTCAATTTGTTTTCAATGGTCATCTGCTTCAAATGTGTCAAAATGTGTCTGGCGAAGGGTTTAGCTAAACCAGGGAAAATACAAATACTTTAATGATATGTAACATCTGTAAAATGGAAGTATCAAGATAACAAGAGCACCGCGTACGGCACAGACGCTCAACTGGTAGGGAGAGAAAAATCAAATAAAAAAATGAGTTAAACAAAAAACCTTAACCGGACGACCACGCCGCCGCCAACGCCGACGCCAGGGTCATGACAATAGCTCTCGTTTTTTTCAAAAGTCGAGCTAAAAATGAGCAATTTCCTCCTTTTCCCACAATGTTTTCAAAACTAGCAAAGAATACGTGTTTCAGGTAAAGGGTTAATAAAGAGCACACAGTACCTTGTCGGAGGGAGAGGTTGAAGGCACATCAGGTTTACTTTGTGAGGGTCGGCGTTTTGTAATATGGTTAGTGTGGACAGAGGTAGGGTTGGTTGGGGATTTGGCAGGAGGTGCAGGAGGCTGCAACATAAAAGAACCCAGAGCACTAGATAAGAGGGAGTGAACAGGTCTTTTCCCCACAATATTTCTCTTATAACTCAAAAAAGTCCTATGTTGTGGGTACTCAAAAGAATCGTCTCACTGAGACGAGTCTGTTGAGTACCCACAACATAGGGTTTGAATGTCAAATAAGGATTTTAGAACATGAAATATGCTCTTTATCTACTAGAGCTCTGATAAACCCTTTCCAAAATACACACAGATCTGCAGCTGACAACTTTGAAATGTCTATGCAAACATGCAGAAAATGTCTAAATGAGTGTGTTATTATTGAATACAGTTGAATATATTGTAACAAAAGGAGAAATTGCTCATTATGAGCAATTTCGGCTTTTGCCATAAAATGTTTCAATTGTTGTCTGCTGCAGATGCATAAAAATACGTATGTAGGTGGGAAAGGGTGAATGGTAATTAGGATAAAGTTACAAGTCTAGAAGGTTGGTTTCCCTGTGACATGGCTTGTATAAATATCAAGCCATCAAATAGAAGACTTGAACAATATTAGAAGCACATCTGCATGTGAAGACAATTGTTTGTATTAAGTTTCTTTTAATTTGAAACTACAGAAAAAAGATGCCAACTAAAAGGCATAGAATTATAGACTCAATTCACAAATATCTCTGTCTTCTTTGACAAGTGGTATAACAAAATACAGTGGCCTTGAAAAGGCTGACAAACTGGTCAGACAGGACTTCTGAAAGAAAATAACGGCAGATAAACTGGTCTGTTGAAGGAGAAAGGCTGACAGACTGGTCTTTTAAAGGAAACAAGCAAATTCAGAGAATTATGGTCCCCCGCCAGGGTCAAGGTCACAAGGTCAAAAAAATTGGTATTGATGGAAAAGGGTTGTCACAAGGAATACACATGTGAAATATGAAAGCAGTACCTATTACGGTTCAGAAGTTATGACCAAGGTTAAAGTTTTTGTGACAGCGTGACGGAGGGACTGACTGACGGACTGACGAATGAGAAATAATAGTCTCCACGCTTTCGCTAAAAGCGGGGGACAAAAAAGCCTGACAAACTGGTCTTTAGAGGGAAGCAAGGCTGACAAACTGGTCTTTTGAGGGAAGAAAGGCTGACAGACTGATCTTTGGAGGGAAGAAAGGCTGACAGACTGGTCTTTTAAAGGAGAAAAAGACTGCCAAACAGGTCTTTGGAGGGAAGAAAGGCTGACAAACAGGTCTTTGGAGGGAAGAAAGGCTGACAGACTGGTCTTTGGAGGAAAGAAAGGCTGACAGACTGGTCTTTGGAGGGAAGAAAGGCTGACAGACTGGTCTTTTAAAGGAACAAAGGCCAACATACTGGTCTTTTAAAGGAAATAAGGCTGACAAACTGGTCTTTGGAGGGAAATAAAGGCTGACATACGGGTCTTTGGAGGGAAATAAAGGCTGACAAACTGGTATTTTTTCCTTTAACCCTTTCCTTCATATAGACGCTTTCTGATGCCTCTGCAGCAGACGGCTTTTTGAAAACATAGTGACAAAAGAAGAAATTGCACAAAACGTGCAATTTCTCCTTTTGCCACAATGTTTTCCACTTTTTGTCATAGGTTATCCATTCAATTATGGAGATTTTCTATGTTTTGACAAAATACGTTCAAATTCGTCTGCTGCAGAATTGTCGTATGAGGGAAAAGGGTTAATATGTATCTATTAACCAAAACCAACCTGTTGTTGTTGGAACTGAAAAGATCTTTTGAGTACAACAACTTTTGAATTACAGGTCAAGTACGGATTCCCCCCTTTCCCACATACAGACGCTTTCTGAAACCTCGGTAGCATTTGACTATTGAAAACAATGTGGCAAAAGGAGAAATTGCTCATAACCATAATTCCACAGTTATGCAAAGATATCATCAGTTTCATCTGCAGCAGATTTTTATGTATGAGGGAAACGGGGATTAGGAACACAAAACACCACCATTCTCTGGAGCCCTGAAGTAATGAAAAGACTTACACCAGGATAGGGTACTGAGACAGGTAGTGAATGAAAAGACTTACACCAGGATAGGGTAATGAGACAGGCAGTGAATGAAAAGACTTACACCAGAATAGGGTAATGAGACAGGCAGTGAATGAAAAGTCTTACACCAGGATAGGGTAGTGAGAGAGGCAGTGAATGAAAAGACTTACACCAGGATAGGGTAATGAGACAGGCAGTAAATGAAAAGTCTTACACCAGGATAGGGTACTGAGACAGGCAGTGAATGAAAAGAAATACACCAGGATAGGGTAACGAGACAGGCAATGAATGAAAAGATTTACACCAGAATAGGGTACCGAGACAGGCAGTGAAGAAAAGACTTACACCAGGAAAGGGTACTGAGACAGGCAGTAAATGAAAAGACTTACACCAGGATAGGGTACTGAGACAGGCAGTGAAGAAAAGACTTACACCAGGAAAGGGTACTGAGACAGGCAGTAAATGAAAAAACTTACACCAGGAAAGGGTACTGAGACAGGCAGTGCTTCCTCGTAAGCTGTTTGTAGTTGTTGCTTGATGGACGGGTTTTGAGCGACATCAAGCGGAGTTTGTCTTTTTCGATTTCGAGTTTGTGGATTGGCCTCGGACTCCAACAGAAATCTTACTATACCCTCTATAGCGGAGATAAAGAAGGCAAAATAAAACTTGTAACACGACATGTGGCAAAAAAGAAACCAGGTTTTCATCAGCAACCACAATACAAGTGATCTTGAGTTTGAAACAATGACCCGAATTTCGCCAAAAACAACATCAGAATCCCTTTCGATCTACACTACCTGCCTTAGACATGTGCTAAGGATCAGTCAATTATTGAGAAAGTTATTGAGTGGAAACAAGCCAAACAACAACATTCCTATTCTAATAATCGGCTTCCATTTTTTGAAAACCTATGACAAATTTTCTCATCACCAAATTTCTTTGTTAGACCTTTTTTAAGCTTCTTAAATGTTAATGTGCATCTCTTTTTGAGGAACAATTAACAATCCTCAAAGTCAGTTACATTTTCAGTCCAGGACATGAAAACAAGAGGGCCATGAGGCCCTGGATCGCTCACCTGAGAATGGGCTATTTGACTTATCTCTTTCAGCGTCAATGGCAATATGAGGTTTCTGCCTGGCGGCAATGTTTGTTGACTGGAAGCATAATTTATTCTGACAAAGCTAATTGTTTTTTAACGGTTTGTTACAAAGAAGTGTTAATACCTCTCAATACAACTGAAAATGAAATTATGCCTAGATATCACCGAGACAAACATTCTGACAAGGTTTCAACATGCTCAAGCCCAAAATGCACCTTCCAGAGTGTTAACAAGATTTTCCTTCAATTTGACCTAGTGCCCTAGTTTTAGACCCCATATGACCCGTGTTCAAACTTGGCCTAGATATCATCAAAACAAACTTTCTGACAACATTTCAAGCTGCTCAAGTCAAAAATGCGATCTTTATGGTGTTAACAAGGTTGTTCTACAATTTGACCTGACTTGACTCATATTCAAACTTAGCATAGATATCATCAAGACAAATATTCTGACAAAGTTTCAACATGCTCAAGCCATAAATGCGGTTTCCAGAGTGTTAACAAGATTTGGTCTAGTGACCTGATATGACCCTTATTCGAACTTGGCCTAGATATCATCACGACAAACTTTCTGACAAAGTTTCAAGCTGCTCAAGTAAAAAATGTGATCTCTATAGTGTTTACAAGATTTTTCTACAATATGGCCTAGTGACCTAGTTCTTTACCTGACCTGACCCATATTCGAACGTAGCCTAGATATCATCAAGACAAATATTCAAACAAAGTTTCAACATGCTCAAGCCAAAAATGTGGCTTCCAAAACTTGACCTAGTGACCTAGTTTTTGACCCAAAATGACCTATATTCAAACTTGGCCTAGATATCACTAAAACAAACATTCTGACAAAGTTTCATCATGCTCAAGTTTAAAATGCTGCTTCCAGAGTGTTAACAAGATTTTCATTTAATTTGATCTAGTGACCTAGTTTGTGAGCCCACATGACCCAGTAATGTTGCCACTAGAGTGTTAACAAGCAAATGTTGTTGACGAACGACGGACAAAAGGCAATCACAGAAACTCACCTTATACACTTCGTGCTCGGGTGAGCTAACAATAACATCAATAACCCTTTCCCAGATACAACAAAACCGCAGCTGACAACTTTAAAAACATCCTAGCAAAAATCTCCATAAATGGGATTTTAACTATTGAATAGATTTAAGCGATATATCCTTTTGCCACAATATTTTCAAATGATATCTGTGCAGATGCATAAGAATGGTTCTACAAGTGGGATGAGGTTACTTAATAACATTAACTTTAAGAATGTGTGTACAGTTATTGATATTTCTAGAGTCACCTGAGTTTACAACATCTGAGGGAAAGAATAATGGTACAAAGTCTGTATCCATTTTGTAAGAATATTTTTGATACCAAGTTGCATAAACTGTTGTAGAAAAAGAAACAAGAGTATTCAAAGAAACACATGTGATGCCATGAGACCCTGTATCACTCACCTGAACTGAGTACATTTACTTTGAAATCAAACAAGCTGCCTGGCGGCCATGTGTTTCAACAAATCAATATAACTTTGACAATTTTGCAGAAAGTCACCTAAGGAATATTACTGCCACATCTTCAAATTAGACAAACTGGTTCAGAGACGAAATTTTAAGTTTTCTCTGTTTACCTAATTTCTGATGACACTTGGCAGCCATGTTTTACAACCAATCAATATGTCTTAAACATATTGTGCAGAGAGTCAGCTAGGGAACACTTCTTATACATAACCTTGAAACCAGACAGGAAGTGTCAGAGGAGAATAATATTGAGAATCATTTTAAAACTTTGTCATTTAACCTCCTTTCTGATGTAGCAGAGGCAAGAGTTCTATAATTCTTTAAACAATTCCAAAGGACTACAATAGGAACATTACAATGAAGTTTGTTTGAAATTGGACCAGCATTAATTTTCAATACTGACAACAGACAACTGACACTGCAATCACAATAGCTCACCTTCAGCACTATGTGCTCAGGTGAGCTGCTGCAATTGCATATTGAAACTAGATCTTCTTCTGATAGACAGTTGAAACATTGTGGGAAGTGCAAAAAAAAACTTGATTTGAGTCATGTTTTAGAACAGAAATCAAATGTCGTCTGTATAAGGAGCATTCAGCATGTATAATACTGACACGTACCGTATCCCCATTTAGCAGCCAGATGCAATGGTGTATCTCTCATGTCATTTTGGGCATTCACATTTAACTTGTTCTTTAATATGTCCAGAAACAGTATGGCTTTCACACACTGAAACAAATTCAATGATAAATTGGAGATCAATGTTGTTCTTCAATGGCATTTCAGTTCCTGTTTCCTGACTTAACCCTTACCAACATATCAACACTTTCTGATAATGCCTCTGCAGCAGACGACTTTAAAAAACATTGTGGCAAAAGGAGAAATTGCTCATGATGATTTTGCTACAATGTTTTCAACATTGTTTTTTAATTGTACCTTCATTTAAAGAGATTTTCCATATTTTGGAGCAAATATTTTCAAGGGCGTCTGCTGAAGAATTGCTGTATGTTGGAAAGGGTTAATAATGAAAATATCTGTTTACTTCAATATGTTCAATAGTAGGTTTGCAGTTTATAAAATACTTTTTTGAAGTCAGTACAGTAGCCATGTAAGGCAAATAAAGAAGAATGCACTTTTTTTACAACAAGCTAGGTCAAATGATTCATAATATTATCAAATTGTTTATGATAAGCAAATTCTGATTTCTCAATAATGATTTCAATTCTGTCAAGTTGTTGAATTTAATTTCTTGATTTTCTGTTGTTTTTTCTTCAAATACATCCAATACAATAATATAGAAGAATCTAAAGCAGTATATCAGGTACCAGGCTAAAGAGGAGAGATAGGAATGCAAGAATGGAGGAGTTAACCCTTTCCCATATATAGACGACTTTTGAAAACATCCTGACAAAAGGAGAAATTGCTCAAAACGAGCAATGTCTCTTTTTGCCACAATGTTTTCAACTCTCTTTAATAATTATACCCTTATTTTTGAGGTTTTTTTTAGGTTTTTGACTAAATGGTTTAAAAGTTGTCTGCTGCAGATTTGTTGTATGTGGGAAAGGGTTAAAGAGTCATGACCCAATAACATTACTAAACCCTATGTTGTGCAACTCACGTAAGACACTTATTTTACAGTTACCCTCAATCAAAAGTTTGTATAATAATTCAACCCTTACCAACAGTAATTGAGACGTTATTTGAAGCATCTGCAGAAGAAAACAGTGTGGCAAAGGATGTACTAAAACTACACACTTTCATCTATAGTCATTTTCAATATATTTGCATAAAAGTTTTCACCAAATATTCCTCATGTAAAGTATGGCCACATCCTTCACATAAATTGTTTGTCGGGGTCATACCAAAGACTTAAAAAAATGGTAGTAATGGCCGCCCTTCCTGGCACTCAGGGTTACAGGGGTTATCATTACGACTCACGGACTGGTGTCAGGATACAATGAACCAATAGTTACTACAACAGTAGTTTCTACGACAAGGTCTATGGCACCCAAGGCAGACGCCCTACCACTACACCACCAATGCTATTTTTGGCAGTTGTATGCTTGAAAGGTTTTTAACCCTTTCCCTCATCCGGCAATTCTGCAGCAGACGACTTTGAGCAGTTTTTGTCAAAAAATAGAAAATCTCTATAATTGAATGGATAACTTGTAACTAAGAGTGGAAAACATTTTGGCAAAAGGAGAAATTGCTCGTTTTGAGCAATTTCTTCTTTTGTCACTATGTTTTCAAAAAGCTGTCTGCTGCAGAGGCGTCAGAAAGCGTCTGTATGAGGGAAAGCCAAATACTCACATCTTCGTGTCCATTCTTTGCGCATAAATGTAGAGGAGTGTTGCCTTCGTTGTCTATTGTACTGATATCTGAACCAAAGTGTACCAACAGTAGCTGTAAGATAGGAGAAAACAAGTTAACCACTTCACACATATAACAACTCTGCAGTAGACAACTGTAAAAACATCTTGGCAAAAATATGTAGAAAAAAATCTCTAAATTAAAGTATAATGATTGAATAATGAGCCATTTCTCTTTTTGCCACAATGTTTTTAAAAGTAGTCTGCTGCGGAGACGTCAGAAAGCGTCTTTTAAAATGTGGGCAAAGGTTATTTCATTAAATTGAGATCCCCTGCCAATTTGTTTTTTTTAAAAAATGCTTGGACCACCATTGTATACCAGTTACTAAAAATGTGTGGGATTTGTGGGATTTGATGACAAATGAGGCCTCTGAACTTTTCACAAGGGTTTCTACACCCTGTTTTACCCCCACATGATCCAGCTTACAGCTTGACCAAAAGTTTAATGAGATCAATATTTTGATGAACTTTCATGAAGATAAGATATAACATGTTTTTCATGTTCAAACATCAGCATCAGCAGCAAAAACTATAAATCTATTCATTACTTAAATGTCCTCAATCATCATCACTCCAGCTTGAAACTTTAGAAAATAAAAAAAATATACTAATATAATAAAGAAAAGAGGCTTAAACATTTGACAAATGATCGAAGTAGATCAGTAACCATAATTAATTTCTTTTCCCATATGTTTCAAATCACATCTTCTGTAGAGGCATTAAGTGAAGTATGTACATGTATTATGCAAAGGGTTGAGAAAGTATGTCTTTAAGCTGTGAAATGAAATCAAGATTTCAATTGCACATTTATGACCTTTTCCATATACACCAACTCAGAAGCTGACAGCTCTGAAAAAACTTATATATATATATATTGCATGTTCTCAAATCGTTATTTGACCCGTATGATAGGAGTTAGTTGGATAATAAGAGAGATATTGTGGGGAAAAGAGCTGAATAACCCGCTTTATCTGGACCTCCGATATATCTGAAAATGTTAGCTTACAATGATATTTTGATAGCCTTTCTGACAAGCCAGGTGTAACGGTGTACAGCCCATGAAATCTGAAGCGTCTATTAAAGATCCACTTTTACTTAGAATGTCAATCAAATTGGCCTGTCCATAAAATGATGCAATATGGAGAGCTGGAAAAAAAAGAAGTAACATGTTTAAATGTTAACCCTTTCCTTCATATAGACGCTTTCTGACGCCTCTGCAGCAGGCGGCTTTTTGAAAACATAGTGACAAAAGAAGAAATTGCACAGAACATGCAATTTCTCCTTTTGCCACAATGTTTTCCACTTTTTGTCATAGGTTATCCATTTAGTCATGGAGATTTTCTATGTTTTGACAAAATACGTTCAAAGTTGTCTGCTGCAGAATTGTCGTATGAGGGAAAGGGTTAAGAGGCAGCAATCAAGATGTTTCAACTGAAAACGCTTGGAAATATTTAGAGAAAAGGGAAAACTTGTTTATTAAAATGTGTCATGTCACATGAAAACAGATCTTCAGAAATTTGCGACGAGAAAAGATAATGATCAGCCTGTGCTTCTGTGCAGTTGGATCAGTATCTTCACTGTTAGACATCAAGTCTTACAGGCACACCGGCCGAGTCCTGATTGCTCAGTCAGTAGAAATGTGGGCTGTCAATCCAGGGTTGTGAGTTCGAACCCACACTTGGCCAACATTCTTTCCGATGTTTGAAAAAGTCACTGTGACCAGCGCCATTTGTCTTCTACCAATGGGCTAGCAGTCTATGTGGAAAAGCAGCCAGTTGCTTTAAAAGTATGTTGTGTGGAGTACTGGTGTGAGAAAGCCAGAAAACACATGAGTAGGTGAACTGGCCGCCGTGATATGACTGAAAAATTGTTGAAAACGGCGTTTAACTCCAATCAATTACAGGCACAATGGGCATATTCAAGGTCAAGGGGCTATAACTGTAGAGTCCGTGTTGGAAATTTTCATGATTGAAATTGTATTTCAACAAAGGATTAAGCCTGTAAACATGATGATCAAGCTTGGTGTAATTTGGCAAACTCCAAAAAGTCTAAAAGGATCAGGTTTGATATCAAACTTGCCCAAGAAAATATGCCCATAAATACTTGGATCAAGTTTGTTGAAGATTGGATAAAGATACTTAGAGTAAATTGAATTTGGAAAATGCCTGTAAAAATGGAGACCAACTTTGGTATTATTTGGCATCGTTTAATGAATTAAGGGGCCATGACTCCAAAAAGTCTGAGGCAATCTGGCTTGATATCAAACTTGACCAAGGAAATATGTCCATAAATACTGGTTTGTTGAAAAAAATTGTTGAAGATTGGATAAAGATTGTTAGAGTTAGAGAGAAGACAACTTTTGTGGAAAACACCCTCCTTCCATGGTGTTTCCATTATACTTCGTATCTTATGATGGGCATATCAAAACTGAGGCTCTATTGAAGAATTGATATAATCAAATAGCAGAGAGAGGCTGAATTGCAAGGAGAGTTAGGTAAGAGTAAAATCAAATGTTTAACCATTTCCCTCATACGACAATTCTGCAGCAGACGACTTTCAACATATTTTGACAAAAAATAGATAAATCTCTATAATTGAATGGATAACCTATGACTAAAAGTGGAAAACATTGTGGCAACAGGAGAAAATGCTTGTTTTGAGCAATTTCTTCTTTTGTCACTATGTTTTCAAAAAGCTGTCTGCTGCAGAGGAGTCAGAAACCTCTATATGAGGGAAAGGGTTAAAAACAGTATTTACAGAAAAAAGTGTCATACATATATGTACCAGTTTCAGTTTCATTTAGCAGAGCTCTAGATAAGGGGCCTATTCAGTATCCTTTCAAAATCCTTCTTTGATCTTCAAATCTTATATTGTGGGTACTCAAATTTATCTTGTCAATGTGGGGTCAATTGAGTAGTAACCTCTGAACTCCTTATCTAAGACCGAAGCATCACATTACCTATTCTTCCCATATCGTCCCTGGCGTTTATAGAGAACTTGTTGGAATTCAGTTTGTTCTGATTCATTATGTCTGTACATTTAACACAGTCACAGAGTGGGTGGCAAAGTTTGGAGGACACATCCTCTTCTCCCTGGTCCGACCTCTTCAACATCAGTCTCACTGCCGACTCATCGCCATATTGCACATACTGAATAAACAATCAAAGAGGACAACTCTTATATTTATCCATGTAAGAGTTACTGTTCTTTAAAAGTGGAACCTAACTCCCTTGTATGTTTTCTTTATTCTTTCCCATATGAAACAAATATGAACATGTAGCATATTCAAGGTGACTGCTAAGCAAATGTATGATACACCAATTTAGAGGTCTGAATAATGTTTGCTTTGCACAGGAAACATCTAACACAGATTTTTGACTGGATTCAAGAGACAGAATGGCGAGCATATGCTCCTCCATTCAAGAAGTGAATGATAAGTTTCATACATGTCTGGCGTCTTATTGCATTTACATACAGTGAAGACTCAGTTGACTGTGCATACACACAGAATCTCACAAGAGTCTTCACTGTCCACATTTAGGTTAAAGACTTTAACCCTTTCCCACATATAGACCCTTTCTGAAGCCTCTGCTTTTCCATTTGCCACAATGTTTTCAACTGTTTCAGTAATGATACCTTGATTTTTAGATATTTTCCGTGTTTTTGAATTGATGTTTTCAAAGTCATCTGCTGCAGATTTGTTGTATGTGGGGAAAAGGTTAAGACATCTTCTGACATAAAAACAAGAATTACAGCCCTACTAGATGTGCGATAATGTTACTTTGAAATGAAGACTCATCGAAAGGCCCTGAGACTCCAAAATCGCCAGAATGGCTCATATACATGTATTCGTTACCTGGAAAAACTTTTCTTTAGTTGTTGTAGATCCTCCAGACAACTGTCTCTTCACATCATGGTTATTGGCTGGCCTGCTTACCTATTATATGATCATAAAACATTTTATATAATATTGTTGAAATAAAAAGTAAAAGCCTATCTCTGCTCATACCCTTTGATTAATTTAACCCTTTCCAACATGCAGATGCATTCTGATGCATTTGCAGCAGAAGACTTTTGAAAACATTGTGGCAAAATGAGAAATTACTGCACATCCTCTCATTGTGCTCTACTATTGTATGAAGTTTTATTAGATTCCATCATGTAGTTATTAAGTTATTCTCGGGACAAGAAAATTAACAAAGGGCAATAACCCTGTAATTAGCTAAATTAGAGTTATGACTCTTGTAAACTGCACTTCCTCTCATTGTGGTCTACCATTCTATGAAGTTTTATAATATTCCATTTTGTAGCTATTAAGTTATTCTCGAGACAAGAAAAAGTAACAAAGGGCAATAACTCTGTAATTAGCTTAATAAGAATTATGGTTCCTTTATACTGCACTACCTCTCATTGTGCTCTTATCATTGCATGAAGTTTTATTAGATACCATCTGATAGTCATTAAGTTATTCCCCGGACAAGATAAAGTAACAAAGGGAAATAACTCTGTAATTAGGTAAATTAAAGTTATGGTTCCTGTACACTGCACTTCCTCTCACTGTGTTGTATCATCGCATGAAGTTTTATTAAATTCAATCCAGCAGTTTTTAATTTATGCTCGGACAAGCAAAATTGCAACGGACCACAGGGTGACTCCAGTATATCCCCTTCAAACTTCGCTTGCCGTTATAAATATATGTTTTACTTTGAATGTATGCACAATACCTTTTGAGGAGAGAACTGTCTGCTATCTACCCTCAGTTCATCACTGCTGATGTAGTCTAACGCTGCCTCAACAGTAGCTAGGTAGAAACTGAATAAATGGAGAAAAGAAATGATTTTTAGGTCATTGTCAATGCACATATTTAAAATCCAGAACAATATTTCATTAAATTCTTCCACCGCTGGGCTAACATTCATGCGGCAAAGCAGCCAGTTGCCATGTAATTGTGTGAGAAAGCCATGAAGTCTGAGATATTGTTAAAAACAGCGTCGGACCCAAATCAATCATTAACTAATATGAATAATCCAAAAGGAAATAATTCCTCTCAGACATACAGATGCTTTCTGACGCCTCTGCAGCAGATGATTTTTGAAAAGATATTGGCAAAAGGAGAAATTGTTTAAAATGAGCTATTTTTCTTTTTGTCACAATGTTTTTAACTCTATTCAATTATTTTACTTTCATTTTGTAAAGATTTTCTATTTTCATGCCTAGATATTGACAAAGGTGTCAGCTACAGATTATATGTTGGTAACCCTTTCCTTATATGACAATTCTGCAACAGACGACTTTGAACATATTTTGTCAAAAAATAGAAAATCTCTATAATTGAATGGATAACCTATGACCAAAAGTGGAAAACATTTCGGCAAAATGAGAAATTGCTTGTTTTGAGCAATTTCTTCTTTTATCAAGAGGAGACAAGATAACTGTAGATGAAAATCAGCTCCTATATATGTGCTATATGATCACACTTATTGTGGAATCCTTCTTCAAATCTTCCATAAATAAAGTGGGCAGAACAGGATTAAACTAGTAGAGTGTTGTTTTCGAGCACAGCGTCGAAAACAGATGTCTCCCCTAAAAAAATAATTATTGAACAAGGGGAGGTAACTTTGCAACAAAGTGGCCCAGAGTTATAATTATTGCAAAGTGCACAACTTCACATTGCCATCTATCTATATTCCAAGTTTCAATAAATTCCTTCAAGTAGTTTCTGAGTTCTGCTCTGGACAAAGTTTACATTATTAAAATATTGAACAAGGGGAGATAACTTTGCAACAAAGTGGCCCAGAGTTTGATTCTTGCAAGGTGCACAACTTCAAATTGCCATCTATCTATGTTCCAAGTTTCAATAAATTCCTTCAAGTAGTTTCCGAGTTCTGCTCCGGAAAAATAAAAGTTAAGAAGAAGAAGAGAAGGGGAGACATAATTATATATATGCACAGGTTGATCTGGATTTATACATCTTAACCCTTTCCCTCATACGACAATTCTGCAGCAGAACGTATTTTGTCAAAACATTGAAAATCTCCATAATTGAATGGGATAACCTATGACAAAGAGTGGAAAACATTGTGGCAAAAGGAGAAATTGCACGTTTTGTGCAATTTCTTCTTTTTGTCACTATGTTTTCAAAAAGCCGTCTGCTGCAGAGGCGTCAGAAAGCGTCTATATGAGGGAAAGGGTTAAGTAAATGCCTCATGGTTAGTTTTCCTGTAAAGCATGCCTTCTTCACTATTGACTGAGCTTACCTTATTTCATCTTTATCCATTAGTGTTAGTTGCTGGAAATGCTTCATGTACAACAAATTGGTTGACCTGAAGAAAAAGAAGATTCAATTGACAGATTTTGTGGGTTGAACTCAACCCGCAACCCGCTGATTTTGTGATTATGTTTTTCAACTTTATCTTTATACAAGTATAAAATTAGGCTGCTGAAAACAGGTGACTGCTTAACAAAGGAGAATGCTAACACAAGTTTGACTGTAAATTATTGTGTCAATTGATCCATAACCATTTCCCACATGCAAACACGTTTTGAGGCAATTAGCAGCACACAGATATTGAAAACATTGTGGCAAATGGATAATAAGCAATTTCTCTTTTTGCCATAAATGTTTTCAACTCATTTCAATAGTTATACTTTCGTTTATAGAGATTTTCATTAATTTTTGCTACATGTTTCAGAGTCGTCTGCTGCAGATTTGTTGTAAGTGGGAAAGGGTTAATGTTTTACCTGGTACAGACGACTTCTGACACCAAATATAGTACTAGACTAGTATTGGGTAGTCTGATTTATTGATGTTTAACGCAGTTTTCAACAATTTTTCAGTCATATCACTGCGGCCAGTTCACCTACTCATGTGTTTCCTGGCTTTCTCACACCAGTTATTCACACAACAATCTTTCCAAGCAACTGGCTGCTTTAACACATAGACTGTTAGCCCATTTGTGGAAGACGAATAACGCCTGTCAAAATGACTTTTGTCAAACGACTGAAAGAATGTTTGCCTAGTTGGGGTTCAAACTCACAACCCCTGGATTGACAGCCAACGTCGCTACCGACTGAACTACCGAGACTTGGTAGTCGAAGAAGAATCATGGCTAGATGTACTTTTGCTGTGAAATAACTGAAATACTGCAAACTGCGTAAAACCCCACATAAATAAAATTACAATTTTCAAAGCAGGAAATCCAGATTTTAATAGTAAGAAAGATCAAATCATATAGGATATCACCAATTATAAAATGATACATTTCAGTCACATGAAAGCACTATAAACAAAAGCTATTTCTATTTTTAACCAAATATTAAACGAACTGACCTCAAATATCATCATTGATTGATTGGAGTTTAATGCCTTTTTTGTGGAAGACGAATGACGCATGTCGCATTGACTTTTGTCAAACGTCGGAAAAAGAGTTGGCCGACATGGGATTCAAACTCACAACCCCTGGATTGACGGCTCGCGTCACTACCGACTAAGCTACCTGGGCTCGGCTCAAATGCCATCATGCCATATCAGCGTTTATTAGGAGTCTTTTTCCGTCTGCATGTTTGTTTCACATGAACATACATTGTTCGTATAACCTGTGCGACTACAGTTCTTTATTTTTGTCAGAAGGTATGTCTTGGGTGTATGTAGACCAGGGAAGGCTCTGATGAGTTCGGGTGAATGCTCTTAATTGTGAAAAGACCCGAAAAAGCCAGACGTGACTAAAATATATCATTAACCATCAAATTGTGCCAAATCCTTTGTGAACCTTACCCTGAACAAGAAACTCTTGCTGATGGTTATTTGTTACCCATACTGAACTGACGTTTGATCAGATAGAAGTTGGATAATTAAACTTGTAATGGTAAATAAAGTTTATATCTCAAACTGGAAATTGACGGCTAAAACAAACAAAATATAACGTTAATTTAACATTGGATTTTTGATATGGGTCATTCCATATTATCCGGGCGATGGATCACATCCAATGGGAATTATTTCTCACTAGGAAATTATGATTTTTCTCATTCCTTGATATTTCTATAAATGTTTGCAGTAAATAAAATATTAGAATGTATAACTCACCAATTTGGTATTTGTGACTTAATTATTAGGTATATCAACAGCGGTAACAAATCATCTGTGGTCATAACCATATCTGAAAAATACAATTTATGTTTATAGTGATATTATTTACTCTTTCCCACAAACAACATATCTGTATAAAATGACTTGGAAAACATATTGGTAGAAATATGGAAACATTTCTATAATGAAAGTATAATTATAGAAATGAGTTGAAAACAAGGATGCAAAGTGAAGAACACAGTCATCTACAGTAGACAACTTTTGAAAACATTGTGGCAACAGGAGAAATTGCTGAGCAATTTCTCCTTTTACAACAATGCATATTCAATTCAATAATTGTTATTTCAGGTAAAGAGAGTTTCCCTATTATTGACTTATTGTTTTCAAAATTGTCTGCTGCAGATTTGTTGTATGTGGGAAGGGTTTTGATTGATAAGGGTTTAATGCTGTGATCAACACTTTTTTAGTCATATCAGGGCGGCCAGTTCACCTACTCATATGTTTCTTGGCTTTCTCACACCAGTACTTCATACAACATTATTTCCAAGCAACTGGCTGCTTTTCCACATAGACCGATAGCCCATTGGTGGAAGACGTATGACACTTGTCACAATGACTTTTGTCAAACATCGGAAAGAATGTTGGCCGAGCTGGGGTTCGAACTCACAACCCCTTGATTGACAGCCCGCGTCGCTACTGACTGAGCTAGCTGGGCTGTGGGAAGGGTAAAGTATAACAAGAGCGCAGCAAGTAAACGCCAATGCTTGCCTGCTTTTTTCTAAGTTATAAAAGGAGCATTACCGAATAAATATTAAAGCCAGAGTTATGTGACTTTGTATAGACATCCATATTGTTACTAGGAATATGTGTACCAAGTTTAATTTGAAAATGTTGAACAGTTTTATAGTTATAAAGTAATGTTAAAGTTTTTGTGATGACAATGCCAGGGGTATCACTATACCATAACCATATCTGATTGAACCTCTGGTTTGGCATCAATTTCATTCGCAAAATGAATACAGACTTATATAAATAAAGCAGCTCAAATAAGAAGGAGTATTAATTAACTGAAATAATGTTGAAAATAGCATTAAAATTCAAATCAATCAAGAACATGAGATGTTCTTTAACCCTTTCCCACATACCAAAATTCCGTAGCAGACGACTTTGAAATGATCAAGTCCAAAATATAGAAAATCTCTATCAATGATAGTATGATTATTGAACACAGTTGAAATTATTGTGGCAAATGGAGAAATTGCTCATTATGAGCAATTTCTCCTTTTGCTTCAATGATTTCAAAGTCGTCGTCTGCTGCATGGTCGTCAGAAAAAAGGGTTAATCTTACCACTAGAGTTTTCTTTTAATGGTTTAGAGATAGCACCAAACACTCGTTTTAAACAGAGCATTCTTCCCATTGGTGTACTGTACTGGTTCAGTATAGCCAGTTCTTTCTTTGCTCCGGGCAGATTCTCTTCAAACTCCTTCCGAACGCCGAGCTGATGTAGACGAATATCCACTAGGTTTCTCGTTTTCTTGTTTATTGTCGAATCAGCTGATTTAGTATATAATTGGACAGCAGAGAAGAGATGCTTGTGGACAGCATTCATCATATACATCTAAATAAGATAAACATGTAATAGCATTCATCAAATAAATCTAAATAAGATACAGATGTAATAACTTTCATCATATACATCTAAATAAGATACACTTATTATAACATTCATCATATACATCTAAATAAGATACACATATAATAGCATTCATCATAAATAAGATACATATATTATAGCATTCATCATATACATCTAAATATGATAAACATTTTATATTATATCATTATACACATCTAAATAAGATACACATATAATATCATTCATTATATACATCTAAATAAAATACACATATCTTAAGCATATTTTGTCGTAGATCAAGATAAGTAGGGCCTGTAGGATGTTTTATGACTTAACCATTTCCTACATAATAACATTGTGGCAAAAGGAAAAAATTGATTATAACGAGAAATTGCTCCTTTTGTCACAATATTTTAAACTAGAACTATCACTGAACATGATAAATACCCCCAAAACAGCACCTTGACCTACACCATAACTTAATAAGTAAAAGGGCCATAACTCTGTAAAATAATATGCAATTGTAAGACCTTTAAATTATGCACATCTCCTTTTGGTATAGAAGCTTCATGTAAAATTTTATTGAATTCCACCCAGTGGTTAGTAAGAAATAGGCCGGACAAAATATGGCTTCCGACCGACCGACAGACAGCCTGACACAGTGACTCCTATATACCCCCTCTTCTGCTGTGTATGTTTTCAAAGTTGTTTGCTGCATATTTAATGTATGTTTGAAATGGTATATATAATATATATGTAAAGAGTGTTATTACCTCCACAGCTACCCTCAAATTGGCCATGAAACCTTCATCTTGCTGAACTGATCGTCTCTAAAATTAAACAACACAATATACTGAGAGACAGAGGTCCAGATAAGGGGGGTTACAGCTCTTTACCCCAAAATATCTTTCTTATTATCCAACCAAACCCTATGATTTGGGTACTCAAACATTTTACATGTCTCTTAACTCATTCCCACAAACAACAAATCTGCATCAGTGAAAAGGGCTAGGTGAAAATGTGGACAATCATCAAAAATAAAGGTTGAATTATTGAATAATAGAGTTGAAAACATCATGGAAACAAAAGTAGACATTGCTTATTATGAACAATTTCTCCTTTTTCCAAAATGTTTTCAAAGGTCGTTTGCTGCACCTGCATCAAATGTTGTCTGATCATGGGAAAAGGTTCAATAATTTAACTGTAAATAAATAACATAAAACTAGAATAGGACATGAATACCCAACTTATAGCCCAGTTTCATGTAATGGGACATAACTCTGGTATCACTGTACGTATGCCAAAACCATATGAGACATTCCACGAGAAAGCCAACATTATGGACTCTGTGTAATGTATCAACCCAGATCAGTCCGTGCAGGCTTATCCAGGCTGACACATTCCGTCTCAGGGGGATAAAGGTAGAGAGTAATGATTTCTGAAACAGAAAATCCACAGGAGGAGCACAGTGTTTGTCCGTGTAACCCTGCGAGTCGATACTTTAAGCAGAGTCCACAATGTTGATTTTCTCGTAATTCGGCTCATATGAGCTCAGCCACTTTAAAAATTGATAATAAGACTCAAATGTACACTTTTACTGTCCATTATTTTCCATTACAATTTTTCAGGAAGCATCTTGGATAGTTGTATGACTAGATGACAGACTGCAAGGAGGCAAAGGCTGATCAGGATTTTCACTGGACGTAAATTCCCACACTAGGTTTTCTTATGACATTGCTATCAAAGCCCAGACCGTTCACACACATCATACTACTACTCCCCAGAAAATGAATATTGCTTTTTTTCGCTAAGTGATTTGATTTAAAGTTTGAGCATCTGCTGTAAATTATAAAAATTGTATAACCTAAGAGGGTAAGACGAGGCTTGAAATTTTGAGAGAGCACATGTATGCTTTACTTACAATGTTTTGGTCCTTTAAAACTGTTTGCATAGCCTGGGTCAACTGGCCTGAAACCAGTTCCTGAATATAAATTAAAAAGGATTAATTAATAGAACAATGTCTGAGACACCCCTCGTAGAACAATACTAAAACCTGTATTGCTACTGCATAATATTCTCTATTTATGAATAAGAAAATCAGTGTTCATAAGTAAACTTATATCAATTATATTGTATTCACACATTCAAACCATATCAGATGAACAGAGGGTGTTTTGTAGGATCTCCATAAACAAACCACATGATGGTCTTATACTTTTCCAACATATAACCAAGCTGCATAATGAGATATTTTTCTGTTTGCCACAATGTTTTCAAAATTTGTCTACTGCAGAAGTGTCAGAAATTGTCTGTAAGTGTGAAATGGTTTACGATGACAGACTAAGATGAACACCTGACTATACCAGTATGCAATTTGATCATAATCAAAAGTAAGTTTGTTTGACATGGCTCAAATGTAATTGTCATGCTTCTTCCATCAAGTCTTGTAAGGAAACAATGCCTGGACAAATTGTCATGTAGAGTACTGTTGCAAAAGAAACCCCAGGAAATACATAAGGAGGTGTATTGTAATCATCTTGGCAAAAATATGGAAAATCTACTTTCCAAAATTATTTCAAAAGTCGTCTGTTTCAGATGCATCAGAATGTGTCTGCAAGGAGGAAAGGGTTAAACCTTTGTCAATATTTCAATGAACTTACAGCTAATATTTCAACACTTCCTCCCTGCAATTTTTGATATTGCAAACAGAACCCAGTCAATGCTTTATCAAAATTCTCTTTGGTTTTTGAACTACCTGAAATACATAAAGAAACACATCTCCCTTAACCCTTTCTCACATAATCAAACCTACAGCAGATGAATTTGAATACATCTAGGCTAAAATATTGAAACAAGAGAACCAATGTGATCTTTTATCACTCACCTGATTCAATACAATTTTAAGAGGTAATTTTCAATGTTCTTAATCTGTATATAAAGGAAAACAAGACACGCCCCCTGGAAGCCATGCTTACAACGGATCAGAATAATTTAAACATTCTTTGTAGAAGGTCACCCTAAAAACATTAGTGCCAAATTATTTTCCAATTTGGCCATACTTTTGGACAAGAATAGTTTTTAAATATTCATTTTATATATACAAACAATGTAAACATGCCATGACCCCCTAGCAGACATGTTTTTCAATGGATCAATATAATTTAAGCAATCTCGGTTGAGTGTCACCAAAGGAACATTTACTAATGTCAATCAGATACATAGCATTATTGAAAATGTGATTCAAATTAAGTTACTATAAATTAACCAAAGAGTAGTCAGTCTAAGGACTTGTCCTAAGCCTAATGTTTCTTAAAATATCTACCTGCATTTCTCCACAAAATATTCCAATGGTCATCATAGCTAGATGGAGGTTTGGTTAGCTTTTCTTCATCCACACTGGATTCATTTGATTCTGACGAAAATAAAAGCATGTACTTTATTTAAAGTTTATTCATATCCAATCAATATGACATTAACTAGTATTGTAGATGGTCACCTAAGGAGCAATTCTGCCAAATTATCTTGAAATCAGACCAGCTGCATCACAGGACAAAAAATTGAATTAAATTCTTTGATTTTTTTTTTTGAAGGAGGAGCACCAAAGGAACATTATTATGAAGTTTTCATAATTTTGCCTAGATGTTTTCAAAGATGTCAATTGCAGATTTTTTGTATGACGGAAATGGGTAAGAGGAGATGATGTTTAAAATTGTTAATTGTTGGCAATACACCATGGATACAGGGCCATCACAAAAGCTCACATTGAGCACTTTGCAAAAAACAGCAACATTTTCCAATGCAAAAAGTAAGATGCTTATAGAATTATTAAGTAACATAAATAGAAAATATCTGTTTCTTTATTGTTTATCCTGGTATTTGAATGGAGTCAACAAAGTTTAAAACTAATTTGTAAGAATATGATTTCACTATTCTGAAAAAGTTTTACTTATCCTTATTCTACCTGTAAATAAATTAACCCTTTCCCTCATATAGACGCTTTCTGAAGCCTCTGCAGCAGATGGCTTTTTGAAAACATGGCGACAAAAGAAAAAATTGCCCAAAACAAGGATTTTCTCCTTATGTCACCATGTTTTCAATCTTTTCAATTATTGTATTTACATTTAAAGTGAGTTTCCAGTTTTTTCGAGTATGTTTTCAAAGTCGTCTGCGGTAGATTTGATGTATAACTATGCAGTGTAAAATGTACTTCATTTTCAAACATATTAACACTTTAAAAAAAGTCTGCAGCAAACATCTGAAAATGTCATGGCAAGATAAAATTGAAAAGTTCTAAAAATGAAAGAGTACTTACTGAAAAGAAAAGACAGAAATTGAAAAGAGTTGAACACTGTTGCAAAAGAAGAAATTCCATAATGAGGAATTCCTCCTTTACTACAACATTTTCTGAAATCGTCTAGTGCAGAGGCGTCAGAAAGTCTCAACAAATAAGAAAGGGTTAACTCTTTCCCACATATAGACGCTTTCAGACGCCTATGCAGCAGACGACTTTTGAAAACATTTTGGCAAAGGTGAAATTGCTCATGATGAGCAATTTCACCATTTGCCCCTATATTTTCACCTCTATTTAATAATTAAACTGACATTAATGGAGATTTTTCTCATTTTTGATAAGATGTTTTCAAAGTCGTCTGCTGCAGAATTGTTGTATGTGGGAGAGGGGGTTAAGCTTCATGTTCACAATTCACTACTATCAACTACATTTTACCACTCACCCAATGTCTTGTTAAAGAAGGCAGATACACACAGAACTCTGTAACTCTCATCTTTACTGTTGTAGAATGTCTCTTCAAATAATATCTTAACCTATACAATCAAAATAAAAAGAACTGTTAAAACCCCATTTCCCACATACATCAAATCTGTTGCAGACTACTTCCAGGTAAAAATATATACAATATCCATTATCCATATACAAAAGTAAAAATTGAGTATAATTGTTGAATAGAGTTGAAAACAATGTGGCAAAAGGAGACATTGCTCATGTTTAGCAATTTCTCTCTTTACCAAAATGCTTTCAAAAGCTGTCTGCTAGATATGCAACAAATTGGGTCTGCAAGTGAGAAAGGGTTAGAAATTCAGGGAAAAATTTCCAACAAATAGTCAATTCAATGTAAAATATGACAGAATACATCACTGTATAGTAAAGTTTACCAGAACAGCCTTTAAACTTTTAATTCTGTGATATGTGATGGGTATACTTTGTTACTATTGTTTGCTGTTTACACTAATTACAGAACAAACATTTTACTAGAAATGCATTTCTGAGGCAGCCATGCCTTTCATTGTACTGTGAATGACTCTATTCCATGACAAGGGAACACACTGGTCAAAGAGTGCAACATCTAGAGATTTAGAAGCATAATTTCGAAAGAGTTGAAACAAAACATTGTGGGGAAAAAGGAAAATCCGACCATGAAAATTACTTTTTGTTCTCAAAATGTTTTCTAACTATGTTTGCTGTAGAGGCATAAAGATGAGGGCTATTAATCCAGTGGTTTGAGTCCGGACTTGACCAAAATTCTATGGGGAAGGTAACCATTTATATTAGAAGATTTTTATGAGAGGAATACTCATACAAGAAAGACAGGAAACACATGGGTAGGTGAACTTGTCAGATTGACACATCTAAGGTTAAGTTAAAAATGACTCCCTTTCCCACAAACAACAATTCTGCAGCAGACGACTTTGAAAATATCAACCGAAAAAACATGAACAGTCTCTAAAAAATGACAGTAAAATCATTGAATAGAGCTCATTATTGGCAATTTCTTTTTTTGCCACAATGTTTTCAAAAGTTGTCTGCTGCAGAGGCGTCAGAAAAACTCTGTATTTGAGAAAGGGTTAAACTTTAGTCAAGAATCAAATTGGAAAAATTCAGTCTACTAAAAAATAAACAAAAAAAGTTCTACCTGCTTATTTTCTGGAAATCCTTTTAGTAAACTTATTTGACCACCACTTATTTCAACCTCCTGAAATAAGACATATTAATAGTACCACACTTCTCAAACTAATTATGCATTTCTATTAACTTGAATATATTGCTTTATCTGTTTTACTCGTGTTTGAGTAGGTAGACTCTATGTAGTTGTCTTTGTCGTTTTCCAGGACTGTTAACCCTTTCCCACATATGGATACTTTCTGACACCTCTGCAGTAGACAACTTTTGAAAACAGTATGACAAAAGGAGAAATTGCTCATTACAAGCAATTTCTCCTTTTGCCACAACATTTTCAACTGTTTTCTGAAATTATACCTTCAATTTCAGCGATTTTCCGTATTTTTGTCTATATGTTTTCAAAGTTGTCTGCTGCAGTTATGTTGTATGTGGGAAAGGGTTAAACATTGATCACATTTCCCACATGCTGACAGTTTCTGATACCTCTGCAGCAGCCGACTTTTAAAAACATTGTGGCAATTTGCCCAATTACTTTTTAAATTGAACTATCAGTTTCGAGATATTTAATATTTTACCTCAGATGTTTTCAAATCAGAGAACTTAACCCTTTCCCGCATACAACAAATCTGTAGCAGATGACTTTGAAATCATAGTGACAAATACCTGAAAAATCTCCATAAATAAAGTTGAAAACATTGTGGCCACAATGTTTTCAGAAGTCGTCTGCTACTATTGCGTCAAAAAGGCGTCTGCAGGTGGGAACAATCACATTAAGTAAAAGGCTAACCTGTTCCCAAATTCAGACACATTTACATGCATCTACAGCAAACTGCTTTTGAAAACATTGTTTTTAAAGGGAAATTATTCAACCCTTTCCCACCTGCAGACGCATTTCGACGCAATAGCAGCAGACGACTTTTTGAAAACATAGTGACAAAAGAAGAAATTGCACAAAACGTGCAATTTCTCCTTTTGCCACAATGTTTTCCACTTTTAGTCATAGGTTATCCATTCAATTATGGAGATTTTCTATGTTTTGATAAAATATGTTCAAAGTCGTCTGCTGCAGAATTGTCGTATGAGGGAAAGGGTTGACCATCTGTTTTCCCACATTGTTTACTACTCCATTCGATAATTATTCCTTCGTTTATAGGTTGTCTATATGGTAGCCTTGATTATTTTCAAAGTTATCTGCAGCAGATGTGTTGTATCTGGTAAATGCTTAACCATTTCCCTCATATAGATGTACTTTAATACCTCTGCAGGAGACGACTTTTGAAAACATTTTGACAAAAGGAGAAATGAGCAATTTCTACATTTGACATAACGTTTTCAATTTTATTCAACTATATTACTTCATATGCAGAGATTTTTCATTTATTAGCCTAGATGTTTCCAAAGTCATATGCCCAGTTTTGTTGTTTCTGGTAAATGCTTAAATGATTACTAACACATCCTGTTATTGTCTGGTAGATGTCTTCATTCAATGGCTTCAGTATTTGGTCCTGAAAATCTTTCTCTGTTAGACTATCTACTTGTACAGATGAAAACCTTGGGATGCAAATCTGAAATGAAAATTAAGTTAAACACAGTTCTAAATAAGGGATTACTCATGCTCTCTACCCTTTTCAACATACAAAATACTTTAAAAGTATGTAGGTAAGAAATATAGAAAATGTCTATGAAATAACATGTCATCAGTTGTGGGTAAATGAAGAGCAATTGCTCTTTATGGGCAATTCTCCTATTGTAATAATGTTTTTAAAAGTCGTCTGTTTCAGGGAAAGTGTTGAAATCAAGCTTTGACTCTTAAACACTATGTTATTGATGGTCACAAGAATCATCTCAAAGACAAAGGGTTTGCTTGGAAAATAAGAGATTGAGAGACTTTATAATTATAAAACTACTATTAATAATAAAGACTTTAGTTATATAGGCTGCACAGTTTGGCATGCCCAGTCTTACCTGTGAGCCTCTGCTAAAAATGTACAAATATTTACATATATACAGTAACATACATTGTATGAAAAAGATCTCTTCCTAAAACCTATGTTCATTAGTTGTTAACAGTTCCAGAGGTTCAAAAAATGGCACACAGAGAAGATCCTGATCAGATTCAGAGATGAACTAGATCTCTGCTTGGTCCATATCAGTGAACGATATAAATGACAAAAACAAGAAGCCAGTTAAGTCATATTCAAATCTTTAATGGCGATTCAACCATTTCCAACAAACAGCAAATCGGCAAAAGACTACATTGAAAACAACTATGCAAAATATGGTATTTCTCTATAAAGTTCAATTATAAAATAGAGTTGAAAACAGTATGACAAAAGAAGAAATTGCTCATCATGAGCAATTTCTCCTTTTGTCACAGTTTTTGCAAAAGTTGTCTGCTGCAGGGGCGTCAAAAAGCTTCTGTGTATGGGAAAGTACTATTCAGCAGGAAAAAGGTAAGTTAAATCCACTTACAATCCATCTATTGGCTGTGGCTTCATCAAACAAGGTTGTACACTGTTTTTCAAAAACCAAGAAAAATGGATTCTCAGATAAATCTTCGTCATATCTCGACATAATTTATCCATACAACGCAGTTGGCCATTGATTAATATCTGTAATAACAATAAGGCCCATATTTACCAACCATTCTAACAACACTCTAATTATTAATCAAAGAATGTTCCAAAATTCAAACTGCAATGGTTTTCACTAAAGTTAAATCTAGATAACTGCAAAGCACTGCTTATTTTCCAAGGGGGAAATAAGCACAACCCCTTGGAAAATAAGCACAACATGTGCATGGGAGATGCCGCAGAATCTGGTCAATGTGAGTTTTCTTTAGACATTAAGAATCATCACAGAAGTTTTTCACCCGTCTCCAAAAAAAAAGTGTTTTTAATGTTTGACAGGCAAGTCTCACAACAGAATTGTATAATTCAGAGGACTAGATAAGAGGGAGTAAACTGGCCTTTTCCCCCACAATATCTGTTTTATTAATCAACTAAACCCCATGTTGTGAGTACTCAAAAGAATCGTCCCACTGAGATGATTCTTTTGAGTACCTGCAAAATACGTACATCTTATAGGGTTTGGTTTTCAAATATGGATTTTAAAACATGAACAATGCCTCTCATCTAGAGCTCTGGTATATGTTCTGGGGACTCCCACTGTATATAGTTCAAACCATTTCACAGGTCTGCATATTCAGAACCAAAACCAGTGTTTCATTTTGAAATTTCTATCAAATTATTCAATGAGTCCTTTTATGTATTTTTCACATGACAATGAGTTCTACAATGTAACAAAAACCTGGCAAAATGAAATAAGTCGAGAACTCGCGATGAACAGTAAAATGAACATTAGTGAGGTAGTCCTTGTTCTACTTTCAAAAGTAAACTGTCAAAATTGAGTGACAGAAAGTACAGGAGGTAAACACGACGATTCAGGACAACGACAATGTGTTAACCAGAACCGTAAGTCAATATTGTATAAACCTTCTTATTGTAAAGAGTGAAATTAAAACGTATTTCAACAACAAATACGAACTCTTACATTTTGTTTTGTCAAACTGGACTTTGTAGACGCTCAGACCCGAGACTGACAGCTGCCGAGTGA
>JASEVX010000010.1:54343906-54379706 GCA_031761405.1 Serripes groenlandicus | reverse complement strand
AACTGCCACAGGAAGAACTTTTTTCTGTTCGACCTGTCAATTTCAAGGTGAAACAAACAAGATAACCAGATTAGTTCAAACAATAATCCCTCTCGTACGACTTACATAGACATTCTTACCTTTTCAGTTCCAAACATACTGACACATTTTCAAATGAATTACTTGTTCCGATTTGTAGAGTTCGACTCTTTGTTTAAATGTGTACATATTTATTCCTTTTGAAATGAACAACTGATTTAAGGATGCAGAGTATCAATATCTGAAATTCACGTAAATCAAGTTAGCAGCGACGATTATGAAGTCATTTATGGGCATTTTGGTCCTTTTGTCACATACGCTCTTTGTGTGTGTGTGTGTGTGTGTGTGTGTGTGTCTCTCTCTCTCTCCCCTTATCCTTCTCTGCCTCTATGTATGTCTATGTGTGTGCGCGCTCTCTCTCTCTCTCTTCGCTCCTCCTCTCCTCTTCTCTCTCTCCTCTCCTCTCTCTCTCACTCTATCTATTTCTCTCTCTCTCTCTCTCCCACTCTCTCCCTGATTTTTGCTATCTTTCTTTCTCTCTCTCACTCTCTCTCTCTCTCTCTCTCTCTCTCTCTCTCCTCTCTCTCTCTCTCTCCTCTCTCCTCTCTCTCTCTCTCTTCCTCTACTCTCTCTCTCCTCTCTCCTCTCATACTCTCTCTCTCTTCCTCTCCTCTCTCTCTCTCTCTCTCTCTCTCTCTCTCTCTCTCTCTCTCTCTCTCCTCTCCTCTCTCCTCTCTCTCTCCTCTCTCTCTCTCTCTCCTTACTCTTTCTCTCTCTCCACTCCTTTCTCTCTTTCCTACACTCTCTCTCTTTCTTACACTATAATGTTTTAGACCGTGTTTTAAATCGTTGTTTGATTAATATGTCCCTGCGTGAATGTTGCAAATTGTGACGTCAGCGCATGGCGGTAAGGACAACTGTTTTAGACGTTTTTCTGCGGAAATGATAGCCCGAATCGAGCGAGGGGTAAAAACACCGTTGCACACCTTGTCATTATTATTACACTATATATGGACGTATAGAGGGGCTATTTATAGTAACACGTGTGGGATTCCCAAAATTACCATAATGATCATTTTTTATCAAAGCGTATAGACAATAAAGAGAGACTTTTTGAGTATTTTAACGTGATTTTGTGTGATTTTTTCGCATTTTTTGCTGTAATAGAAATTCGGACGCCTGTGATTACAGATACATGTTTCAATTTATATCTGTTGAGTTCTTTCCCACAGTGTTTCCGCAATTCAAGATACTACACTTACTTCAAAAGTTACGGGAAGTGATTTTCACTTTTTTGTATTACCTTATCAGGTATAAAATATCAGATGTATAGAAACAGGGAGAATTTTGGTAATATGTCCCCTTTTCACATTATTACTTTCACGTCGTCTTGCTCTCCATCTCCATTGTAATATAGTACGTAATTTTTTTTCTATTTTAAGGTTTTCAGCTGCCTTTTTCACGTGTAAACTTCCACCAGACAAAAATACCGTTCCGTTTGCCGTGTCTGTCGTCAAGGAGAAGTGCAAGACCCCTGTCAACGTCTTGCCAGTCACGCTAACTAATGCTGATAATACAGACAACAACTTTACAGTGTGTGTTACGCCTTTCAACTTCCGGTATGCACGCGCGTACGAATTGATTGAGTGGATTGAGCTAAATAGGATATTAGGTGCAGACCATTTCATATTTTATAATTATTCTGTTGCTTCAAACGTTGAAAAGGTACTACAATCATATATAAATCAGGACATAATCGAAGTCGTTGATTGGCAGCTTCCTGTAGGCGTTGCAACATGGCCGCCAACAAAAGGTAGCGAGGAAATACATTATTTTGGACAAATTGCCTCTTTAAATGAATGCCTTTTACGGACTCGCGGGCGTAGCAAATACCTTGTTAATTTAGACATAGACGAGTTTATCATACCACGTAAGAAAGACGTCAATACCTGGCCAGAAATGTTGAACTTTCAATCTAATGCTGGCGGTTACATCTTTGCTAATGTGTTCTTCAGGAAGGAATGGAGTACATCCATGACAAATTTTACAAATTATGATATCGCTAAACAATATAAACTCGTCACCTTGCTCAAGTTACAACACGAGAAAATGGTTTATAAGTATAAATCACGGTCGAAATACATCGTGAAACCATATGCTGTAGACGTGTTAGGAATACATAATATCTGGAAATCTGGGGGCAAACTAATAAACGTCCCCCACGAGGTCGCTTTACTTCATCACTATAGAAACTGGATGAAATATGACGACAAGCAGGCGAGACTCGACGATGGTACCATTGTTCAAAAATTCAAAGATAAGTTAATTGACAACGTAGTTAAACAGTGGACAAATCTACCAGGGGTGGAACTAGATATTCCTCTGTGTGTCACACCTCGGGATTTTGGTGGCTGCTAAAGTGATCCATTTATCAGTGGAACCAGAACTTGAGAGTCTGCTTACGTTGACTTTAAATTCAAACAAGCTTGTGTAAGTAATATGTAGAGTGGCGGGGTAGTCCAGTGGTTAACACAATGGACTGTCAATCCAGAGGTCTGGGTTTAAATCCCGGTCCGGGTTCTGGAAATTTGAGGGATGCTTTTAAACGTCTCCCACTCAACTAGAGGTTAAGTACTGGTCCTTTCCATGAAAAATAACCTCGCGTGTATCGGTGCTATACACCGGGCACGTAAAAGAACCAAGGGGTCTTTTCGGAAAGAGCTAGGGTATTGCACCCGGACTCCCTTGTATCTAACTTTGTCTGCTCGCCAAATAGTTAATTCTGCACGGCGAAGGTAAATAAAAACAAATAATAAATAAATAAGTAATATGTGGACAGTGTATATTCATACCAGACTGTGAAGATGCATAATCTGACCTAGATCTACGCTGCTCACAAAAGCAAAACTCTTGTCTCTCAAATAAGGGTCACGTCGCACGAAGACTGAACTCGGAATAAATTGAGCCGTTCCGCGAGAAAACCAACAGTATGGACTTTGCGTAAAGTATTGACCCGGATCAGCCTAACCATGCCGTGCAGTCTAACCCGGACAGACACTTTTCGCCTTGTGTCAATTTTCTGTTTCAGGAATCATTACTCTTTACCTGTATCCCACTGAGACGGAATGTGTCGTCCCGGATTAGAATGCGCGGACCGCGCAAGCTGATCTTGATCGATACAGCAAGCAGAGTCCATAATGTTGGTTTTCTCGTGGAACGGCTCATATAACATGTACATGAACAAAGGATTGGCTGATTTCAAGCATCAGCTACGCCTAATATTATCAGTTGTCGCAATTCAATTCAAATGTTATTGCATAATCGTGCATACACAAGTTATATACATTTATACATTTTACAGATAGTGATTTGTGTAAGGGATAAAGCATAATCTGGATCGATACATTACGCATAGGCCATACTGTTGGTTTTCTCGTGGAGCAGCTCAATTCGTGTCTGATCTTAACCCAATCTAATTTAAATCAGACCAAAATATAACGCTGATCTGACAACACCGCATAAAACCTTTACATCTGAGCCGTTCCACGAGAAAACCAACATTATTGACTCCGCGTAAAGTATAGACCCGGATCAGCATAAGCATGCCGAGCAGGCTAACCCGGACAGACACTTTTCGCCTTCTGTGGATTTTCTGTTTCAGGAATTATTACTTTACACCTCTATCAACCTGAGACGTAATGTATCTGCCCGGTTTAGCCTGCGCGGACTGCGCAGGCTGATCTTTCTCGATATATTACGCAGATCCAATAATGTTGGTTTTCTCGTGGAACGGCTCATTTAAATTCGTGAGCAGGTTTCCGTTTCTTGTTCAATGGAATCACAGTGATACAAACAATGCTCGGTCATCACCACTTCTCTATCTCGAATATTTATATGGGATATCTCCCCAAGTTGATACCTAACGATTGTGTAGGCGACAATGTGATTGGCTAACGCAAAGGTCAATCGGAGTTGACCTTTAATAGGATGTCATCATATCTGTACGATATTTTTTTACAGCATCCAATTTTGAGGTCTGCTTTTAAAGAGATTGGTCCTAAACGGTCTCCAAAGATATTTTGTGTTGTATGTTTCAAGGATTAGATGATGAACAGGGAGGAAAGTATTAGATCAGACTCCGTGAATGTATTTCCCCTGTGTGCAAAGTCCCGAAGGTTGGTTTAGTTTTGACGTTACCGATATTTCTTGTGTTTTACTCTGTATTGAATACTCCCCAATTTCTGGTTATTAGCTCGACTTTTGAAAACAACGAGAGCTATTGTCATGACCCTGGCGTCGTCGTCGGCGTCGGCGGCGGCGGCGGCGTGGTCGTCCGGTTAAGGTTTTTTGTTTAGCTCATTTTTTTTCTGTTTTCTCCCTATCAGTCGAGCGTCTGTGCCGTACGCGGTGCTTTTGTTTTAATTATCCATCGCCTACAATGTTACGAAAGTTATTTGCCACATACTTTAAAGTATTACACGGTGAAGAAGTTAGTTGAGTTTGATATTCAACTTTTGTGATAGACATCGATTGTGTCTAGTGATTCCAATTATCGCTAGTGTGATATACCTAGACCTCACTTAATATAACTCAATATTTACCTGATACAGACGACGTTTGAAGCATTTTCAGCAGAAGACTTTCGCAAGCAAGCATCGTGGAAATATGAGAAATTGCGTATTTTTTTAAGAAAAAAAACCTCCTTTTCACACAAGTATTTCACTCATTGTCAAAAACGTTTGCTTCTAATTTTACAGATACTTCTTAGTTTTCATCACACATTTTTAAAGCATATCATATTAGGTAAACATTTAATCCTTTCCCTCATACGACAATTCTGCAGCAGACGACTTTGAACATATTTTGTCAAAAAATGGAAAATCTCTATAATTGAATGGATAACCTATGACTAAAAGTGGAAAACATTGTGGCAAAAGGAGAAATTGCTCGTTTTGAGCAATTTCTTCTTTTGTCACTATGTTTTCAAAAAGCCGTCTGCTTCAGAGGCGCCTGAAAGGGTCTATATGAGGGAAAGGGTTAAGATATAACTCGTCTGAGTGCAACACTATTGTAACACAGTAAATGTTCAAAAGATAGTTACAATAGTTTAGCCAACATTGGACGATATATGAGCCATGTCTGGCGGATTAATCCCTTTTTCCCACATAAAGACGCTTACTGACGCCCCTGCAGCAGACGACTTTTTAAAACAATGTGACAAAAGAAGAAATTGCTCAAACTAACTAATTTCTCCTTTTGTCACAAAGTCATTCAACTCTCTTTTTAGTAATTATACCTACATTTCTAGAGATTTTCTGTGTATTTGCCTAGATACTTTCAAAGTCGTCTGCTGCAGATTCATTGGAGGAAAGGGTTACGGTTGTGTTTCTTATTATTTAATTGATTTATGTTAATTGATCCTTATGTCGTTTTCAACAGTATTTTAGTGTATTTCTAATGCACCAAGGCGACGGTTTCGTTGAGAAACTATCGTGTCGTTAGTTCGAACCAAGGCTCGGGCATTCATTATTTCCGGTGATTGACAAAAGTCATTGCGTCTAGCATCATGATACTTCCGACAATGTGCTAGATAATGTCTATGTGGAAAGGTAGCCAACGACTTTGAAAACATTACGTCAAAAATATGAAAACTTTCTTAAAAAGTGAGAAACAATTGTACAATAAATTTGAAAACGTAGTGGCAAAATGTGAAATTGCTCTTTTCTCTTTTTGTCACAATGTTTTCAAAAACCATCTGCTGTAGAGGCGTCTCCGAACGTGTCTATAGCATGTGGGAAAGGGTTAACCCTTTCCCTCATATAAACGCTTTCTGACGCCTCTACAGCAGACGGCTTTTTGAAAACATAGTGACAAAAGAAGAAATTGCTATCTCGTGCGTACGAGATAAAAAAAAATCGTATGTAATTTTTAAAAATGTGTGTGTCCCTTTAGAGCTGCCGTATGTAACTTAATATTTTCAGCGTGTTTTATTTTGTCTGTATGAATAGGTTTTTTGTTTAAACCTGAAATGTTGATAGTTAAATTAAATATTGAACTAAAGAGGAATATATGACCTTTTACCCTTTCCCTCATATAGACGCTTTCTGACACCTCTGCAGCAGACGGCTTTTTGAAAACATAGTGACAAAACAAGAAATTGCACAAAACGTGCAATTTCTCCTTTTGCCACAATGTTTTCCACTTTTCGTCATAGGTTATCCTTTCAATTATAGAGATTTTCTATGTTTTGACAAAATACGTTCAAAGTCTTCTGCTGCAGAATTGTCGTATGAGGGAAAGGGTTAAGTCTCCAAAATAAAACCCTTTTCTGTATGTCACAACGATGAAAAAACCATTACCCGATAGTACGACACTTGGAACGTTCGTAGGAAAATATTATGAATGTCAAAACCTGTATTTTTTTTTAACGTTGTACTTCACTGAAAATTATTTATATTTTTGTGTAATATATATACGTTTCAAAACCAATATAATACTTAAACTCTTAAGTAAGGTTCGAACACATTCTAGCATTCACATCAACTCAACTCAATTTATTTCAGCAAAAGTAAGTGACTATAGTGACATCAATAGTTACTGATTAACATTAAAGTACTTGTTAAAACATGACATTTTTAAGCATTCTATTAATGAAAACAAAAATGATGAAATTAAGTATTTATAAAAGTATTACTTAGCGCTAAGTGAATGGAATTGGGATCAGATCAACCTGAGCATCCTCTGTCATCTGATCAGAATCAACACACTTCACCAGGAACTTCGAACATATCTTATATATAATTTGCGATAGGTGTAGTTAACATGCTTAGACCCTATATCAAGATGTTTGGGTGCGTTTCGGGTTCTGGAAATGTATGAGGTGTTTTAAGTATCTCCAACTTTCCTAGAGGTCAAGTACTTGTCCTTTCCAGGAAAAAATGGTCTCGCATGTATCCGTGCTATACACTGAGCAAGTTTAAGAACTAATGTGTCTTTTTCAAAAAGAGCTAGGGTATCGCACCCGGACTCCCTTGTTTCTAACTCTGTGTCTTAAAAAGTATCTACACCTGTAACATGCTTTTTTATGACACAGTGTACATTATCAAATTGGCCTAATGATTGGCGTTTGCTCAATGAGAGCTGTTGATTCATTTCATTACAATTAAATTACTTAATAGTCTAGTGAGACCCATTTTACAATGACATGTGATATTTATTATAAAGGATTATTGATTTTCTCAAAGAGTATATAATGTATTAACCATATTTGTTCAAGTCGGATATTTTTAACTGCCATTTAGAATTGTCGCTTTGTTTAAATGATGGCTTTGTAAAAGATGTGTTATTCATGTTTGACTGTTCTGTATTATTGTTCTAATCGATGTTTATTAATGTTGGATTCTTAAAATTATTTTTACAATTGTATGTTCCGTGTTGTTCTTCATTCCCCGATAGTCCTACACAGATGTTGGACATATACCTCGTTCCCTTATATTCCGACCGGGTTATACCAAAGCCCAATCTCCTTCGCAGAGTTGTCGTTCCTTACACTCACCATACATGTATGGTGAGTGTAAGGAACGACAACTCTGCGAAGGAGATTGACCAAAGCCTTTAAAAGTGGTAGAAATGGTTGTCCTCCTTGCTCAGCGTTGCGGGGTTAGCATTACGATTAACTGCCTGGTGTCAGGATAAATGGAGACATTGGTACCAGTGACCTACCCAGGAAACGCCGTGATATAACTGAAACATTGTTGAAAGCGTCATAAAACATCAAACAATCAATCGGCCAATCGCTCCCTTATAGAACGATGACGCTTCTCTACCAGATGTTTGTTGATGACATTGTTGAATCAATAATCATCAATTGCAAATTACAAGCGATAATAGATTACATGAGCCGTACCACGAGAAAACCAACAATGTGGACTCTGCGTAAAGTATCGACCCGGATCAGCCTAAGCATGCCGCGCAGGCTAACCCGGACAGACACGATTCGCCTCCTGTGCGTTTTCTGTTTCAAGAATCATTACTCTATATCTCTATCCACCTGAGACGGAATGTGTCGGCCCGGATTAGCCTGCGCTGATTGCGCAGGTTGATTTGGTTCGATACATTGCGCAGATGCCATAATGTTGGTTTTCTCTTGGAACGGATCACACAGACATTTCTCGTTAGTTTTCTACATAGTCTTAAACACTGTATGGAAGAGTCCAATTTAGGAAATTCGGCGCTAAAAGGGTTATAATGAGTTAGTAGCGAAACATGCAGACCAATATAAAACTGTACTTATGTGTATGCCATATACACAAAGTAGTCTCAATTTTGCACGTTTGAAGATAAACAACATCAATTACATTCATGACATTCACACATGTGACGCAGAATCCGTACGTTCGAGTGTTTATGGATTAAGAGACCACCCGTTCCTGGATCGATACCCACTCCTCAAGTCGGTCTTAGTGTAGTGTGCCGAGCCCCTGTAGCTCAGTCGGTAATGAGACGGGCTGCCAATACAGGAATTAGGAGTTCGAAGCACAGCTCGACCAACAATCTTTCCGACGTTTGACAAAAATCAACAGATAATGGCAATTGGCTTCAAACGTCTATGGACAGAGGTGATTCTAATCAGAATGCACCGATTCACAGACTGATCTCGACGGTTGGCTTTCGCATTAAGTGTCTAATTGAATTGTTATGTTTGTGTAGGGTATGACAAGACAGAGCAGTTGGACAGGATGATCTGAGGCTACCATGTTCAGAAATGCCATCTTGTACCTTTTCTTATGCACTACCTCGAATAATGCACTTGTCAATTGTTAATAAAAATTAATTCACAAATGTTGACGTCCGGCCCATAATATGCATACAAAGAAATATTTACAAAGAGATGAGTTATATCATATTTAGATAATTACAAAGAGAGAGAGAGAGAGACACACATCGTATTTACATATTTTATTCAATTTGTATTACATTTGAATAATTTTAAACTAATCCATTATAGTATATGTATTCCATCAGAAACTCTTTAGAACCTTTACGAACGGGCCAACAAAAGTATATAATTACATGTGATTTTCAAGCATCAACTATGTAGACCATCAGCTACACGTTATATCATCAGTTATCTAGGACAGTATATGTATTATCCTTCATCAAATTAAAGTCAAATTGAAAACAACCTTTCACAGGTGAAGAATTAACACTTTCACTGCCGAATTTCACAAAGTCAACTCTTCCACGTTGAAGATTGGACAAGTCCATTGTTTCGTCCAATAGGACATTTGGTAAAATTTAATATCTTACTATAAGCAAACAATGCAGATTTCAGGAGTGACAGCTCGTTACGAGCTGTCTCACCTGAATCTGCATTGTTTGCAAAAGCCTTTAATTGCTTTTTAGCAGCTAAAGGGTTAAAGTCAAATTGAAAAAAAAACTATTTACAGGTGAAGCTTTTACCCTTTCCCACATACAGGCGCTTTTTGTGTTCCTCTTGTTGTGTTCCTCTACAGAAGACGACTTTGGAATGAATTGTGACAGAATGGAAAAATTGCTTATAACGAGCAATTCAATTTATAGACATTTTCCATATTTTTGTCTATACGTTTTCAAAGTCGTCTGCTGCAGAATTCATTCATTATGTGGAAAATAGTTAAACAAGTAACCACCAGGCAGCAATCTATTATAAATTGCGTTAATATTCTATGTTTAGTTTACGAATTAGCTATAAATTCGACAGACCAGATGTCCTATTTAATTATAAATAAATATTGACTTCAGTCGTCTTAACACGGGTTCCACTAGATTATTCGATACAAAATTCTTGGGCCCAGCCGGGTAGCTCAATTGGTAGCGTGATCTGGAGGTCACGGGTTCGATACCCGGTTGCGGCGACATTCTTTCGGGCGATGTTTTCCATTGCCTCTCACCTCTGATCTATGTGAGAAAGTAGTCAGTGGCTTCGAAAGAATGTTGTGTAAGTACTGGTGTGGGAAAGCCAGGAACACATGGGTAGGTGCACTGACCGCCGTGATATGACCAAAGCTGTTGAAAGCGGCGTTAAACTCCAAACAAACAAACAAACAAACAAAACAAAATTCTTGGTTATCATCGACGACTGGACAAAGTATCGCTTACGACCACAACTTCTTGAACAACCAGATACTACCCAAACTAAAAGAGTTCAACTTAAAAAGTACAGTAACAAGACACATTTACGCAATGGATTTATTTATAAGATACGCTTTTGAACAATTTAGAATGAATGTATATTGTTTTATGGCGCATCGACAGCTAAGGTCATTTAGCGCGCAATTAAATTTAATTATTCATGATCCCTGGGTAAACAAACCAGTACTAGGCTAGAAAATGTGCCAATTTAGAAAAAGTTATTAACACCGACGAATATTTATTGTTTAGGGTTTGTTTCCTTGTTTCATATATATGAGCCGGGTCTGGTGATTTCGAGTTTTGTTTCATCTTCGTTAGTAGAGCGTCCTCCTCGCGTGCAGGAGGTCGTGGGTTCGATCCCCGACCGGGTCATACCAAAGACTTTTAGAATTGTAGTAATGACTGCCATCCTACGCGCTCAGGGTTGCGGGGTTGTTACATCTGACAACACAATTAAAATGTGCAGTTATTGCCATATAAATCCCTATTGTGTGTGACCCGGTTACGAAGAGTCCATATCGAGGGCTTGGTGTGAAAACCTATTTTGAAAACCCTAGTTTAGGGGCCATTTTGACCATTTTGTAAACAATGCAAATTTAGGTGCCATTGCTCAGAACGAGCAATGGCACCTAAATGTCCATTGTTTACCATAAAAAATGAGTTAACGCTTATAAAGACTTTATGGTGAAGTGATTAACCTTGGTAAAAAAAAAAAAAATTTTAGTTACAACCGTTTCACGCCAAGCCCTCGATATGACCCAACCTCGCATTACGTTGTTAATTTTATTTAACCTTTAAACTAGTTACGGATACTGATTGCCCTTTCAATATTTCCTGTTGATACACAAACTAATCTGTTACTAACACAATCAGCTCTTCATTATCTAAAGGTAACACGTCAGTCTTTATATAACAGATCACTAACCAATAAACACAGATATCCTTTTAACCCTTTTCCTGTTTGTTACGCCGTAGTCGCAGATGGTTGCCTTGACCATTTCGCTGCCAAAAGACAATTTAAGGCTTTTGCAAACAATGCAGATCCAGGTGAGACAGCTGGAGACGAGCTGTCTCTCCTGAAATCTGCATTGTTTGCCACTTAAACATGAAATTTTACTAAATTTCCTGTTGGCTGAAAAATGGAGTGGTCCAATTTTCCACATGGAAGAGTCGACTTTGTGAAGTTCGGCAGTGAAAAAAGTTCAACAGACTACATTAAAGCACATTTGATCAAAGTGAGTAATTTCTCATTTTGGCGACGGTATTGCAATCCCCATTTTCCCAAAAGACTCAAAACGTATGGCAGGTACTAGGAAATACATTATGGTAAAAAAAATAGTTCTGTAAATACTTTGTGATCCCATTCACGTAGAGAAAAGAAGCAGATGTATACGAATTAAGAGCAAAGTGTATGGATACAGGAACTGCTTTTCTAAACAATGTACTGCGTATAATATCTAAATATCAACGAGGCTATATTGTCTAGCTTTAAAGTAAAACTATCCATACATAACAATGTGATTGGCATGCAATGGTGAGCATTCCATTACGTGTATTAAACTCAATAATTTGTGTCTCATAAATAGAGCTTTAGTGATTGCTTTGAATGATCCAGACACCATTTAAGTAATTAATAAAGGGAGGTAAATGAACCGTTGTAGAAGTTTACACTGGACACTATTTAACAGTCTCCTATCGCAGAGTGACCGTTCCTTACACTCACTATCATCTCTGCAACAGGCTCAATGTCAAGATTCTTGACGAAACATGATAACTGTATTTTAATTGACTTAGTTGTCACTGATGTAAGCACTAACCTTTTACACTTGTGACAGGATCTTTTTCTATTTATTTAGCAAAAAGGTACGGACTACTTTTTGGTAGTTTTACAAATTTAAAGATTAATACATCTGTTATGTAGGTCGCCTATATAAAAAGTCACGTGAAACTCGAAAGTAGCTCGAACCTGTGACAGAGGTAAATGTAATACACCGATAGTGTAAGAGAGTGACTATTCAACAGTCAACTGGTTTCCAGTCTCCATCACATAATTTTGGCAAAATAAAAGGTACCAAGCGCTTCTGGTTTTATGACTTCAACATGATGGTTAGTTAACTTATTCGCCGTAGACCTACCGTATCCGTGCGTTGCACCTGGTGCACAGTTGCACAGGTCAATATACAGTTTAGAATTATTACGCCGTTCTCTAGTTTGTTTTAGTTCCGTTGCAAGAGATATAAAAGAAATGTTCGCAGGTGAAGTATTTTGGGGGAAATCTTAAACGTTCTTTTATGTTTGTCCCACTGCACCGTTTTCAATGTAAATGTGAACCACAGTATAATCAGTGCTTTGATTATATAATTATACTGTTGGGCGAATTCCAGATTATATTATGCTAGTATCAGTTAATTTATCATATCACGTAAACTGTTAGATATCCTATTATTGTCCTTGTTAGACGTAATGCTCGTCGTGGGCTATTGTGATAACTTTGACTTCCTTCTTCCGTCCATTTGTCCGCCGTCTATTCAAATATTCTACTCTGAAACAACTGGTCAGATTTAAGAATAATTTATCATGAATGTTCTCATATGGTCGTCTTAAAATGTTCAAAATCCAAATTTCATGTAGAACTCTGGTTGCAATTGAAAAGAAAGGAACATACATTATTATCCCTTTGAACATAACTACTGGCTCAAATATTACTTGATTTCAAGATCCTAGTGCACGATCTACTTGTTGTTGGCAAAAAATAATTCTGGGTAAACTTGTGTTTGACTTCTAATTAATCCGATCTGTTGACAAATTTCCTTATATGTATAATAGTCAATCTCTTCTTGTCCAAAAGTATTTACCCGGTTTGAATACAATTTATTTTCCTTCAGTGACCCCTCTACCAGCATAGTGCAAATTATGTTGATCCGTCAGAAACATGGCCGATAATTGACATTAACAGTTGTCCTTCTTTGAATATAACTGAAAGATCGTGTTTCAAACTGCTGTTCGGATTTAACCCCCTTTCCCACATACAGTAAATGTAGGCAAAACTATGGCAAATCTCTAGAAATTAAAGTATATTGAATAAATAGAGTTGAACAGATTATTGCAAAAGGAGAAATTGCTCATCATGGACAATTTCTCTTTTTTCCCCCAGAATGTTTTTAAATGTCGAATGCTACAGAAGCGTCAAAATGCTTCTACATTTGACAAGTGGGAAAGGGTTTATAATGACGTGGCTCATATCCTGTTTCCATGGTTTTTATCTTTTTTTTTGAAAATAAGTGGTATAAAAAATAAGGTTTCAAACAGCTGGTATACCGTTCAGCCAATAACTCACTGGGCACATCTAAAAAATAACCACGTTCCTTTTCCTTATTTGGAAAATTTCTATTTTCAATCAAATAGGATCCAGTATTTAATGCCTAGAAACGGATCTTGAAATGTTCACGTGAATGTTTAAATGTCATCTGCTTTGGAAACAAAGTACTGAAAATTAAACAAGATATAGAAAAAAATAAGTTTAATTTTGGCAAAAAGTTGCAAACATTTTAGAGGAAAAGAGAAACTGTCAAATAACATCGTCTGTTTAAGGGAAAATGTTTTAAACCGGTTATATATGTCATGATTGCATGCAAGCCTGCCCTCGTCTTATATTTTCTCGTAGCCATGACAACCAGTAACGAAGTCAGATAAAGGAAGTATATAAACAGGAATCCGCCTTTTAAGGAATGTTACACCATCAGTTAAACCTTTCCAACATACAACAAAACTGCAGCAGACGACATTAAAAACATCTCGCTAAGAATATGGTAAACCTTTAATCATTGAATAGAGTTGAAAACATTATGACAACAAGGATTTTCTCAGTGTGATCAAGTTCCCCCATTACCGCAATGTTTTCCAAAGTCGTCGTTAAGTTGGAAGGGATAAAGCTACGACATAGTCAGGTACTTCTTCCGATGTCGGCAGATTTCCCGACGATAATTCCCTGGTAATTGTATTAGAAGATAAACTAGTACTACGAACATCGATGCCCAAAACATATGTGCAGGCATCTAGCCGCGGTGGTGTATTAGTAAAGCGTCCGGGTTCGATACCCGACCAGGTTATACCTAAGACTATACAGATGGGAGCAATGGCTTTCCCTCCAAGGCGCTCAGGATCGAGGGGTTAGCATTACGACCGTCTTTGTGATTTGATATACAATCAGGACATCCATGTAACTAACGATTTTCTTCAGCTCTCGGTGGTTTGTTTGGTGTTTAACGTTACTTTCAATTATATTTCAGTTATATCACGGTGTTTCCTTGGTAAGTTACCAGTACTACTGGTCCACATATTCTGACATCGGCAAGTTAGTCATATTATTATACCTCACGTGACTTTGTAATGTTAAATTCTCAAATACTCATCATGGGCAATTTCTTACTGTCTCATGCTAACATTACGATTTTGACCAGTTAACAGTATACTGTTACATGGCACGCGCGTTAAAATGCACTTGCATGACGTCATTTCAGACAATAACGTCACCTTTTAGACGCGCGTGCCATGTAACAGTATACTGTTAACCGGCATATTCAACTGTGTGTGTTACATTGTAGTAGATCCACCCATGTTCACCTCCCCTACAAAGGTACAGAACAAGCATACTGCGACGATGGTTCTCTCTTGTCTCTACACTCACGACACCGCACGAATAATGAAACAAGCTATCGAGTTGTCGCGAGAACAGCGTCAAATTCACTTGAATATTTCTTCTCCTCGTGTAAAAGTACGGGAAACGGAAGTTGTAATGGCTGTGTGAAGTGCTCTCTGGTTGGTCGATATTTGGTCGTGTCCGGATTTTTAGCCAATCAGCGATCAGGTAATAGGAAACCATTTATTTTTGTGTCGATATATTTAGTTTTGACGTGTCTGTGTTTTCCGCGGAAATGGTACCCCTTGCGGCAACTCAAATATTAAGAAAACGAAACGACGGATCAAATATCGGGACGATCATTCGATGTAGCAACTGATGGGCTACACAACGCACACCGAGTGGTTTCTAAATTCAAAAAACTGTGGGAGGAGATAGTTTTCGCAGGAAAAGCGCTTTTCGCCCGTTTCCAACGGTGGTTTCTATGGCGACCATACTACAAAAAGAACAACTAGAGCCTAGACCATTCATCCCTACCAAGTTTGGTCGAAATCCGTTGAATAATTTTGGCGCTACGCTTGCCATAAACAAACAAACAAACAAACATTTTACAAACGGACAGAAACGAAGACCGACTTTAAGGGTCTCTAGAAGAGAGAACCAATAAATTGAATAAACGTGTAATTGTGTTCGGCTTCGCCTCGGGTAACAGTATTTTCCTCATGTTGACAATATGTACTGTCACACTGGAAGCCATCCGATATTTATATATTATTATACCATACGTGACTTTGTAATGTTAAATTCTCATATACTCATCATGGGTAATTTCTTACTGTCTCATGCTAACAGTACGTTTTTGTCCGGTTAACAGTATACTGTTACATGGCACGCGCGTTAAAATGTTGGTTATGCACGTGCATGACGTCATTTAAAAAAAACCGGTATATTCATATGTTTGTGTTACATTGTAGTTCATCTACCCATGTTCACCTCCTCTAAACAAGTACAGCATTAATTGAATACACTTGTAATTTTGTTCGGTATAATAAAATAAATATTGCATGGCTTCCAGTGTGACAGTACATATTGTCAACATTCGGTTAAATACTGTTAACCTCGGCTTCGCCTCGGGTAACAGTATTTTCCTCATGTTGACAATATGTACTGTCACACTGGAAGCCATCCAATATTTATATAATGCTAACCTAAGCGCAAAGGAGGGAAATTCATTCTGACCATTTTTAAAGTTTTTGGTATGATCAGTACACCACAGAGGCTGTCTGTGAAGGGTTTCACTATTTTACGTAGCTTAAGAATGTTTAGTTTTAGAAAGAAAAAAACAAAAACTCGCGACAGTTTATTTAAATTGGATGTATGATCGATTGCATCCAAACACATCAAAGCTCAACAAGTCGTTCATCTGTTATTACAAATGACCAGACGACAATAATCCATAGTTATAAGAAAAGTAGCACACTGCATGTACGTCTACATGCTGTTGGAAGTGTATTAAACCTTTTCCACATCTGCAGCAGACGACTTTAAAAACAATGATGCAAAAACATGGAAAATCTCTATAAATGAAAGCATAATTGGTGAAAAAAAAGTTGAAAACGTAGTGACAAAAGGTAAAATTTGATCGTTTTGATCAATTTCTCCTTTTGTCACAATGTTTTCAAAAGTCGTCTACTGCAGATGCGTCAGAAATGCGTCTACAAGTGGGAAAGGGTTAATATTAGGAACATTTCTCAGAATGTAATAAATGTTATTATATCACGTTATGCAATACGAGTCGATGGCCTTAGTACATGTCAACTTGTCATTTACCGTACGCTCGTAGTCTCCCGTGCTGGTCTGCAGTCGAATTTAAGTGTGGGACCGAAAAATCATTGTGACAAACAAATAAGTGCCAACGACAGCTGATTTTCTACGACTGGTTGCGATCGCCTTTACCTAGACGTCACGTGACCTTAATCCCCCATTTCATACACAATGAGTATTTTCTCCTTCCCATTTTGCCACAATGTTTTCAACTCTATTCAATCTTTATACATTTTATTTTTTTACACATTTTTTTTGTTATATGTTTATAAAATCTGCTGCAGATGTATGTAGGAAAGAGGTTAAGTTTAACAAATATAGTATTAATGTCGTGATCGATAGACATATCCTAACGGTGTTTGTTGTCTTTTCATCATTTCCTCATTACGTTATCTTCATGAAGTCTAGACACAAGAACTCCAGCCGACTCTTTATTCTCGGAATGTTGTTTATTAAGACAACGTGGAAATGACATTGCATTTCTTGGAAACTCGTTTAATAATTCATCTCTTTTCAACACATTATCTCCCGATTTTCTGAACAGAATGCCCTTGTGCCATTACACCCTTTCACACAAACAACACATCTGCAGCAGACGATTTTTTAAAAACATCGAGGCAAATAGTGAAAACAATATGGCAAAAGAAGAAATTGCTATTAATGAGCAATTTTTGTGGAACGCCTTTGCTGCCTCATTATACAATATTTCTTTGTAATCTGAGTAGTCTTAACGCGATCATGCCATACTCCTTCATTATATGTACACTGATTAATGTGCTCGGTGAATCATCCGTTTCGTTATGTGCACACTTTATTATATTATGTACACTGATTAATGTGCTAGGTGCATCATCCGTTTCGTTATGTGTACACTTTTATTATATTATGTACACTGATTAATGTGCTAGGTGCATCATCCGTTTAGTTATGTGTACACTTTATTATATTATGTATACTGATTAATGTGCTAGGTGAATCATCCGTTTCGTTATGTGCACACTTTATTATATTATGTATACTGATTAATGTGCTAGGTGCATCATCCGTTTCGTTATGTGCACACTTTATTATATTATGTACACTGATTAATGTGCTCGGTGAATCATCCGTTTCGTTATGTGCACACTTTATTATAGTATGTATACTGATCGTTATGTCCTGTGAATTCTCCATTTTGTTATGAGTATGTCTCATTATGTGATCTGTACCGATTGTTGTGTCTTGTGCCTTTTGTGCATACGTCATGATATTATATGCACTTATCTTAACTCTTTCAGCGCCAAATTGTTTAAAGTAGACTCTTCCATGTTCAAAATCGGGCGTCTCCATTTCTCATGTAATAACAGTTTTGACTATTTTGATAACTAAAAGGCAAACAATGCTGATTTCAGGTGAGACAGCTCGTTACGAGCTGACTCACCTGAATCAGTATTGTTTGCAAAAACCTCAATATTGCCTTTGGCGCTGAAAGAGTTAATGTGATGTGTACATATAATGAAGGTGCACCTAACATAGTAATCAGTGTACATAGCATAAAGGAGAATGGCGTGATAGTGTAACGACTACACAGAATACAAAGAAATACTGTATAATGAGGCAGCAAAGGCGTTCCATAAATTTTACCTTTAGCCAAAATGTTTTCAACTTTAATTTATTCAACAATTATATTTTCATTTATACAGATTGATCATATTTTTGCCTATATTGTTCAAAGTCGTCTGCAGAAGATTTGTTGAATATCCATTTATCTTTAACCAAGACAACGTTACAGGAGCACAGTTTTATGTCTACTCCATTGCAGTAGCAAACGCTCGTGTAGATCTGATGACTTCCTATTACAGGTCGTCTCATATTGACCTTTGCGAGATAGCCGAGCGTTAAATGTATTGTGCCATTTCATTGGACAGATAAACGAGCACCTGTTCATTAACATATAGAGATGCGCTGTCCTCAGTTCCAATATACGCACACCATATGGTCCAATATGTAAAATCGATCAAAGGGAGACAATGCCTGCATGATGACTCGTTCTGGTAAGAGTTGTTCCTCTTCGACAATAGGAATGAATGAATGTATATTGTTTTATGGCGCATCGACATCTAAGGTCATTAAGCGCGCAATTAATTTTAATTATTCATGATCCCTGGGTAAACAAACCAGTACTAGGCTAGAAAATGTGCCTTGCCCAAGGGCACTCCACCATGACCGTAGTGCCGCGACTGGGGATTGAATCCGGGACACCCGGTTTCGAAATCCCCGACGCTAACCACTCGACCACAGCGGATTCCTCGACAATCGGAGTCCGAGCTCCAACCCAATATGAATACTTTCTTATAGAAAGTTTAGAAACACAAAGAAAGACGATTTATTTTTTATATAAAATATATTTAGATGTATTTTTTATGTAATTGTGTAAACACAAACTTTCATAAATGTCATGACAAAAACATGGATAACAACATTAAATAGATACAATGTGATGTTAGTACAATGGTGGAGACGCAGCTCTGTTACTGTACAAATTGTTGTTGGCAATTTGTACATGACGAGACATCCTGCTCTGTAACACATTCTGGTTAACAATAAGAACAACAACAATGAAGTACAACATACTCTACAGTATTAATTTGAAAGTCCAATAATTGAATAGAGTTGAAAACATGGTGACAAAAGGAGAAATTGCTCATTTTCTTCTTTTGTCGCCATGTTTTCAAAACGTCGTCTGCTGCAGAGGTGCCAGAAACCGTCTATGTGAGGGAAAGGGTTAACAACAACAACTACTCCATTACTATCATCAGTGAATTTAACAGTCTTCAGCTGCAGTTGCATCACTTATATTCCATATGAGAGTTCGCCTTAATATATAATTAGGGTACCCAAAACATAATTAACATAAACATAATAGAACAACTGATTTTAAAATGAACACATCGTAAAAAGTAATACAGCTAACGTGAAATAACCTAGTTGTAACATTTGCGATCGGGGCAAACTAAGATCGGGCAAAAAGGTACGCCTTTCTGTTAACCGTTTCCCTCATATAGACACTTTCTGACGCCTCTGCAGCAGACGGCTTTTTGAAAACATAGTGACAAAAGAAGAAATTGCTCAAAACGAGCAATTTCTCCTTTTGACACAAGGTTTTCCACTTTTAGTCATAGGTTATCCATTCAATTATAGAGATTTTCTATTTTTTGAAAAAATGTGTTCAAAGTCGTCTGCTGCAGAATTGTCTTATGAGGGAAAGGGTTAACCGTTTCCCAGCTGCAGGCGGGTTTCAGCGCATTGGTAGCAGGCGACTATTAAAATTAATGTGGCAAAAGAAAAACGTTTCTCATTATGATCGTCGCTGTTCTTCGCACTGAAACGCTAGTAATGTGTAAGCAAATTGATCGTAATCACCATTCATTCCCAAACTTCCGAAGGTCGGTTTCTCGGTGCGACACAATCTCATTAAAATCAAGACCAAAATACTTTGCTTCGCGTATATATTAGATTTGACGACATCGCATAAAAGGTCGTCTCGAATTGAACCTTAAATGTAAATATTCATTTTATCGGAACATTCGGTTATCACCGCTTCTCTATCTCGTTTATTTAAATGGTTTATCTTCCAGATGTATACCTAACGATTTGGTAGGCGACAGTTTAATTGGCTGACGCAAAGGTCAATCTGAGATGACCTGTAACCGGCAGTCATCAGATCTATACGGGCGATTGCTACTGCAGCGAAGGTCTGTTTTCAATGGGATTGCGTGTGACGATTCTCAATTATCGTATTCTTAGACCGATACTTGTGATCTATTGAATGTACTAGTCGTCTAGAAAGCCATATAAGAGACCTCGTGGTTTTTCAAGACAGTTGGTTTTACAACAGCAGTTGAAGCAGGACTCTGGTAGCTGCCAGGGCTTTGGTAACTGGGTCCGAGGCTAGCCCGTCCCGTGTACGGTAAACTGGGTTTCAAACTCCCGTAGCCCGTGAACGCTGAAGGATTGATATTTGCCGCCCTACGGAGCTGAGCTCGGTAACCTTCGTCTTTATCGTCCGTCTCTTTCTGAATCTTTGGGCTTCCGTATTTATTGGTATTTTGATCAGGTTCACCAAACCGATTACTATCTCCTGTGGGGCTTTGCTGGTAGGAATTGGAACCAGTATTATTCAAATATGGCGTCGGGTATTTTACAGGTCGGGAAGTTGGTGTTTGGTCGGTTCTAACTGACGGCCGTAAATTGCCGTCAGATCGTGTTTGTCTAGAGAATGGTTGCGGTGTGCTGAACTGACTAATGTGTGTCTGCGGTGAGACGAATAACTGGTTCCCACTGGTAGTCATGGTGAGGTTTTGAAGACGGTCAAATGCCGACATGTAATTTGTTTCGTCATGTGTATCATTGTTCACTTTTGTATCTCTTCGAGTGTTCTTAAAATCTTCATTTGAAGCGTAAGTCCGTGGCGGGAGTGGCGGGGAAACTTCAGATACATCCCCGTTGTTTGTAGATCTAGGTGTATTAGTCGTTCTGAAGTTCCTGTCTCTTCCTCTCCTGGTATCGTTAGTTTCTTTAATGGTTTCCAGCTGTTGTACGGATTGGTCATCCGCTTCATTGTTATTTATGACAGTAAACTTATCGGACAGGGAACCAATTGACTTTATATGCATTGGTTCCCTGGTTCCCGGAATGAGGAACTGTTCGTTATCTAGTCGTACAGGTTTCACGGGACCTGTGCTGTCAATGTCGTTATCATTGTCTAATACTACGTGCGTTCCATTTAAGTTGGACGCTAGTCTTTTGTCATACAATGGCTGACTTCCTTGGTGCATATATCTACTTTGATGAATATAACCGTTTCTCTTTTTAGAAGGTGTATGGTGAGGAGAGCCTTCTACATTATTTACATTATTATTGGTGGCGTCCACTGTTTCGCGAATTTTACTATTTGGACTTTGAAATGTATACTGTTGATTTTCGTAATTGTTTATTGGTTTTCCCGTGGAAGACGTACCACTATCACTTCTATGAACATTAGGTGAAACATGTGACAATTTAGTCGGCGTATTGTATTTAGGAGAAAGTATACTGGGCCGTTTTTCTTCATCTGGATTCATCCTGTGAGATTGTAAATGTTCAGATATTTGATTATTGGTGTCATACCTTTGTGGGTCACCGGGGTTAAGTTCGGAGATGTTTGAGTCAGCTGGCATATTCACTGGAATATCTGGGACGCCTTGTATGTCCTCTTGTTCCAGATCGTCTATAGGAGATATGACGACGTCAGGGTTGGACAACTGATAGTCGTAGTCTTGGGCATTGAGGTATCTGTTCTGTGAAGCGTTATAGTGTGCGTTTTTGGCTGGATGGTAGCCTCTGGGTGAGCTGAACTGGTTTGTATTTATTGAATTTTCAAATCGCTCCGTCACGGGTTCCGATTGGTCCGGAACTCTTTTGTCCTGTGTGGATTTGGCATCTTTGGAATTCACTTCTCGCTTATTGGAATGCCCACCGGAAAACCTTTGCATCATCGAGTTCTTTAATTTTGTAAACGATCTAGTAGAATTATTAGATTTCTTATTACTCTGATTATTTTCATTTGTGTTTTCACTTTCAATGTCGCGTTTCACCTGTTCCCGTTCTTTTTTCAACCACATTTTCAGAGAAAACTGTTGATTCTTCTTGTCTCTAGAATTCCCTTTATTGTCAGCCATTTGCTCATATTTACTTAGCTCGTTTGCACTCGGATATTGCGTGTGTTGTTCAACCTGTCTCTCAGTGTGGAGTGACTGTTCAGGATAAAATGTGTTCAAATCGGCTTGGTTTTCATAATTAGGTGATTGTAACGGAGACGATACGTTGATATGATTTGCTGTAGGTGCAGAAGGCGTCTTCGGTAAAGGTTTGTAGAGTTTTTCGGACGACGGCGGTGCAGATGTGAGTGGTTTTGGTGAATGATCTACATGGTCGGTGCTATACGCATTCCTACGTAAATCAATATGTGATGGTTTGGGTGGGACGGTGGGGGTTTTCTCGTTCCGGGCTTTAGCTGCTTTCTCGTCACGTGTCAGGGTTGATGTTTTTGGGTCGGTCAATCTAGACGAGTGGATTCCTTCGATGACACCGGCTCTAAAACTTCCGTATCCGTGTAGATCAACTGCAGACTGAAAGAATCACAGATGACGCCATTATTAGATTTAGTTCAACAATAATGTTTGATGTCCTTCATATCAACAGGAGTTCATCGACATTACCTAACAATCAATTGTCCAGTCATCGATACTAAGAGAAGCGGTAAAATCAATGGATGTTACCGTAATTGGTCGTAAAATTTCCGAACAAGTGATTATATGATCAATTCCTACTGAAGATTCAAATACAATGCCATTGAATAACAACCAGAAGCAGCCTGAACACGCAAACAGAACGGACACACACACACACACACACACACACACATAGACGGTGCAGAGACTGTATGCTTCTTCGAGTAGAATTAACATGCTAAAGATCGGTGTGTATTTCTGAATATCAGTACTGAATAAATGAAGAAGTTTGTAAACCTATTGCTTGTATCAGAGCTCCAGATAAAGTTAGTTTCGCTTTTTCTTAAATTCGCATTTGACCCTCTAATCCTATGTTGTGGGTACTCAAAAGAATCGTCTCAGTGAGACGATTCTTTTGAGTACCCACATCATAGGGTTCGCATGGGCAATAAGAGAGATATTGTGGAGAAAAGAGCTGTATACTCCTCCTTATCTAAACTTCTGTAATGTATGTTATAGTATGTAATCTTTGCACAGGTTATTTGTTTGTGAGTAGAAATACATACCAATTGTCCCTTAAATTTGAACTCCAATTCGAAACGCTCCTTCGATAGACGTCGATGTGCAAGCTTCCAATAGTATTTACAATCGTGTAGAAATACGGCGAAAATATGGAAGAATTGCTGAGGAGTGACCTGCAGGAGAAAATGACAGCATCATCAATACAACAAAACGAAATAGTCATTTGCCTGATACAGACGACATTTGAGATATTTGTAGCAGACAACGTTTGGAAACATACGAAAAAGCAAACCGTCATTGCTTGTAGCAGGGACGTAGATAAGAGGGATAAGTAACTAAATTATATACTAAAATATCACGCGTGCCGACATTTGTAGCAAGTAAAACTCAAAAACTATTCAAGATATGAAAATAAAAAAAAATATTTTCTGGAAGTTTTAACATTCTTCTATTGCAGTAGGTAAAAATATTTTGATATATTACAGGTTTTGATAATATGTTATCCGTATGAAAAATGTCGGTCTATAATTTTTTGCGAAAAAATAATATAATTCAGGAAAACCCAATATCTGTGTCTTTTAAACCAGTTATTGTTCAAAATACAAAGAAATTCCAGTTATTCATTGTATGCCTAACTTTAGTTGAAATATTAAGCTTTCAGAATATGTATGTTTTGTTTATGTGCCAATTGTGACTTCAAAGTTTTATTTGCTACAAAATGTGAACATTTGGACAATTGTATTTCTATGTGTGATATTTTAACCAGATAACAGGTGTACAGGTGGAGTTCCCTCTTATCTACGTCCCTGCTTGTAGTGAGCAATGTCTGCTCCTCCCTCGACAATGATTTATGGCTCTTGTTAACAACGGTGTCATTATATACACATTGGGGAAGTTAAATACTGTATAAAAATAGTAGTCGTAACCAAAGTCGAACCATAAGTATGAGTACTAATTTCTCTGTTTATACTTACATCAGTGTTTTCAACTTGAAAATATCTTGCAGTTCTAAGAAACAAGTCTCGGACGTCCTGTAAAACCCTTTCTTGTGCGGCTATCACCTCGAGTGCTGAACAAAAAAATACAGACGGGATAGTTTTAATCAATGGGAAACAAATTGATTAAGTGTTCAGAATGTATATACAGGAAAGTGAAATACAACAAATGCGACTATTTGATGTCATGATCAATTTTAACTGAGAGTAAGCTCGGACTTTTAAATATAAAGCGAACTGAAAAATGTGAAGTTCTAAAGAAGCTTTTGATTTATAGTGTCGATCACTTGGTTTCTATTGTTGGTGATCATTTATCAATGTGTGTGTCACATGTTTATTTATACCAGCACATTTACTGATTATGGAGTAAACAATTTACCGTTTATTTTGTAACTCAAGCCTTTCTAGCATGCAGACACATATTGGCGCCTCTGCAGCAGAAGAAGTTTGAAAACAATGTGACAAAACGAGAAATCGTTAATAAGGAGCAAGTTCTTCCTCTCTGTAAACTTCTTTAAGCTCGATTCAATAATTAGTATTTCATATACAGAGTTTGTCTATAGTTTTCTGTAGATATTAACTACTACAGATATGTCCTATGTGGGATAGTGTTAAGCAATTGAACATGTACACTGACAGTTAATGTTATGCAGTTGTTTTCATGGGATTCTAAACTCTTTGCACATCATCGACATAATTATAATTGCACTAAATATTAACATATTGCTGTACATCTAGTAAAACTTATTCATTTAAGATGCATAAGGCGAAAGATGGTTTCTTGTTTTCCCTTTTTAGAATAAAAACGCCATAAGCGGTGGATGATTGGGCTTTAACGCCGTTTGCAACACTTCTTTAGTCATATCACGGCGGCCAGGTCACCTATTCATGTATTTCCTGGTTTTCGCACACCAGTACACCACACAAGAGACTTTCTAAACACTTGGCTGCTTTTCCACATAGAATGTTAGCTTATTAGTTGAAGACAAATGACGCTTATCCCCATGACTTTTGTTAAAAATCGGAAAGAATGTTGTCCGAACAGTAATTCGAACTCCTAAACCCTGGATTAAAAGCCCGCGTCGCTACCGACTGAGCTATCGATGCCATAAGCGGTGAAACCAGAGGATCTTCACTTCTTGGTTTCGTCAGACATTATATTTAAGGTTACATTACGTTTACCATGAAAAGCATTGCGAGATTATGTGTTTAATTTATTTGTGCGGTGTTTCACACCGCTCTCAAAATGTGTACTACTTCATTTATCCTGACACCAGATGGTCGACAGTCGTTATGATAATACCACAACCATGAACATCAAGGTGGTTAAGCCATTACTACCATGCAGTCGGTATGCCCCGTCCGGGGATCGAACCCGCAACCTCCCACACACGAGGCGGGCGATCTACCACTACACCACCGAGGTGGTGATTATTTGTTTGAACAGAACGGTCAGTCTTCACTAAGCGATGTAAAACCTGATCGACTGACGCTGCTCACAATGAGCCGTTCCACAAGAAAACCATCCGTATCGCCTCTGCGTAATGTATCGACCCAGATCAGCCTGCGCGGTCCGCGCAGACTGATCCGGGTCGACACATTCCGTCTCAAGAGGATAGATGTATAGAGTAATGACTCCTGAAACGGAAAATCCACAGGAGGCGAAAAGTGTCTGTTCGGGTTAGCTTGCGCGGCATGCTCAGGCTGATCTGGGTCAATACATTACACAGAGACCACAATGTTGGTTTTCTCGCGGGACGGCTATAAGACAGTATTCATTAAGGTGAACCACCTACCAGCAGCGAAAAAGTTTTCGGCCGTCACTCGGAAACTGTCTGTCGGACGAATGGCGTCTTTTCTGACCTTCTGATCTAATAACTGTGAAAACAAAAAGTAATATTCACCGGTTAAAAAATAAACTCAAGAATTGACGAATCTTACAATTACATCCTCTAGCATTCCCTTGATAAAGTTCAGCTGAATTGATACTGTATATAATTTAGCTGTAACAAGTATTAACTTTATATTTAAAAGTCCACAGTTTTAACTGCTTAATTAATCTCTTAATTGACGTATATCACGGATGATTTCTATTAGCAGTGTTTAACCGTATACCCGATTTCAATTTTACGTGTCATCTGCTTTTAAATCATCAGAGGATACACTACGGACTTTTGGAAGTTTCTTGTGGTGCATGCATAGTTGAAAACATTGAGAGAAAAGGAAAACCAAATGCTCCAATAATCCATTCACATGTATTAAATAATTTTAAAATTTGTTTCAAAGAAAGTATTTAATTTATGGAAGGATTTAATTGTTTCTTAATGTGCTGTTGTTATATGTATTGTCAATTACTGCTTGGGTGTCTTATATGTAATCAAGGATAATAACCAAGTACAATCAAACTTCTATTAGTGGTAAAGGATAGCCAAAAAGCACCGTTTTATGTATTCAAGTTTTAATAAGAAGCCATCTGTTTTACTATACGTAGCCAAGGTATATGAATAAGGCGACACCTATATTTATGAATTAGCTTTTATAGCGTGGTTGTAAAGTGTTCGCCTTCGGATTAATAGGTCCAAGGTTTGAGCCCTGGTCAGGTCAGATCCTTTAGGACTGTTGCATGTAGTTATTATCATTTGTGTTGTTTCAAATGTATACTCTTACCTTGTCTCGAACAGTTCTGAGGTCTGACAACAGGTTGGACAGGGCATCTTGAATACCTTCAAACGATACCTAAAAAAAATAAAAAAAATATGTATGAACGTGTGTCACATGTACAACCTTCTATTAATGGCTGTCACAATTAATGACAACATTTTCTTTCCCCCAAAATGTTGAAGTCAGCAATAGACGACTTTTGAAAGGAGATTTATTTTTAATGAGCCAGTTATCCTCTCAAAAATATTTCAACTTAGATCCCTATGTGTAATGTCTGTAAAACATTTCTTTTTCATCATTTGTTATCAATAAGTATAAGTCTGAAATATCTAGAGTAATCGGCTTTGAAAGAATTAAGAAAACAAATGGTAACATCATGAAGCATGTTTCTGTTGTTGTTGTTGTTAGAAATAAAAATATTTCATTATTTTTTTTAATCATTAATCATCTGCTGAAATTGTACCACACACCGTCTGTATCAGAATGGATATACAGTCAACTCTCATTGTGTCGAACTCTTGGTCACATTTAAAAACAATCGACATTAGCAAAGTTCGATGTAACAATCCGAAACTCTTGATTGACATGTCTGACATAAAAATAAGTACCGTATCGAAATAACAGGGAAATCAAGACTTCCGAAGTCGACATAACGATTGATTGATTGATTGGTGTTTTACGCCGTTTTCAACAATTGTTCAGTCATTACGGCGGCCAGTTGACCTACTCATGTGTTTCCTGGCTTCCCCACATCAGTAATCCACACAACAAACTTCACAAGCAACTGGCTGCTTCTCCACATAGACTGTTTGCCCATTGGTGGAAGACGAATGAGGCTTGTCGCATTGACTTTTATCAAATGTCAGAGAGAATGTTGGCCGAGCTAGGATTCGAACTCACAAGCCCTGGATTGACAGCCTGTGTCGCTACTGACACAGCGAGAGTAGACTGTATAACATACCTGTGCCGCATGTCTCATGTTTGATGGTTCCGGTAGTCTAAATCGTGTGGGACAACCTATATCCACCTCACTCTCGTATATCTGACAGTACGTCTTCAACACAAACTCCAGTAACGTCCCCTTACTGTCCTGAAATACAAATACATGTACATTGTTAGGAATCTGGTCCAGGAAGATCAACCTTAACATATAGAGGGCTTGGCGTGAAACGGTTGTAACTAAAAACCTATTTTGAAAACCCTGGTTTAGGGGCAATTTTGACCCCTTTGTAAACAATGCAAATTTAGGTGCCATTGCTCAGAACGAGCAATGGCACCTAAATTTCCATTGTTTACCAAGAAAAGTGATTTAACACTTATAAAGACTTATGGCGAGGTGATTAACCTTGGTAAAAAAATACCAGTTTTAGTTACAACCGTTTCACGCCAAGCCCTCGATATGTATGTTGGGGGAGAATTTCTGAATATGGCATGTCAAAGGTCAAGTTTTGGTCTGAGGTTAAATGTAAAAATTACCTTTGAATGATAAGAAAGTAGAATGATCTGTCCAATAATTTGCTATTAAATCCATTAACCCATGATGTCCGCGCAGTCGCATTGATTGGGATGTTTTGTCTTCACAAGTCTCTACGATTTACTGGCTATATCTTAATTAGCCAGGAGTCAGAGACAGAACCCAACTGATCTTAGTTGGAAAATTATTGTTTCCAGTGTAAATTTCGAGGAAACATGTAAGATTAATTTGCTCAGCCATATATTATTCAATGCTAGTTCCAATTCCATAGACGTTGTTTTGTACTCATCGAGTTGATTCATACAAATTCTAAACTGTGGGAAAAATATAAAATGTTCAAACACTCAATACCTCAGTACTTTCAAGTGATTTTCCATGCTTTTCTGCCGATAATTTAAAATGTTGAAGACTTTAAAAAGTTATGTAAACAGTCTTGAGTTTAAATTAGCCTTGTTATGTTTACTGTGTAAAATTGTGTTCTCGTGGATAAAAAAAAAAGGGGGATAATTACCCTTTCTTGTGTTTCCTTCAACCGATTGAGAATGTCTAAAGCAAACCCATCCGCTTGTCCGAAGTCTGTAGTACCGTTTAGATAATTACCGACAGCTAGTAACGTCTCCAACAAGTTCTTTAATGATATACTGTTAAGAGATACATGACAAATTAATTATACTTCCGGGTTAATGGCGATCAGTTGGTTGTCTTTTTTACTGACCGACTGAAATAGGATTTAACTTTTTAGTGTGGAATTTGAGGACTCCTATCAAATTACATGCTTGTACAGTCGGTTTATATTTGAGAGGTGCGTCTAGGAAAACCAACCTTAACGTAATCATTACACTGTGGAAAAAGACCTGCCTGTTCAATTTTAACTAAGAAGGGAACAACGCAGAGCCAGATCTGACTGCGCCGTTGCGCTGGTTGATCTGGTCTACATTATTCGTAAATGCCTTACGATGAGTTCGTAATGTGACTGATGTTTTTTCATGTGACGCGATTCAAATAATTTACTGTGGCGGGTTTTATTAAAATGAATTATTTCAGATGATATGGTTTAATCGGACCAACTACCTTATGTGAGGTTGCAAAAGTCTATAACTCTGAAAACATCTGTGCAAATCTATATCTAGAAAAAATAAAACGTATGCTTCAAAATTGGAACAATAGGCCTACTTTCAAAACATAGTTTGTGCTTTGTCACATAGGAGACAAATGTTATCTGAATTAAGAATCGATGGGATGATGAGAATAACAAGTAAATTGAATTATGACATCATTATAATAATGCTGAGCCTGTTGGAACTATGTCATATACTTATAGTAGTTTACTGTCTATAACAAAAACATCGTTAGAAATTGAGAAAATGAACATCATCGGTAGTTTCTCATTTTCCAGTATTGTTTTCAAACGCCAATATGCAGAGGCGTCAACATTATCTATAATAATCATAGTTTAACTCTTTCAGCACCAAAGGCAATATTGAGGTTTTTGCACACAATACTGATTCAGGTGAGTCAGCTCGTGACGAGCTGTCTCGCCTGAAATCAGCATTGTTTGCTTTTTCGTTATCAAAATAGTCCAAACTTTTATTACATGAGTAATGAAGAAGTCCGATTTTGAACATGGAAGAGTCTACTTGAAACAATTCGGCGCTGAAAGAGTAAAGATCAGATGAAATATTTGAAGTAGTTGGGGTATTTGTCTTTCCCTTACCTATTTGTTAATTCATTGCACGCTGTATTAAGTTCCCGTAGTTGTTGTTCTGAAACACAGACAAATATAAATAAAGAGGTTTGATACGAACTGTTACAGTGATCTACCAGTGTTATTTCATTTCATTCATGTACAGTGAATTCGCGAAAAATGGAACATACGATATACTTGAACATACGATATACTCGAACATATGATATACTCGATATACTCGAACATACGATATACTCGAACATATGATATACTCGAACATATGATATACTCGTATAAAAGGGTAACTCGAACATACGATATACTCGTATACATCATATCATTTTCTCGAACGGACCCGTCTTTTAAACGAACGCTGTTTTTTTTGTAATATGGTTATATAACTGGTTTGATTGTCATAATAAACAATGCTATATATTAATTAGGAGACTTGCAATGCAGGATCAAATTTAGCCAAATTCCAACAATCACTAGAACGCTTCTATAATTCGAGGTAATTTCCGGGTCGCTTAATACGTCGAGTTATCACAAGTCCACTATACACGTCACAATGAACATCACAGAACAACATTCCATCTTTCTTAAAATGTATCTTTTTTGACAATTCATACACAACATAATTTATATTGTACCTTATGAATACAAAGAAAGCATTAAAATGTTGCTTAACACATCATAATATTGATTAAATAGTTTGCACTAAGGAATAACCAATTCAAAATGAGATCTAATTAATACGAGGGACTTACACGAGATAGTTAAAATGCACATTAACAATTGAGAAAAGTAAATAGTTTTCAAAACATGCTATACATGTGCATTGTCAAGATGTTTTATTTTTGCTTTAGACGTTTTCAAAGCAGAAGATATCATTTGAAATAAAAAGGCGTCTTATTTAATTTCTCTGACTTACCTATTTCAAACAGATGCCACTGTGTTTTGTATCGGAAGCGAATAAATTCTATACGGTCTGTGAAATGGTCCACTTTAGACAACTCAAAAACTAAATACTCCGGATGGTCCAGATTGCCTGTAATAAAGACATAGTATGACTGTTTTAAAAACATCAATTACGTCCTCGGACATTATAGTCGCAACAATAATAATCATAACATTCATAGTAATAATAAAAGAAATAGTAATAATAACAACAATAACAATAATAAATGATAATCATAAAATAAGTATAATTATGATAATAATATTAATATTAAATTATTAATTATAACAAGAGTCGTCGGAGGACAATATAGCCCGCCTATCAGGGACATCGTCTATCAGGGCCTACTTCAGAACAGTTATAACATTGGTAAAAGTCCAAAATCCAAAAATGGAATAATTCAGTTGAAATTGAATTTACAAAAGAAAGAAAACTGTTTAATAGCAACGGCATAAATTATATAGTTTCTAAGAAAAGGCCTTGAATGCCTAACTATAACCCAAAATTCCCGGTCTTGCACACAAACGTTTGACCAAAAAGGGGCACAATTCAGTCAAAATCCATTCCAGCATGATGGGACTTGACACACAGGGTCATATAATGACCCTAAATAAGTGTGTGAAGTTTCAAAGCAACAGCTTACACAGTGTCTGAGAAAAGACCTTGCACGCAAAGGTTTGACCAAAATTCTAAGTCCAAAAAGGGGCACAATTCAGTCAAAATTCATTCCATAGTTATGGGACCTGAAGTCATCTAATGACCCTAAATAAGTGTGTGCAGTTTCAAAAGCAACAGCATACACAGTGTCTGAGAAAAGGCCTTGCACCCAAAGGTTTGACCAAGCTTGCAACGCGTACGCGTACGCCAACACCAACGTCAACGCCAACGCGGACGCCGGGGTGATTACATAAGCTCCCCTATTTCTTCGAATAGGCGAGCTTAAAATGATAACAATCAAAACCATGCCACTCGGATGAATCGTCATGACTCTCAAGTTGAATTATTTTTTTTGCAAACAATGTTTATTTGTCGGTCGGCACCAGCGGTTCCTTACGTCAATTGTGGCTTTAAAAATGTTTAAAATATACGGTACTTACCAGCACCCTTCTTCCTCACATAATGTAGCGTTTTTTCGATGTGCGTAGATGAACTAATGAACTCGAACAGTTCAGCCAGACCCTCGTGGTTAATTTGTGAGGTATCGAGGCTCGCTACAGTGGATACGACGTCCGTTAAGGTAGCTCGTAGGCACTTCATACATATCACTATTCGCTTGGATCGTTCCGAGTCGTAGATGCTCACCAGCTGTGAATATATATATTATACATGCATATGGGTTTTGTTTGATTGGGGATTAAAGCAGTTTTTTCAAAAAGCAATTCAGTCATATCACGGCAGCCAGTTCACCTATCCATGTGTGTCCTGGCTTTATCACACCAGTTCTCCACACAACATTCCTTCCAAGCAACTGGCTGCTTTCCAACATGGACTGTTAACCCATTGGTTTAATACGAACGACGGTTGTCACACTGAATTTTGACAAACGTCGGAAAGAAGATTGGCCGAGCTGGGATTCGAACTCACGACCCCTGTATTGAGCTACAAACTACAGGGGTATACGTGTAGCGCATCGGGATAATACAATGGTATTCAGAACTGATGTTTCACTGTTTTACAGGATCGTCTTGCTTGTTTGGTGTTTTACGCCGCTTTCAACAATTGTTCAGTTATATCACGGCGTTTCCTGGGAAAGGTACCAGTACTACTGGCACATTTATCCTGACCCAAGCTAGTCAGTGGAAGTGCTAATCGCACAAACCAGAGCGCCAAGGAGGGCAGTCATTAATACCATTTTTAAAGTATTTGATATGACCCGGCCGGAGATCGAACCCGCGACCTCCCGCAACGAGGCGGACCCTTTTCCACTACACCACCGAGGCTGTCAGGAAAATATTCGAGCTAAACGATATTATTCGAGATAACACATGATCGATTTATCGCGTGTCTACTGTGCAAGCGTCATGTCAAAACTGACGTGCATGAAGGCATCACTCTGTTCGTATAGTTTTGAAAGAAGGATATAGAAAAACTACCTGCTGTCGAGATCGTCCTCGTCGTATAATCAAATCGTCGTACAAAGTGGCGCCATCTGTGTCCGACATATCCGGGTTACTGAACAACCTATAAATAGAAAAAAGTATTTAGTCTCTAATAGGCCTGATAGAAAAATACTCGAATACATAATTAATTAATTACCGTTTTTCAAGAATAAATAAAAGATAAAACTCCAATTAAAAAGTCAGAGATGCAGGACCAATCCTGCAATGTTAATGGTATACATGTACTAACTTATAAAAGAGAGTATATCGAGGGCTTGGCGTGAAACGGTTGTAACTAAAATTGATATTTTTTTACCAAGGTTAATCACCTCGCCATAAGCGTTAACTCATTTTTCTTGGTAAACAATGGAAATTTAGGTGCCATTGCTCGTTCTGAGCAATGGCACCTAAATTTGCATTGTTTACAAAGGGGTCAAAATTGCCCCTAAACCAGGGGTTTTCAAAGTAGGTTTTTAGTTACAACAGTTTCACGCCAAGCCCTCGATGTGGTAAACAAGAATATTGAGAAAACAAGAAACCGCTGAAGACCGTTAGGCCGGATTGTCGGCAATTTGACCTTGAAAATTGACAAACCAAGGTCAATGTCAAAGTAACCATATAAATCAATAGAACTTGTTACTGGTTACCTTCAGGCAAAGTTTCAAGTTTGTAACCCTTTCCAGTGCTGAGATTTTGCTTCAACCTGAAACTTTAACCAAAATGTTGACGGACAGACAGACGGACAGACGGACATCGCCAATCTATAGATCGGAAGTAACCACAGAAATCAGTAGAACTTGTTACTGGTTACCTTCAGGCAAAGTTTCAAGTTTGCAACCCTTTCCAGTGCTGAGATTTTGCCTCAACCTGAAATTTTAACCAAAATGTTGACAGACAGACGGACAGACAGACAGACAGACGGACATCGCCAATCTATAGACCGGAATTGCTAGAGCAATCCGGCCAAAAAGGTGCTACGAAAAGTTGTTCTGTTTCAGGCAGATCACTTCTTCAAAAGTCTCTTATTTCGAATGAAACGTTTTACAATTTCTTTGCACATTATAGCGAACTGTTTCTGAATATAGCAATTTCGAAGAATTGAGGATTTGGCAATGCAGATCATGTTCGCTATTAATTTCACTCAGTAATTACAATAATTATCCCCCTTGAAAAAGTTAATGTCGCATGGTTCTTCACTTCCGCTATACCGTGCCAATACGAATAGCTGGACCAGTCAGTTAAAAGGAAATACATGTACATCAATTGCTTCACGCAAAACGACTGTAACTACATTTTATAACAAGATGTAGTAACAATAGTTAATTGGAGCTCATGAAATTGAGAACGTACCTCTCGACTTCTTCAGCGTCAACTGTTGGTTCCTGCATCGTGTGCCAGATTGTAGAAATCTCCTCTGTACCTGGATAACATTAAAACAAACTAGAGGTTGTTTTTGGGAAAAACGTATGTCTCCCCCAAGGGGTATTTGTCTGGCTGACTGTATTTTGTCAGTTAGTGATTTATTTTAAAAAAGGGCAATAACTCATCCAAAAGTAGGTCAAATTAAACGCCCTCGTAATATGCGCAACTAGACGTTGTACCGATGACTCCCGTGAAGTTTCATAGAACTGTGGCAAAGGGTTTGTGAGATGAAGACCGGACAAGAATGAAATGGCAATTTTAAAAAAAGGGCAATAACTCATCCAAAAGTAGGTCAAATTAAACGCCCTCGTAATATGCGCAACTAGACGTTGTACCGATGACTCCTGTGAAGTTTCATAGAAATGTGGCAAAGGGGTTGTGAGATGAAGGCCGGACAAGAATGAAATGGCAATTTTAAAAAAAGGGCAATAACTCATCCAAAAGTAGGTCAAATTAAACGCCCTCGTAATATGCGCAACTAGACGTTGTACCGATGACTCCCGTGAAGTTTCATAGAAATGTGGCAAAGGGTTTGTGAGATGAAGACCGGACAAGAATGAAATGGCAATTTTAAAAAAAGGGCAATAACTCATCCAAAAGTAGGTCAAATTAAACGCCCTCGTAATATGCGCAACTAGACGTTGTACCGATGACTCCTGTGAAGTTTCATAGACATGTGGCAAAGGGGTTGTGAGATGAAGGCCGGACAAGAATGAAATGGCAATTTTAAAAAAGGGCAATAACTCATCCAAAAGTAGGTCAAACTAGAGGTTGTTTTTGGGAAAAACGTATGTCTCCCCCAAGGGGTATTTGTCTGGCTGACTGTATTTTGTCAGTTAGTGATTTATTTTAAAAAAGGGCAATAACTCATCCAAAAGTAGGTCAAATTAAACGCCCTCGTAATATGCGCAACAAGACATTGTACCGATGACTCCTGTGAAGTTTCATAGAAATGTGGCAAAGGGGTTGTGAGATGAAGGCCGGACAAGAATGAAATGGCAATTTTAAACAAGAGGGCCATGATGGCCCTGGAATCGCTCACCTGATTTTTTTTTTTTCACTTTAGCTATATAAGCC
>JASEVX010000010.1:54195994-54343706 GCA_031761405.1 Serripes groenlandicus | reverse complement strand
CAGAAAAACCTTTTTGATGGCCAAGAAAACCAATTTTCTGATATCAAATAATTTATTTTCTGATATCAAAAAATTACTGACGATTTTCTGATATCAAGAAATACATTTTCTGATATCAAATATTCATTTGTTCCTTGAGGTGATCCTTTAATAGACTTCCTCTCCAAAAAAGTGATTGGTTGAGAAACAGGTGGCCGCCAGGGGGCGGGGCTATTTTGCCTTACATAGCTATAAGTGAAAACTTAAAAAATCTTCTTCTCCGAAGTGTTAAGCCGATTTTCTACAATATTTTGTAAAATGTTCCTGGCCTGACCCTCTATGAGATTTCTTCAAGCCATGTTGATTGGTTGAAAAATATGGCCCCGCCATGCTTTTTGACCAATCAACATGGCTTGAAGGAATCTGATAGAGGATCACCCAAGGAACATTTCTACAAAATTATTTGAAAATCGGCCTGACACTTTTGCAGGAGAAGATTTTTTAAGTTTGCACTATAGCCATATAAGGCAAAATAGCCCCGCCCCCCCTGGCGGCCATGTTTTTCGACCAATCAACATGGCTTGGAGGAATCTGATAGAGGGTCACCCAAGGAACATTTCTACAAAATTATTTGAAAATCGGCCTGACACTTTCGGAGGAGAGAGATTTTTTAAGTTTTCACTATAGCCATATAAGGCAAAATAGCCCCGCTCCCCCCCTGGCGGCCATGTTTTTCGACCAATCAACATGGCTTGAAGGAATCTCATAGAGGGTCATCCAAGGAACATTTCTACAAAATTATTGAAAATCTGCCAACCAGTCTGGGAGAAGAAGAATTTGAAGATTTTTCATTTCGTTGCCATGGAAACCAGAATTCTGCATGGATCCCAAAAATTTGAAGGAAATCTGGTGAGGTCATTGAGAGGATGCTTTCTGTGAAGTTTCATCCCAATTGACCCACTGGTTACTGAGGAGAAGAAGTTGACGCACGACGCACGACGCACGACGCACGACGCACGACGGACGCCGGACAAAAGGCGATCACAATAACTCACCTTGAGCAAAAGCTCAGGTGAGCTAAAAAAGGGCAATAACTCAACCAAAAGTAGGTCAAATTAAACGCCCTCGTAATATGCGCAACTAGACGTTGTACCGATGACTCCTGTGAAGTTTCATAGAAATGTGGCTAAGGGGTTGTGAGATGAAGACCGGACAAGAATGAAATGGCAATTTTAAAAAAAGGGCAATAACTCATCCAAAAGTAGGTCAAATTAAACACCCTCGTAATATGCGCAACTAGACGTTGTACCGATGACTCCTGTGAAGTTTCATAGAAATGTGGCAAAGGGGTTGTGAGATGAAGGCCGGACAAGAATGAAATGGCAATTTTAAAAAAGGGCAATAACTCATCCAAAAGTAGGTCAAATTAAATGCCCTCGTAATATGCGCAACTAGAAGTTGTACCGATGACTCCAGTGAAGTTTCATAGAAATGTGGCCAAGGGGTTGTGAGATAAGGCCGGACAAGAAATGTGGACCTACAGACAGACAGACGGACGGACAGACGGCGCATGCAAAAGCAATATGTCTCCTCCGGAGGGAGGAGACATAATTAAACGCCCTCGTAACATGCGCAACTAGACGTTGTACCGATGACTCCTGTGAAGTTTCATAGAAATGTGGCAAAGGGGTTGTGAGATGAAGACCGGACAAGAATGAAATGGCAATTTTAAAAAAAGGGCAATAACTCATCCAAAAGTAGGTCAAATTAAACGCCCTCGTAATATGCGCAACTAGACGTTGTACCGATGACTCCTGTGAAGTTTCATAGAAATGTGGCAAAGGGGTTGTGAGATGAAGGCCGGACAAGAATAAAATGGCAATTTTAAAAAAGGGCAATAACTCATCTAAAAGTAGGTCAAATTAAATGCCCTCGTAATATGCGCAACTAGAAGTTGTACCGATGACTCCTGTGAAGTTTCATAGAAATGTGGCCAAGGGGTTGTGAGATAAAGGCCGGACAAGAAATGTGGACGTACAGACAGACAGACAGACGGACAGACGGCGCAGGCAAAAAGCAATATGTCTCCTCCGGAGGGGGGAGACATAATTAAACGCCCTCGTAATATGCGCAACTAGACGTTGTACCGATGACTCCTGTGAAGTTTCATAGAAATGTGGCCAAGGGGTTGTGAGATAAATGCCGGACAAGAAATGTGGACGTACAGACGGACACAATTTTAAAAAAGGGCAATAACTCATCCAAAAGTAGCTCAAATTAAACGCCCTCGTAATATGCGCAGCTCGACGTTGTACCGATGACTCCTGTGAAGTTTCATAGAAATGTGGCAAAGGGGTAGTGAGATGAAGGCCGGACAAGAATGAAATGGCAATTTTAAAAAAAGGGCAATAACTCATCCAAAAGTAGGTCAAATTAAACGCCCTCGTAATATGCGCAACAAGACGTTGTACCGATGACTCCTGTGAAGTTTCATAGAAATGTGGCAAAGGGGTTGTGAGATGAAGACCGGACAAGAATGAAATGGCAATTTTAAAAAAAGGGCAATAACTCATCCAAAAGTAGGTCAAATTAAACGCCCTCGTAATATGCGCAACTAGACGTTGTACCGATGACTCCTGTGAAGTTTCATAGAAATATGGCAAAGGGGTTGTGAGATGAAGGCCGGACAAGAATGAAATGGCAATTTTAAAAAAGGGCAATAACTCATCCAAAAGTAGGTCAAATTAAATGCCCTCGTAATATGCGCAACTAGAAGTTGTACCGATGACTCCTGTGAAGTTTCATAGAAATGTGGCCAAGGGGTTGTGAGATAAAGGCCGGACAAGAAATGTGGACGTACAGACAGACAGACGGACAGACAGACAGACGGCGCAGGCAAAAGCAATATGTCTCCTCCGGAGGGGGGGAGACATAATGAATATTTAATGATAACAAAATAAGATGTTTTAACAAATGCATATTACAAAAAAATGGTTACATCTGATTCGTTAACTTTTTAGCTCGATTGTTAATCTAGCGTGCTGTTTTGTATGTTATTGCTATAATGATCACTGGGAAATATTGTCACTTCCGCCCATGCAGTGGAATTTTGATGTTACTCTATCAATACTTATACACTCATGTATAGAGAGTTTTTCAACAGTTTTGTCGTCTGGTGCAGATTTGTAGTATGGCGGAAAGTTTTCGTCTGCTTTGAAAATTTAAATTGAAAAATAAAGTATCTGACAAATTTAAAGTATTATTTGAATAGGAGATATTGTGAGAAAAGAAAACATTTGTTATTATGTACAACTTCTCCTTCTCCCTCGATATTTTCAAAAGCCATATGCTGCAAAGATATTGAATGTCATCTGGACCAGATACACGATTAAAACCATTTAACATTTCCCTCCTTTTAGACACATCTGCAGCAAACGACTTTCGGAAACAGTTTGACAAAAGAAGAAATTACTCTTGGTGAGGAGTTACTCCATTTACCACAATAATTTCAACTCTTGACAATTAATATACATTAATTTCAATTTGTTTTCTCTTCATTTTTTCATATTTTACCTAGATGTTTTAAAGTCACCTGCTGTAGATTTGTAAAATGTGGTAATGGATTAAGAATGAAACAGTCACAAGACAAGTAACAATCCCTTCGTAGAATGTGTGCACAACTGACACCAATATCACCATATACCTCAAACTATTAGTTCAGTCTTATATGAACATTAAATTTATTGAATGGTTGAGGTTTAACGCCGATTGCAACAATTTTTCAGTCATATCACGGCGGCCAGTTCATCTATTGAAATTCATGTGTTTCCCGGCTTTCTCACAACATTTCTCCAAACAACAGTCTTTCTAAGCAACTGGCTGACTTTCCACACCTACTGTTAGCCCATTGGTGGAAGATGAATGACGCTTGTCACAGTGACTTTAGACAAATCTTTTCAACACTATCTTACTTACTGAAAATTACATCATCGAGAAAATGTTTTGTATTTTGTATTGTTTGTAAATGATTGCAAATAAAACATGTTGTACCGTATAATTCAATTCGTTTTAATAATGCGTTGTTACGGTTTTTATGTGACACAATTGACTCAACGCCATTTTGAAAAGCCTTTTGAATTTGAACGCATTAACAATTTATTTTATACAGACAACTTTTACAACATTGACAACCTTATTGAAGACGTGTTAGACTTACGAAAAAAAAAATATTCAAGCACTTTGATCAATTTTTCCCTTTCCAACATTATCTTTTGTATTACGTCATTGAATTGAATTATACATCATTATGTACAGTGTATTTGTATCATATGAAAAACTTGCATTCCTTTCTATAATTGTTTTGAATTTGAAAAATGTATAAAGGGTTAACACGGTGTCTGGCAATTCGATTAAACTCATTAAAAAAGATTGACACATTCCAATAACAAGGTTGATTGCGGGTAAACAGGCCGCTTGTCAATGCAAATATTAATAATCTATTATGCACTTTGAAAATATCAATAAGGACGAGATACATGTATGTTTTTTATTTTAAGTATGGTACGGTTGTTCCTGAATAGGAAATACGCTGTTTGGTGAGCTGGACGGCGTGGTGTACCGAAATACTGTTCAACTCAAGTCAATCAATTGACCAGAATAGGAATTATTATATTACCAGCGACGACAAATTTCAGTTCAGTCGTTTAGAATTTCATTGATAAATGGGATTACTCATACGAGCCTATGTGTAGACATAATTAAATTAGCTATGGGGAAAGGGGAATATTTAAATTTGAACAATGTTTCGTAGTTTTTCCCTTACTATCGTATGCTCCTGATTGATTGGGTTTTAACGCCGTTTTTCACAATGTTTCTGTCATATCACGGCTGCAACTTCACTTATTCATAAGTTTCCAGGCTTTTCCCAAACAATTAATCCACAACACAGACTTTCTAAGTAACTGGCTGCTGTTCCACATAGCCCATTGATGGAAGCTAAATGACGATTGTCACAGTGACTTTTGTCAAACGTCGGAAAGAATGTTGGCCGAGCTGGGGATCTGCTTCCGAAGCGTCAACAGTCGCCTATATCATGTGAAAGGTTAAAGGGTTTTCTAAATCGTCTACTTATTAATTCTATTCATCCATCGATAAATGAATTATAGATAATTGTGCCTATTAAATTTACCTATACGCTTTTATTTACTGCCTTATCGGTTTTACATTGTCAATTGTTGGACGGCCGCTTCATACTAAAATGGATCCTAGCATAGTTTATGAATAAATAACCCCGAAACGCATTGATCAAATTCAATATTTAACAAGAGCCTTTGGTTCAGCTGCGACAGTCGGTACATCAGAAAATGTATATATGAGTCGTAAGTTCTAATCCCAGATAGGCCAGCATTCTTTCCAATGATTAACAAAAGGCATTCGTATGGCCAGCCAATTTATTATTTATTCGTTTTTAAGTTCTCTTTCAAATTTTGAAAGATATATCTAAAACAGAGATTGATAGATCTCGCAGTATATCGGCCATACATTGTCATTACAATGGGCTTAACAGTCTATAGGTATATGAGAAGGTAAGTACATGTAGTTGTATTGTGTTTGTTATATTGGGGTGTCACGCCGTTTGCAACATAAATGAAGTTTTATTACGGAGATCCCTGGGTAAACAAACCAGTACTATGCTAGGAAATGTGCCTAGACCAAGGGCACTCCGCCATGACCGTTGCGACTTGAATCAAACCCCGGGACGCCCTTTTCAAATCAGAAGCTTGCCATTTTTTCAAGGTGGATTCATAGGTAGCTGTAGACGAAGATAGTTGTGCGGGTACTTGTGCAAAGAAAAATAAAAACTTTCACGTGTTATCTTTTTTAACAATGAATGTGAAATTAAGCTAGATGTTTGAATGGAGGCCCCTTCGTGTTTTACATTGTGGTTTAACTCTCATTCTGTTTAATTGACCATAGTTAGTGTTCTATTTTTATTTCCAACTTACTATAGTACCATGTTAGTGTATATTCAAGGTGACATTTGTCTACAGTTTTTTTACAAAAAGTTATATTAGTTTTATATATCGTAGGATAAAGTTAAACACCATGTCGATTTAATGTTTGGTAACACGGGTTTCCTTTTAGTGTCGGTTCCTTTTAGTGTCGGTTCCTTTTAGTGTCGGAGCTTAGCATTTATTAGATCGTATTGTTACAATGTATCGAATAACGATATTGAAGAGGCGCAGGGTAAAGTGAAATTTAGTCTCATAATGCATCCCGTTATTGTCCGGTATATTAAATTGTACGTGTCCCGGCTTGCGCCGGACTAAAGCAACCTCCCACTTGACTCGGTATGTGTCATGACTAAACAACACATTTTCAATTGAGCCGCGCTCTGCGAAAACCAACTGTTAGTCATTTGCGACCAGCGTAAATCCAGATCAGTCAGAGATTATATGTGTTATGATCTCGTACTGCACGGTTCACCAATAGGTCATATAAAAATTAATTAAACATTCTGCAAAGCAATATCCATTTTGATCCCTAGCATGGGAGCGCAGACGAATTTGTTTTCCAAGCGTTAACTCATCACGCAGAGTTTTGCTTAATTATTCCTTTTCGTTGAGATCTGTTATGCCAATTGTTTGACTAGATTTAATATAACCAACACGCCGCAGCATCAATTAGTTCCGGTCCCATTCCCAATACCCATTTTACAACGGACACACCTGCCGGAAAGGGATTTTCATATTCAATAGAGATATAGGAGTTTTAACTCTTAAAATTTGACTCTTCCATATTTGAAATCCGGCGACTTCATTTTTCATATAATAAGAGTTATTTAAGAAATATTTTGATAATTAAAAGACAAACAATGATGATTTCAGGTGAGACTGCTCATTACGAGCTGAATCACCTGAATCTATATCGTTTGGAAAAACTCAATATTGCCATTGGCGCTGAAAGAGTTAATGATTTTCTATTGATTTTTCGAATGCGAAATCACCAAAGGGATTCTCGTTTATTAGTTCCGATGGGCCAACAATGGTCAAATATGAAAAGCAGAAAGCAATAATTGCTTGAGGCCAATGTCTGACCACGTCATGTCAAACGCTAGATGTCAGTCTTTAGTTCAACTTAAAATGAATCGTTTGCATACCAGGGTTACAACTGTACCTCTACCGGTAGGAAATTTCGTATTGCGTTACATTCTGTTTAGTTAAAGTCTACTTAGTTTAAACTTATCTTTTTAACATCGATTGTCAAACAAGCTTACAGCTTATATTAATCATGCTCGATGTCTGTTTCCTGGAAACATAACCAGAACTCGCGCCGTTTGTGTGAAAAAATCCCAGAACCACCAGCCAGAACCCACTCATAACGGGGTTGGAACGCATACTTTATAGGTATGGATGTACTATCCTACACATTATTCAGGGAGTTATTTAGAGTAAACAGTGGTGGATTGTATCATGATCAACATATCAATTCATAATGTTCACTGTTAAACGCCGTATTACCGTCATTAACGTACGCATGCTAATAAGGATCAAATTGCACAGTTATAGTATTGGTTCATGGTCAAAACCAATTACCACAGAGGTCCATGCTGCTTGTGTTAATAGATTGCCAACACGGATTATATTGATTCACAAGGCCGAACGAATTCGTTGTTTGTTGGATTGGGCGTGTACGCCGTTTTTAACATTAGTTCAGTTATGTCACGAGTCACGACGACAGTTCATTTATTTGTGCAAACGAACCAGTACTATGCAAGGAAGTGTGCTTTGTCCAAGAGGCACTCCAATGCCGCGACTGTGTATCGAATCAAGGACGCCGGGTTCCATATTCCCGACAATTCGAGGTCCCCACGAAATAAATAAATATCTTTGATTCGCAGTGGTTTCCTTAACAACAAATATAGCAGATTTGTAATGACGAGAATGGAGTCTATACATATTAAACGTCCAATTAATAGTGCATATACTTACTTTTATCTCGTAGAATAATTCTGGTCCAATTTAGCGTTTTCATTTTGGTTCCTGGCGTAACTAATGGTTTGTTTGGATTAGGAAGGGAACCACGTCCCGGGCGTGGCGGAAGTGGTGGTGGATGTTCCCCTTCTGATCCGTAATACATGCCTGGTTTCCTATCCGCCTGATCTGATCGGGTACCTGCACGAAAAAAACGATGATATAAAATTCGTCCATCGAGTTGGGGTCTTAATGCATATACATTCAGCGAGGATTCAGGTGAGCCTGTGCATTCGTATAGTTTGACCGGAGTCTTCACTGTCCGTCTACGTATATTTTAGTCGTATATGCATCTTATGACAAAAGGGTAGAATTGTAGCCCCGTTAGTTGTACGCCATATTACATGTATAGTTCCAAATAAGGAGGGAAACCGTTACTTCCATGTATAAAGTCCATTGTTATTTATATGACCCGGCTGGGGATCGAACCCGCACTCGTGGCGAACGCTCTATCACAGCACCACCGAGGCGCTACATACATCTAAACGAACAATTGATCCGTTTTTTTGCATGTTTCTATGACGACATATAATGCAGGTGAATTCAAGACAGACTAAACATTGGAAGGTGTAAACTTAACAACGTCACGTGTTCAAACAGTGAGTTTGTCAGGATACCATCCATTGTTATATCCTGATAATCCATTGCAAAGCATTTAATAAATCGAGCCGTCCCGCGAGAAAACCAGCATTGTGGACTCTGCGTAAAGTATCGACCCAGATCAGCCTAAGCATGCCGCGTAGGCTAACCCGGACAGACACTGTTCGCCTCCTGAGGATTTTCTTTTCGCAGGAATCATTACTCTATACCTCTATCTCCTTGAGACAGAAGGTGTCGACCCGAATTAGCCTGCGCGGACAATGCAGGCTGATCTGGATCTATATATAACGCAGAGTCGCTAATGTTGGTTTGCTCAAGGAACGGCTCAATTAGTTTAAACAATTCAGCAAGATAGCATTAAAAAGAAGTGAAAAATGATGCGAAAACGACTTACCCAAAGGATTGTAGTTTGACGGTTTGGATTGCAGCATCCCATATGGCGAGGATTTCGTACTTGAGTTTTCCAACATCTGTGCAATGTTACGTAACTCGTGCATCTTGTTCATTAGTTTGTTGATCCGATCTTCGTACGTCCGGAGAATGTGAGAATGCTCCTTTTTCATTCGTTTCATTTGTTCGATTAATTGTTTTTCGTTATCGGAATAGGAGTTCTGATAATCAGCCCACGGCCTTTGATGCGCCGAGTTATCTATATCATTATAATTAGAAACATCCGTCGCAACGCTTCTCGGGATACTGGAGGAACCATCGTATTCCGTACTTGTTCCCGTTCTTTCCATTAATGGCACGTGGTGTTCTTCTGTAACTTCTTCCGGTATGACGTCATGGTCGTGTGGAAGTGTCATGGCGGGGAATCCTAAAGGCTGCTTAGTTTGGTGGTGACTTTTATCCCTATTTCGTGAGTACGATCTTGATGCTATTTCGACAGAACTTTCACTGGATCGAGATGCTGTGCTGGCACGTTTAAAATTGGGTGAACTTTGAAAATGATTCACGGGTTTTCGTGGATGATTGTCTGTCTCAGGTGTGTTTAAAACATGTACATTGCCTACAAAATATGAGTCTGTCGGTATATGATTATGATTATATATATTTCTTGGTGTTGTTTGTTCTGCTGCCGGTTTGGCACTGACATTCTGATTTAAGTCTCGTTTGGTTACCCGTGTATCAGCGCTTGAAAACCCATATCCGCCACGTGATTTCATGTAGGATTGTGACGTCATTTTGTTTGATGGTTTATTCTTCGTTTCATTCTTTTGGTCGTTCCATGTATAAAGAAGGACGGAATCCTCGAACGAATCCACGTCGAACACTCCACGGATAGTTCCCTCTTTAAACAACTGCCTACAGAACTGTAGGGCTGCTTTCCGGTCGTTGAGCTGACTAGAATATCGTTCTAGAATGGACGTGACAAGCTGGGATCCTTTAAATACGTTTCCTTGGCCGGCATAGCGATATCCGCCTATGTCCATCTAAAATGAAAAGGAAAAAACGTAGATTAAGTTTAGCAACAATCTTCTTCATTGACGACCTATGGCAGCCCCTATATATTATGTATTTGTTAATCGAAAACATCTTATCATTGAAATTCTGAAAATAATTCATCAAAGAATGTTACATTTGCGGACAGAATAGATAAGATACGATGTCATTTCCTTACCACCGTCTGTTTCATACGCGTCCGATGTCGATCATACTACCCTTAAAACAAGGATGATATTTCAGTTACTGGGATGTGATGCAGTTCAAAAGTAGTTCCAATGTTGACTTAGGATAGTCAATTAATGGTCATAGCAGGTAATTCGGACCGGAAAACAGTAATTGTATTGTTACGAAAGTAGTCCAGACATGCCGCATAATTATGTCCGGGCTCCGAGGTGAAATACCATTTTCTCCATTAATAATCCCCTGGATTATTTAACCGATCTTAATATAGATTTGTTCATATCCATATTCAATCATAATAACGCTCTAAAACATGCATGCATTTTCAGTTTTAAAACACCAAGAGAGAATGATATGTCGTACCCAAAACTCGATATTCTTTTCGATGTGTATTTGCATTTTTAAATATGATTAAATTTAATTAAAACAATAATAACTTAATTTCTGCTTTGCATTTGTGTATGTTTATTTGAATCATTGCTATCAACAGATTTATATTTAGAAAAGTAGTTCCAGCGATTACGTCATTTTTAAAAATAAGTAGACATGTAAACAAAAAGTTTATTATACCAGTGTTTTATATCCCATAATCTGCCCATTGCAAGATAAAAACAGATCCGTGTCAAGCCCTGCCTTTCAGTGTCAAATAGTCTATCGAGACGTTTCATTTAGTATTTCACGAATTTTCAAAATTCACGGTCTAATGAAGGCAAAATATTGCTGATTAACGCTAGGTTTTATCATCTATGAGTCATAATACAATAAAATATATATGAAAATACAGCAATACTCGAAAATTGTAGAAAAGTGTTTTAATCTTTATAAGATCTCTCTGAAGTATACTGTCAACTCGAAATAATAAATTATTATATTGTACGCTCCGTACCACACAGCCGTATATGCACCTTTGAATTACATGTAGATTCAGCCGTTTTGTACGGGTGACTGACGCGATAAATAAGTCTAAAAACGTGAAGTATTTAGCGAATTAGTCATAGGCAAATATATGATATTATAATTAAACCATAAAATCAGCGATGCTTAAGACACACGAACTATTGGATAGTTTCAAATAGTGTAAATCCGGATCAAACTAAGAGACCGCGGGCTAATCTGAATCTGAACTATTCGTCGATTAATAACGGCCAGCTGCAGACGACTTTTGAAAACAGTGTGGCAAAAAGAGAAACTGCTAACATGTAATAATTAAACATATATTTATACAGATCTTCAATATCTTTGCCTAGATAAACAAAAAAAAAACGTTTGATGCAGATTTATTGTGTGTGGGAAAGGTTTAAATGTGTGTTAGGTAGTATAGATGTGCTAGCCGAGTTTTATTTACACGTTTTACAATCCAATTCAATCCTTTATGGCAAACATTGACAAAATATATCTGTGGCCATTTACAAAGTGGAAGAATATGACTTAGACAAAAGTAAATAAATACATGCAGGGGCGTAGCTTTGCAATAGTCAAGGTGTAGGCCGTCTGGTGAGAAAATCAACAGTGTGGACTCGGCGTAAAGTATCGACCCGAATCAGCCTAAGCATGCCTACCCGGATAGACACTTTTCGCCTCCTGTGGATTTTCTGTTTCAGGAATCACTACTCTATACATATATCCCCCTATGCGGACAGCGCAGGCTGATCTGGTCGATACATTACGCAGATGTCTATCGCCGCAGCTGCATTTTAGGGCATTTTGAGAAAAAATGTGTAGGCACGTGTCTACAGTGCCTAAAGGAAGCTAAGCCCCTGACATGTACCTATACAATATGTCAGATAAATAATTAAGTAGAAATATTTGGTATATCAAATGTCATCGCGAATAGAATAACCTTCCGAAATATATTTACATAAATGTATTAATATGTTTCTTTACTTCACAGTAATCTGTTAATCTTTTGAATATTTAGCCATTACATATTACCAGAGACATATATGTTTATATGTCTCTGATATTACCAAGATGATTGTGTCTGACATCTGCATATTTTGGACAAAATAATAGAAAATTATATTCATTTTCGATTAGGTTGGAAGAACACATTTTACAAATACAGTAAGGTTTGATTTCCTGGATCGCCACTCCAATATAGATCTACGTTGTTTTTCTCATTGTGTACGTGTCATTTAAATTTCATTAGTTTTTAATATGTAGATAAAGGCGCCAATATAAGTAAGAGAGAATTAAAAGGTGTTTATAATAATAGTATAAAGATTAATACCAAACTATTTATATTATAATCAGATAATAATATATTATCGTATTTTCAATCTCTTTATTCATTCATGTTTCATATTTCCATGATGAAACCCTTTCCTCCAGAGTCTTGCTTTGTATGCCTGCGTTTGTTTGTTTCATTTATTTTGGTTTTAACGATTTTTCAACATTTTTATCTTCAGTTGTATTTTACCAGCGGGTACCTTTTCAATTGCTCTAACAGACATTCTATTGTGGCATAATTTTGCTAACTATGCATATATTACTTGCATATCACATAACATGTTTAGCTATTGACGTAAACTGCCTGGACATTACCTCTCCATTGATTCGTCATTTTCCAGTGTAAGGTATGATCACTGTCAATCTTATTTTAATAATATTTCGCCATCAACAATGTATACTGTCTGTATTATTCTCATGTTAAATCGTTGAATTTTGAGTAACTAAAACAATTAAATTTGAATTTAGCAGCAGACTCCTTTTTCATGATCCATGGTTGACTTTCCAGTACTAGGCCAGGAAACGTGCATTGATTGCCAAGGGACGCTCAACCGAATCGAACACTAGACTCCCGGCCCGCTCTATTGTATGACTTTAGCATGGTGACAGTTTATACAAAAGAATTGTCATGTGAAAAGGAGCAAATTGCCGATGAGATGAACACTGTTGTTCACCCATTCCCCGATGCAGACGAATTCGGAAGCCTAAGCGGCAGACGGCTATTGAAAACATTACGGAAAAAAGAAGATATAATAATCAGCAGTATATCAAAACTCTTTTGGAGGTATAACACATCTCAACAGTTAGCAGCAGATGACCCTTCAAACAACATACTAGTGGTTTGTACTCATTGTCACCTCCAACCGCTATCAATCCGTATAGTACATGCACTAGTCCAGAGGACTAGATAAGAGAGATTGAATAGGTATTTTTCTCCACAATATTTATCTTATTACTCAACCAAATCCTATGGTGTGGGTACTCAAAAGAATCGTCAAATAATGATTTTAGAACATGAAAAATGCCCCTTATCTAGAGCTGTGCTGACTACTTTACTTTACGTGCCACACACAACATAAAATCTAGCTTATATTAGCCTGTGTACGAGTAAAGGTATTTCTGTAAAGTGTAGCTCCGGATAAGCCTATACATCTGATCTGTCTTATCAGAATATACGCAAGTAGACAGACGCGTATATCAAATGTGAACTGTGTAGATCTTGATCAAACTGTGAGGATGCACAGGCGGATCTGGTTCTACATTGATCACAAAAGTCAGCGTGCCCCTTTTCACCTGCACAGTTTCATATACATTCGTCTTGTTGAGCAGTTTACGTATGAAATAAAAAGCTGATATCATATTAATAAATATATTGACAGCCTATTTACCACATGCAATATATCACCACCATTTCAGATGTGTCGTGGTAAAAATCCACCATTAGGGATTTTCGAACAGGTAAGATCCAGATCACATTGCCAATCGGCGCAGTCTGATCTGACTCTACGCTACACGCCAATACTGTATAAACACATTCAAGACGCTTTGGATACGCAAGCCGATCCTTTTCTGCATTGGTGGACATTTCTCTGAAGTAGGTTTCTTACCGCGCGGTACATTTTAATAATAAAACTACAAGAGGTGTTCAAACTTTATTTGAACAAAACGTAAATGATATCTCTGTTCTAATTTTACATTCCGAAATGTATGCCTAACACCGTTTTTTCAGTACATTAGTCTGTCAAAACATGTACATTTTTTTATCAAAATTAAATTATTGTATGACCGTAAATAAGCAATGAATTAGGGGGACATTGCAATGGGACTTTTGAAGACTAAGTTGTCCTATCCGAGTATTCAGGGAAAATGTCTTACAAATGTATTTGTTTAGGTTTAATTGGAAATGTTCGAAAACAGTCAATTATGTCAGGAGAAAGGGTACGGACGATATTTTTCCGTATCAGCGACAGACGAAATTGGAGGTTGTTAAAGGCCAAAGAAAACTCTTTAATTACAGTGTGAAATGTCTGAATGTACTGTAATGATCTATTATACGATTACACCCAATATTAAGTCGCTAGATTCTTTATGTACGATGCCGGATCTAATCATGAGGTCCCCATCTTCTATTCGGGTATCAGTTTCGATGTCGTTGCATGAAATTGTTAACTTTTGCCCTGTTTTCCAATATTGTTTTCAACTCCGAAGACAATTCCTATTCCAAGATTTCCAGATGTCACACTCCTCAGATGTTATCCTCTTGTTTGTTTATACATGGTGTTTTTAAGCCGCTTTCAGTAATTTTCTACTTATATCACGGCGTTTTCTGGTTAAGATTCCAGTCCTACCGGTCCCTTTATCCTGGCAACTGCGAATGAGTCGTTATGCTAACCCGACAGCCCACAGTACACAGGAAGGAAAGTCGCTACTACCATTTTTACAGTATTTGATATGACCCAGTTGAAGATCGAACCTGGGACCTCCCGCACCAAAGGAGCACGTTCTATCACTACAACATCGACGCGACAGCTTACCGGATGATAGCAATTTGAGGTTTTTTTTTATATTTTATTAAATAAAACCTCTTTTGATAGAAATGTGTACGAACGGTATAGAAGTTTTGCATTTATAACAAGAAATTCTATTTTTGAGTCGTTTGCTTTGGAAACATATATGAAAAATACGTAAGATCTGGAATACTGGAAGTATAGCTTTTAAACAGAGTTGAACAAATTGTGACAAAAGAAGAAATTAGTCGTTTTAAGTTGAGAAATTTTTAAATTTTCGACAATACTATTTTCCATTGGCGTTGTGCTATCAAAGACTTTCGTAGTGCAGAGGACCAGATAAGGAGGAGTCACATCGTTATATCCCTTACACCTATGTTGTGGGTACTCAAAAGAATCGTCTCATTGAGACGATTCTTTTGAGTACCCACAACATAGGGTTTGAGGGTCAAATAAGGGTTTAGGGATGTGAAATACTCTTCTTATCTATGTATATGCGACCTTTTTCTTGTGTTATAATTACAATTCGTCTGGCAATATCAAAATGTTTACAAAGATATCCTGCAGACGCCGTCGATGGCGTATCAACCCTTTTCCAGTTACAGCATATTTGCAGCAGACGACATTGCAAACATCTACGTAAAATACAGAAAATCTCATTAAACGAAATTACAATTATTGAATAGATTTGAAAATATTGGGACAAAAGGGAAACACGCTCATAATTCGAAAATAATCTTATGGCACACTGTTTTAAAAAGTCGTCTGCTACAGATGCATTAAAATGTGTCTGATGACGGGAAAGGGTTAACCCTTTCCCTCATATAGGCGCTTTCTGACGCCTCTGCAGCAGACGGATTTTTGAAAACATAGTAACAAAAGAAGAAATTGCACAAAACGTGCAATTTCTCCTTTTGTCACAATGTTTTCCACTTTTAGTCATAGGTTATCCATTCAATTATGGAGATCTTCCATAGTTTGACAACGTTTGTTCAAAGTCGTCTGCTGCAGATTTGCTCTATGATGAGAAAGGGTTAAAGGGATCGCCTGTTTATACATGGAGGGTTTATCGGATCAAAGGGTGTTTTGATTCGATCGCTATCTGTGTCTATCGATCATTGAACATAGACCTTCTGTCTACTTATCTTTATCGACCTATTGCATGTTGACCCTTTACTCCACCATTCTACTCTGATTGATTTTTGTTTGTGTGCTTGACGTCACTTTCAACAATTTTTCAATTCATATCAAGGCGTTTCCATTGTAAGTTACCAGCACTTCCGGTCCATTTATCCTGACACCAGACAGTCAGAGCGCTAAGGAGGGTAGCCATTACTACCATTTTAAAATCTTTGGTATGACCTGACTGGGGATCGAACCTGTTACCTCCCGCATCCGAAGTGCCCTCATTGGTGTTCAGGATTACGGATAGGCATTACGACTGACTGGCTGGTGTCGGGATATATGGACCAGTATAACTCAAGAAACGCCGTGACATAACTTAAAAAGTGTTAAAGGCGGGGTTAAACACCAAACAATCAATCAATCAATCTTATTTCCATTCATCACATTTAACTCATTCCTTGGTTCTCACTGATGTTGAAACTGACAACCGAGAACCAAAAAATGCTGATTTTTTTTTTTTTAAATTGCACAAAATCAGTATAATTTCTCTTTTTTAACCTTTTTAATCATGAAGTCAAAATCGTTTATAAGGTGGATTTTACTATATTTTATATAGTTCAGCAGTTCATCTGGTATATATCTTATAATGCAATTCCACAACAACATGCGGTAGTTAGTATGAAAAACCTAACGAAAACACCATGTTTCTACATTCGTTTACGCAGTTAATAGAACTACAATCTTTACAGTGCTACAATTTACCCCGAAGATAATTTAAACCAAAGCAAAACACGTATACACTTCAATTGGTCTGAATGGTCTATTCATGGGAAAACAGAAATAACAAACACAACAAAAAATCGTTGTTAAGTAACACGACTTCTTGCAGTTATTATAGATGGAAAAGTTATTTCCAAAAGAAATTAAATTCCATTTGAAATATATACGATTGTAGCCTAGCCGCTTTTAGGGCATTACCTTCACCCCATCTCTCGACAAATTATCAACAGACGGCGCTGCAAGCATCAATACAAACACATAAATAACCTGGATGAATGATAGCATATTTTTTGCAAAGATATAAAAAAATATGTGAAACATGGGGAATTGCTTATTATGAGTAATTTCTCCGTTTGCCAAAAGGTTTTCAATATCAACATGCATGCAGTTGTAGTTGTAGCCAATGTGATATTATTCTTCTTGTATAGACAGACTAGACGGCGTGTGGCGCATTTAGCAGCAAACAGATAGCTTTTGAAAACATTCTGAATGTTCCTATTTGTTCCACAACGGTAACTTATTTTAGATGGTCAACCTTCCCCATATATATTTCAAATCTGCAGCAGACGACTTTGAAAGCATCTAGGCAAATTTAAGGAAATGGCTAAAAATTAAAGGTTTGTTATCAAATAGAGTTGAAAACATTTTGTCAAAATTGCTTATCATGAGGATTTTCGCCTTTTGCAACGATGTTTTCAAATTCCGTCTGCTATAGATGCGTCTGCAAGTGGGAAAGGGATCAGAGGACTAGATAAGAAAGAGTTAACAGGTATTTTTTCCACAATATTTCTATTATTACTCAACCAAATCCTATGTTGTGGGTACTCAAAAGAATCGTCTCACTGAGACGATTCTTTTGAGTATCCACAAAATAGGGTTTGAAAATCAAATATTTTTCTTGCTGTTGTTATTTGCTTATTAACTAAGATGTTTCAAAGCAGACGACATTGTAACCACAATATCAGGTAAACGGTAACATAAAACGGTCACATGTCTACATGTATCATATGTTGCTCGTCATCCATTTCCCATCTGACATATCATATAAAATAGCAATTAAATATAAGTAGACCATTACAAATATCCCGCATTGGGCGATACACAACTGTCATACATACATACGACCGTCTTTCAAGGTTAACAAGAAATAGTGTGTTCGTTTGTATGGCGTTAAATACGCCGCTTTCAACATTTATTCTTTTCGTTTATATCACGATGCTACCTGGATAAGTTTATACTAGTACTAATGCTCAATTTATCCAGGCATCACTGAGTCAGGTCTTTATTATGATATAACCTCACAATCCTGAGCTGCATCTATCATTAATAGCTTTGGTAGCAAGAAATTGGACAAGTCTGTAGTAGATCAAATATGCAGCGGACTACTTAATTATAATACAATGTAAAATCCCCTTTGGATGAATTTTTGATTTTAGATTCGTGTAGAAAACATTGAAGGAAAAGGGGGAAATTGCTCATTTCGGGCAATTTCTCCTTGTGCATGAATGTTTTCAAGAGTCGAATGCTGCAGATGAGATAACAGTTGTATGTTTAGGAGAAAGTGATAAAACCATATCTACGAAACGAAACAATTGGTATTGAATGAAAGCACAAATATAAACGTCATTATCATGAACAAATCTCATTTTCCCATATTGTTTTGCAATTGACCCTTTCCCTCATATAGACGCCTTTGCAGGAGAGGGCTTTTTGAAAACATAGTGACGAAAGAAGAAATTGCTCAAAACGAGCAATTTCTCCTTTTGCCACAATGTTTTCCACTTTAAGTCATAGGTTATCCATTCAATATTATAGAGAGTTTCTATTCTTTAACAAAATACTTTCAAAGTCGTCTGCTGCAGAATTGTCGTATGAGGGAAAGGGTTAAGTCGACTGATACAGAGTTGTCAGTGGGAAAGAAATCACTGTTGAACCCCTCTTTCACACATACAATTCTGCAGTAGACAACTTTGAACAAATACATGTGTAAGTATAATACGGAATTGTCTATAAATGAAAATGTTTAAAAACATAGCAAAAGGAAAACAAATGCCATTTAAAATGAGCAATTTCTCCATTTGCCTTAATGTTTTCAGATTTCGTCTGCTGCAGATGCGTTTAAAGACATCAACGGAAAGGGTTAAAACTTGGTACAAAAATAGTCAGTGAGGAAATTTAATCAGGTAGCCTTTTTAAAGTATGTTCATTGTTCACAAATTCAAACTCCTAATTTCCCACAGTAACTTTAAAATGTCGCTATCAGATTCTACATTCTTTATACGTGAGTCATACAGTCGTTTTGTTAAAACCTACATATTTCGTCGGTTTTTATTTTGAAAGACCTTGATGCTCTTGACACGCACAAATTTAAGTCGATACCGAATTCTTTTATTATTTATACAGGTACTGTACCGACAATGAGCAAGGTCGGTAAATGTATGCAAATGCCGTGTTTTATTTAATAAGCGTTTAATTACATTTGCATATTCATTATTTTAAAAAACTAAACAAAAAGGAAAAAAACAAATGATACGAACAAAAGTGCATAAGTAATTAAATCAATATAACAAACTACTTCTGGTATACAACTTACCCATTTTTAAAGATATTTCCAAAATCCCAAAATATCCTCTATCTAGTGCGAAACTAAATCCAGTCCGGGTCGAACACTTAAGGTATGTGTGTCAGTAAATGTCCAGTAGCGAATTTAAGCAATATGAAACCCCTGTGTGAATGCCTTTCCCCTACCTAACTGACACCAATTTTAAACCCGGTAGGCTTTATATAGAAAATCAATCAAGGTTTTAATACACATTTAAAATCCACGTTTCGATGTATAGATCTACGTTTATATGTAAAATTGTACTGTCACACACGACTCCGTGTTGACATTCGCGCGACACAAAAAAACACGAGTCTTTTCCTCTAACGAGGTGAAATTAACATTTAAACGGTGACTGACTGACTGGCATTCCGTAAATAAAACGCTACAAAGCAAACTCGTTCATTATGAGGGTTTGATATGCATCAATGACCTATATTTGACCCTTTACTCTTTTACCTCGGTTCAAATTGGTTCGAATTACTTTGTCCTGTGTTCATCGACACCGCGAGCGACTGTGAATTGCCTGATCAAATGAACCATTGATTTCGTTAAGTTCTGTATCAAAATGTAAGCTTGAAAAGAAAAAGGTTAGCGACCACAAGTGCATGTCGACCATTTGTTTGTGGTGGTAATTGGTTTGTTTTTAAGTGAAGATGTACCAATTAGCTGTGACGACCATTTGTTTCCTTTTGGTTAAAGAATGTTCATTTTGCTTTACCACGAAATATTCTGTGCACATATAGAGACTTGAAATGTAGACAAACTAGATTCACTAGCATACCCTTACCTTGATGCAGTAACGGGGATGCAACAAGGGCTTGCGTAATTATATATTAAATTGTGCTTCTCATTGATCCCTAAGGAGACAAATTATACATATTCAGTCAGTGAATAAGTGTTCACTTTGACTAATTGGAAAAGTGTAGAATAATGTGAGAATGTGGATCCTTCATGAAAAATACCAAAGTTTCCAAAACCCAGCGATATTTACCATTGAGGGTACTTCCCTCCAGAATAAAACACACTATATAGTAAAATTTGCCTTAACCCTCATACGACAATTCTGCAGCAGACGACTTTGAACATATTTTGTCAAACAACAGAAAATCTCTATAATTGAATGGATAACCTTTGACTAAAATTTCTCCTTTTGTCACTATGTTTTCAAAAAGCCGTCTGCTACAGAGGCGTCAGAAAGCGTCTATACGAGGGAAAGGGTTGAGCAGCCACCAAGGGGAGAACACTGGCTGCTGAACACAAAGTGCCGCTAATACAGGCTAATCTCCAAGTGGCTGCTTAACAAAGGTGACCGCTAACACAAGTTTGACTGAATACGTCTTAAATGTAACTACACATAGCATTTATTAAACCATTTAAGTTAAAAGACAAGTAATAGAAGATATGTTAAATACGTTTTATATTTTTATCTTGCTAATAGCATTTCTTTATTTGTAGGCAGGTTATAATTTAGTTAAGAAAATCAGAGAACTGAAAGTATTGAAAGCTGTTCACCCAAGTTAGTATCATCAAGAATATGACAAGAACTACATAGCGATGCCTTTCTGAATATAAAACGTGTCTAAATTACAGATAGGGCACTTTTAGTGAGTTGACATCCCGGCAATCATTAATATACCAGCTATTACCCACCTTTCCCACAAACATTCGCATGAAAAAACATTGTTACAAAAGGAGAAATTGCTCATGATGATCAATTTCTCGTTTTGCAACAATGTTTTCTACTTTATTCAATGATTTCTCTTTCATCTAGAGAGAGTTTCCATATCTGCAGATTTGATGTAAGTGGGGAAAAGGTTGACCAACGACCAAATCAGGGTGAAGAGGATGTAGTAGATCAAGTTGTATGGTCGATTATGGTCAGTTATTCTAGTTGTTGTCTCCCTTACTTATACGCTAGGCTCGCATGGTACAACAATACATAGTTCCCACAACTACACTAATTATCTCCCTTGTCTGCCATTTTGATAGGCAATTTTGATGAGCATGAAAGACAATATTAAAAAATAAATGTGATAATTAGGAAAACACCAAGGAATTTGAGTTTGACAACCATATTTCGTAGACGCCTTTGTATGACCTGATTTTATACACTTCTTAATTTATTTATTTTTGCACATGCAGTTGTTAAATATAATTATAGTTGATATTTGTCTGAATTAGCTTCTCAAAATGGCCGACAAGGGATATAATTAGTATAGTTTACGGATATTCCGCATTTGACCAACGGTAAAATGCATGTTTTTATTGTGTACGGCAGGCGAATTAGCAATAACAATTTGGCGAGAGACACAACATATACGGCAAATACTATTCATCGAAAGGCCACATTAATTAAAACTTTTAAAACTCGTCTGCTGCAGATGTTTTGTATGTGGGAAAGGGTTATAAATCCATCGACGATCCGGAAACGAACAATGGACCATATGTCGGACAGAAATAGATTAAGCCTTGCTTTGTGATGAGATTGCCCGGCTTTATTATTTCTAAATTGAAACACCTGAAGGAAATTGACCAACGAGTGCTACCGTTTTCTGTTTTTTTAACACCCCCTTTCCAACATACAACACACCTGCAGCAGACGACTTTGAAAAGACAACGGACGAAAAGCGATCAGAATAGCTCAAGGTGATCTAAAAACAGACAATCTAGTGACAAAAACCTGAAAAATCTCCATAAAAGATAGCTTAATTGTTAAATAAAGTTGAAAACATTGTGGCTAAAGCAGAAATTGCTCATCGTGAGCAATTTCACTTTTGGCCAAAACGTTTTCAAAAGTCGTCTGCTGCTATTGCTTATGCAGGTGGTAAAGCGTTAATTAATTAATGGGGGGGGGGGGGGGTGGGGGTGGGGGGTGGGGGGGGGGGGGATATTGTAGCATTGTTTTCTCGTCTTTGATTAGCAGCCCGGTTTATTTCTTTAGGACACGGACGTTTATAATGTTCTTAAAATGTATTCTGTTCTTAGAAACACAGAATATCTAAATAAGGATAGCTACACATGTTCCATTCATACATGTACCCTTGTTCCATTCAAAACATGGATGATTACGTGCATAGCGAAAAGGGTACAAGTTGACATTCCTGAACGGTTTAGGTCCATCTCTACGATCGCGCATCAGGATGTACACAAGTTGATCCACAGAAGCTTCTAACACGCTTGTGTAAATGGTATGCGAACGGTGTAGAACCTGATCATACTGCATAGATGATAGTACCGCGATGGTACTTCTCATCTACATGATATGATTGAAAAACTGTTGAAAGCGGGTATCTCGATAAAGTCATCGTTCATGCTCATTATGAGCAATTTTCCTTTCGCCAAAATGTTTTCAAAGATCGTCTTCTGCAGGGGAGTCAGAAAATGTCTGTATTGAGTTTGGCTTATCACAAGATAAACCTGAATATTTAACCCTTTTTCCACATACAGACGTTTTCTGACGCCTCTGCAGTAGACGATTTTTTAATTAAATCATTATGGCAAAAGGAGAAATTGCTCATAAAGAGCAATTTCTTTATTTGCCACAAAGATTTCAACTCTATTTAATAATCATACTATCATTTAAAGAGATTTTCTATATATTAGACTTGATCATTTCAAATTCGCCTGCTGCAGATTAATCTTATGTGGGAAAGGGTTAAATATTCATGTTTAGCTTGTAATAAGCCAAACTCAATACAGACGTATTCTGACGTCTCTGCAGTATACGATATTTGAAATTATTTTGTCACAATGTTTTTAACTGTATTCAATGATTAACCTTTGTTTATGTATAACTGAATATGAGCCGTCCAGCGAGAAAACCAACAGTGCCGCGCAGGCTGAACCGGACATACACTTTTCGCCTTCTGTGACTTTTCTGTTTCAGGAATAACTACTCTATACATCTATCCCCCTAAGACGGAATGTGTCGGCCGGATCAGTCTGCGCGGACAGCGCAGGCTGATCTGGTCGATACGTTACGCAGATGTCTATCGCCGCAGCTGCATTGTTGACTCTACGTAAAGTATCGACCCGGATGAGCCTAAGCACGCCGCGCAGGCTAACCCGGACGGACACCTTTCGCCTCCTGTGGATTTTCTGTTTCAGGAAGCATTACTCTCTACCTCTATCCCCCTGAGACGGAATGTTTCGACCCGGATCAGTCTGCGCGGACTGCGCAGGCTGATCTGGATCGATACATTACGCAGAGGCCATAATGTTGGTTTTCTCGAGGGACGGCTCAAATTAATCTGCTGCTCAATGTTGCAAGAGGGAAAAGGGGGGTTATTGTTGCGAAAACTATAGAACAGAACAATCAAAACTGTACGAATGATGAAGGGGCGCGAGGGGGATGTTAATGCGATTAAAACATTAAAGGACTCGAGGCGTTAAGTTATCGTCTTTCTTTGTGCTCCGTCGACCTTAAAGATTATCCTAAAGCCTCTCGTTGGCTTTCTACTGGTTTGTGTAGATAAGGTATTTCGATAACTTTACAACAATGTGAGAAAAAGGAGTCAATCCTGATAAAGAATGAATATTGTATCATTTTACTCTACAGTCCAAAGGTGTGTAACCCTGCATTTGCTATACGCGTCTTTTAACCCTTTCCATCATACGACAATTCTGCAGCAGACGACTTTGAACATATTTTGTCAAATAATAGAAAATCTCTATAATTGAATGGATAACCTGTGACTAAAAGTGGAAAACATTGTGGCAAAAGGAGAAATTGCTTGTTTTGAGCAATTTCTTCTTTTGTCTCTATGTTTTCAAAAAGAAATCTGTTGCAGAGGCGTCAGAAAGCGTCTATATGAGGGAAAGGGTTAATAAACAATTGTATACAAATGCCGTGTCGTACATTTGTGCTCCATATGCATCGATTTGTAAATAAATCAATTCGATACATTAGTAAGATCAGAGACTTATAAACATTAAATGTCTCTGGCAAGATATCAGTATAATTATCTTTGGTGATGAGACCAAATGCGGGAAAAGAATTAACCTTTTTCCACACGCCAAAGGAATCTGCTGCAAGTGACATTCAAAACATCCAGGCAACATATGGAAACTGTCTTAAAAATACAACTATATTTAGCGAAAGAGTTGTGAGGAATTTCTTCTTTTTTGTCAGTCGTCTGTTGCGTCTTTCATCTCCGAAAGGGATACGAGATCTATGAATCAATCTTAACAATTATATCGCAATATATTTTGACTGGTTTAACATAATTCCAAACCGTATTGAAGTCTCATCACGGAGATCAGTTAACGAATTTATAATTGTGTTCGTCTTGGCATCAGTATATGTCAAGTAACTCTTTCCACAGACAAGACAACTAGCTATTTTCGCACGACGACTGTTCGGTCTGTGTTCAAAAAACGAATTACGTTGGTCGCATTGCAAATACTATTATAACCCTTTTCCGAATGTAGAAGACGCCTTTTGACGCATATGAAGCATACTTATTTGGGAAAAAACGTGTGGTCAAAAGTCGTCTGCTGCTATTGCGTCAAAACGCTTCTGCAGGTGGTAAAGGGTTAAGAAACATACGGCTAAATTGTGGAAAATCATTATAATTTAAATGATGATGCTTGAATAGAGTTTAAAATATTGTGGCAAAAGGATTCATTTTGCCACAATGTTTTCAACTCTACTCAATTATTAAGCTTTCAATCCAAGAAAAAATCCATAATTTTGACTAGAGGTCCTCAAATTCGTCTGCTGCAGATTTGTTGTATGTGGGAAAGGGTTAATGATGGGGGATATAGACCGAATCGGGATTCAAACAATTTAAGAATTGTTTTTAAAGTAGTTGGAGTGTCTGTCTTCACATGATTGAAAATAAATTTAATTTGTATTTTATGACATAATTTGTCATTGAAATTTGCATGTTGTTAAATGTAATGTGTGTGTGTTTTATAATATTATTGAAGGTCATATGAAAATAAGATATGTATAGCCATTGTTAAATTGTCTGTATGTATTAATTCTTTCAGCGCTAAAGGCAATATTGAGGTTTCTTTAAACAATACTGATTCAGGCGAGTCAGCTCGTAACGAGCTGTCTCACCTGAAATCAGCATTGTTTGCCTTTTATTTATCAAAATAGTCCAGACGTTTATTAACATGAGAAATGGAGACACCCGATTTTGAACATGGAAGAGTCTACTTTAAACAATTCGGCGCTGAAAGAGTTAAAAGATATGATGCGAGACTACTTTGTTTAATGATTGATTGATTGGAGTTGAACGCCGTTCTCAACAATGTTTCAGTCAAATCACGACGACCAGTTCGCCTACTCTTGTGTTTCCTGACTTTCTCATACGAGAACTCCACAAAACAGACTTTCCCAGCAACTGGCTGCTTTTAAGCATAAACTGTTAGCCAATTTTGGGAAGACGAATGACGCCTGTCACAGTGACGTGTGTCAAACGTCGGAAAGAATGTTGGCCGATAGGGGTTCTATTTCACAACCTGGATTGACAGCCAATGTCGGTACCGACTGAGCTACCGGGGCTCGGCGAGACTTCTTTAGAAAGCATTATCGAAAACCGTAAGACATTGTTGCCTTTATAGGCGTGGATATTTCATTGTTGTCAACAACTGAGCTACCGGGGCTCGGCGAGACTTCTTTAGAAAGCATTATCGAAAACCGTAAGACATTGTTGCCTTTATAGGCGTGGATATTTCATTGTTGTCAATGTTCGAACGAATATAAAACGAGCAAGGGGTCGAACCCAAAGCCCCTTGGTAATAACCCGAGTTTTTACCGACTCTGGACGGCATACTATTCAGCAGTGAGATTCGAGTTCTATTCTACATTATTGATTACTCCAACTTTCTTTCCGACGATTGACAAAAGTCAATGCGACATGCGTCATTCGTCTTCCTCCGACGGGCTAAATCTATGTGGAAAAGCAGCCAGTTGCTTGGGAAGATTGTTGTGTGGAGTACTGGTGTGAGAAAACCAGGAAATGAAATGCATGAGTAGGTGAACTGGCCGCCGTGATATAACTGAGAAATTGTTAAAAACGGTGTTCAACCCCAATCAATCAATTGATTACTCGTGTCATTTACGCAATTATTGATATGCATATTTAAGTATATACCATATAGGTAACGTAACCTGGATATATGTTACATGTACGGGCAGTCTAAAAGTGTATGCGGGTGTTTAGTGTGAAAGCCATGTAGTTTGGTTTATCTTTTGTTAAAAAACAATTGTTACTAATATATGTCCTCATATCACATAACGTACATAGTGTACAAATACATTCTAAAAAATAATAACCTGTCAGTATAATAACATATCAGGGACACAATTGTTATATAGTGTCCATTAACAGGTGTTATACTAGTATTAATGTATTAAACGTTCTAGCCATTTGTATTGTATGTATATTAATGTTTTTTAGTGACTAACAGTTTTGTTCAGTTCTGATTTTCAGGGGCGTAGCCTGGCAATATTCAATGTGTAGGCCATCTCGTGAACAAAATCAACATTGTGGACTCTGTGTAAAGTATCGACCCGGATCAGCCTAAGCATGCCACACAGGCGTACCCGGATATACACTTTTCGCCTCCTGTGGTTTTTCTGTTTCAGGAATCACTACTCTATCTATCCCCCCTTAGACGGAATGTGTCGGCAGGCTGATCTGGTCGATACATTACGCAGATGTGTGATTATCGCCGCAGCTGCATTTTGGGGCATTTTTAGAAAAAATGTGTAGGCACGTGCCTACAGTGCCTAAAGGGAGCTACGCCCCTGATTTTGTTATCATCGAAAATATGTATGTAGAAGGAGGAACCATAAAACACAGTCGTGTGTATCGACGTGGCGATCATCTCATTGTTGTAAGGGTCAAGGCGCTTATGTGGTCAGTATAGGACAAACAACCCATTAAGGTGACCGGGGACACAATGTCCCCCTTTGTGGTTACCTGAAGTTTGACCCTTTACCAGTTTACACATGCAGAAGAATTTTGACACGTCTGAGTCTAGCGATGTCTGAAAACATTGTAACAAAATGAATCGTTTTGCTACAATATTTTAAACTCTATTCAAGTATTTAAATTATAAGGATTTTCCACATTATTACCCGTATGTTTCTTAACCCTTTCCCACCTGCAGAAGCATGTTGACGCAATAGTAGCAGACGACTTTTGAAAACATTGTGGCCAAAGGTGAAATTGCTCATGATGAGCAATTTCTCTTTTGGCTACAATGTTTTCAACTGTATATAACAATTAAGCTTTTATGGAGATTTTTCAGGTTTTTGTCACTATCTTTTCAAAGATGTCTGCTGCAGATTTGTTGTATGTGGGTAGGGTTAAAAGCGTATGTTTGAGGATATTTGTTGTAACTGAAGGTAAGGGTTAACCCTTTCCCACATACAAACAATTTGAAGCAGACGACTTTTAAAACCATCTTGAGACAAATATGGAAGGTCTTTGTTTCAGAATAGAGTTGAAAAACATTGTGGCAAAAGGAGAAATTGCTCATCATGAGCACTCAAAAGCCCTCTGCTGTAGAGGCGCGAGAAAGCGTTTATATGTGGGAAAGGGTTAATATGGTCACACTGTCTTTATTAAAGCAGAGACATATACACATTTCTATTTCCGTCTCTGATTACAGTTATGACATTTTATTAACTCTTTCCAAAATACAACAAATCTGCAGCAGACGATTTTGAAAAAAGTTATTAAAAAAATATCTATAATTGAATTTATAATCAATGCATTTTGCTGAAAATATTGTGGAAAAAGGAACAATTTCTCCTTTCGCAACAATATTTTTCAAAAGTCGCTGCAGGGGCGTCAAAATGCGTCTGCATGTGTGACATATTTGAAGCTTTCTAATTGTGTTCTTTGATTATGGTTGAGAAAGTTGGAGTTGACGAAAGAATTTATGTAATTCTGAATGAGAGCAGTACTTATCTATGCTGGATAAAGGCCATGTTGCAAACATACGGCAACGTGCTAATAAGTAAAGAATACAATTAGAAGCTATCAAAGCACCTTTAATCCTTTCCTCAAATAGGTATACATTGTATATACTGTGAGATTCTTCGCGTTTCACACTTGTCAAAAGAAAATAGAAAACCTGAATGAAATGTGATATGTTCTTAGGGATATCGATGTTGTATAATGTAACATTGCCTTAACTCTTTCAGCGCCGAATTGTATAAAGTAGACTCTTCCATGTTCAAAATCGGGCGTTTCCATTTCTCATGTAATAACTGTTTGGACGATTTTGATAACTAAAAGGCAAACAATGCTGATTTCAGGTGAGACAGCTCGTTACGAGCTGACTCACCTGAATCAGTATTGTTTGCAAAAACCTCATTATTGCCTTTGGCGCTGAAAGAGTTAAGTTATAGCAACAGTTATGCTCGGCTACAACATCTATTATTAACGGTGTGCAGGGCTCTCGATCGTTTGATTTAAAGCGACTGAAATCCAGATGGCACGAAAGATAAAAAAACAAAAACAAACACCTCGAATTCGCCCTAAATGTTATTCTTTATGTTATCCAAGTAAAACCAGGGTAGAAAATGTATCGTTTGTTATCAATAAAGTGAACTTGAGTCGTTTTCAATTGTCCCGATGAAGGGGTTTCCTATTTAAAAATATTTACCCCGTTACTCACAGGGTATAATTTGCGATGGAAAAAGTATCGAAAACAAGAAAATCTCACCGATTATAGGGGTATGTAATATGTCAGTTATCATATTGTAATGCCCCAAATACAAGAACACTTATTTTCGACAGTTGGGTATCCGGAGTTCAGTCGCTTTAAAATAAACCTACACCACCAATATGACATTGAAAAGGTCATATTATAAATAGATGGGGAGCAAAATAAGACTGATCCAACATTACGGCCCGTATTCACCAACCCGTCTAAAAATCGATTTTCGGACTAACTCTTAATCTCCGGGAAAACAAAAAGCAGACTAAATCTTATATAATCAGATTTAATCGCAAGCCCAAATTGGAAAGTTTGGCGAATACGGGCCCCAGTACATCGTATAAAATATGTAACTTCAACATGTAATGTTCGAGCTACGTTTGGCTTGAGTAGTAAACACCGTCAAGTGTTTATAATTTTATATATATAGGGCCTCGAACTAATGTGTTTTACTGAAGGGTTTTCATACAGATGAGAGGCCCCCGGGGATGTTTTGAATTCCGATGTTTGAAATGAGTTGTAGATAATGTAAACACTTTTTCGATACATGACGTCAGCGACACTGTTCCATTCTATCACCCTTTCCCTGGATACAGAATTACATCAAACGAGTTATTGAAAACATTGTGGGAAACTTGTTTTCAACTTTGAAAACATTAAATAAAAATTCGTTTACTCTTTATAAATGAAAGATCAATCATTGAAAAAAAAATGAAAAAATTGTGACAGAAGGAGAAATTGCTCATAATGAGCAATTTCTCCTTTTGTCACAATGTTTTCAAACGTCATCCGCTGCATAGGTGTCAGCAATCGTTTTTATGTGGAGATGGGTTAAAAGTCATCTCGAATCTCGGCAAAAACATGAACAATTAAATAATAATAATAGGTAAACGTGTTTATTATGCGCAATATCTCAACTGTAGTCACGTCAAAAAGGATGACAATTGCATCTGTGTGTGTTTAACCCTTTCCCCCATACGACAATTCTGCAGCAGACGACTTTGAACGTAATTTGTCAAAACATAGAATATCTCCATAATTGAATGGATAACCTATGACAAAAAGTGGAAACATTGTGGCAAAAGGAGAAATTGCACGTTTTGTGCAATTTCTCCTTTTGTCACTATGTTTTCAAAACGCCGTCTGCTGCAGAGGCGTCCGAAAGCGTCTACATGAGGGAAAGGGTTAAAACCGCAATAAAAAGTGTCTTACAATTAATTGAATTAACGACACATCAACGCACACAATTTTTATATGTTACAGAAAGGCCGATAAATGCTGTATGTTGAACCAAACAGACTCGAGCTTTGATTAGATTACGTCCCCTAAGATCGGACTATATTCCTCAGATACAGAACAGAACAGAACAGAAACTTTAAATGTCATTAAGCATACAAGCTTATCGTCACATGAAACATACTTATACATTATACATACAACAGAAAATGGCATGTCGTTTAATACATACTCATACATACACTTTTAACATATATTATACTTTAAGGTTGAAACGTGAGCATACTTCTGCAACTACTCTGTCATACATTTTGAACATACGACATCTCTGGAGCAGACGACTTTGCAATCATCTAGGCAAAAATACGGAACATTTCTTTAAATGAAAGCATTAACTTTTGAATATATTAAAAAATTGTGGCAAAAGGAGAAATTGCTCATTATGAGCAATTTCTCCTTTTGTCCCAATGTTTTTAAAAGTCGTCTGTTTCAGAGGTTCAGAAGGCGTTTGTATGTGAGGGAAGGTTTAACTTGGAGAATTGAACAGCTGTGATGTTCACAGGCTTCAAACAGAATTATAGATGGATGTGAAAAGTCACCTTTTTTTTGTACAATTATAAGAGTTTCAAAATTAAAAAGAGTTAAAGAGTAAGATCTGACAATATTTGCTGACTTCACTTTCTCATTCGAAGATAAAAAATAAACTGTTGTACTTGAACACCTAGATCTTGTGGTTTATTTAATGATCACTCGAAATCACACGAGCGGCGCTACATGAAGACACACCACAGGGCAATTGTGATCAGTGTATACCAATATATCCATGCGCATCAGAGCAGTCTGATCTGGTTCTGCACTGTTCGCTAATTACATTAGATTTTAGATATTTAGATTACATTGTAATAATGTGCAAATTGTCCGCTTTCGATACTTTCAAAATACTAACAGGCTTGAGTATTCCTAGAGCAAAGCTCATACAAATGAGCTCAGTGTTCCACGAGAAATCCAACGTTATCGACTCTGCGTGATGTATCGACCAGATCAGCCTGCGTTGTCCGCGCATGCTAATCCGGGCCGACACAATCCGTCTTAGGGGCATTGAGGTATAAAGTAATGATTCCTGAAACAGAAAATCCACAGGAGGCGAACATTGTCTGTCCGGGTTAGCCTGCGCGGAATGCTAAGGCTGATCTGGGCCGATACTTTACGCAGATTCCACGTTGGTTTTCTCGCGGGACGGCTCAATTATGTTTTTGTTTGCATTCAAATAAACGTTACAGGGCCGCGTAAGACGAAATAGGGGTCACGTGTATATTCAGATTTACCTAACACAACAGAATATCTGCTTGCCTAGTAAATCGTGCTTAGCTTTTCGAAACACATAGCACGTGCACCTAACACTATGTAATTTCAACCGGAATACACCCCTGTAACACGTGCACCTAACAGTATGTAAAATATATCTAAATATACCCCCCCCCCCCCCCCCCCCCCGTAACACATGTACATAACAATATATTAGGCCAATCTGAATACTCCCCTGTAACACGTGTATCTTACACTATGTTAGGTCAATCTGAATACACCTCTGTAACACGTGTACCTAACACTATATTAGGCCAATCGGATACACCCCTGTAATACGTGTACCTAACAATATGTAAGGTCAATCTGAATACACCTTTTTAACACGTGTTATAGTGTAACATGTGTACCTTACTCTATGTTAGGTCAAACTGAATACACCTGTATAGCACGTGTAACTAACAATATGTAAGGTCAAACTAATAACACCTCTATAACACGTGTAACGAACACTATGTAATGCCAATCTGAATACACCTCTATAACACGTGTAACGAACACTATGTAATGCCAATCTGAATACACCTCTATAACACGTGTATCTAATACTATGTAAGGCCTATCTGAATACACCTATATAACATGTGTAGCTAACACTATGTAAGGCCAATCTGAGTACACCTCTATACTATGTGTATCTAATACTATGTAAGCCCGATCTGAATATAACTATATAACATGTGTAGCTAACACTATGTAAGGACAATCTGAATACACCTCTATAACACGTGTATCTAACACTATGTAAGGCCAATCTGAATACAACTCTATAACACGTGTGTATCTAATAATATGTAAGGCCAATCTGAATACACCTCTATAACACGTGTAGCTAACAATATGTAAGGCCAATCTGAATACACCTCTATAACACGTGTATCCTACACTATGTAAGGTCAATCTGAATACACCTCTATAACACGTGTAGCTAACAATATGTAAGGCCAATCTGAATACACCTCTATAACACGTGTATTTAACACTTTGAAAGACCAATCTGAATACATCTCTATAACACGTGTAGCTAATACTGGGTCATTATCAAAAAACATGCACTTCTCTGTTATTTTGGTATAAAATCTCTTTGCCAATAAAATTCATTGCAAACAAGATGTTTTTGCATAATATACAATGTATTTTCTTCAACCTTATAGATAACTGTGCATATCTAATTGACATAACTGATTTATACCTCCATAAAGGACAAGTTTTTCACATTTTTCACTGTTATTTTTCTTAAATTTAATTTTACTTTTTTGGTATTCCCTTAAAAATGGTGATATTGATATTTTGACTCAATCCAAGTTTTCTTTGCCCTATTAATTGTTAAATTTTCAAAAAAAAATCCTCAAAATCTGTGGCGATTTATCCTAAAATTGGCTTCAAGACCTGTCCCGAGTTTTCATGTCTGTGGTGTAACCATATATGACTATGATGAATTAGAGTTGTCTTTCTTGCCCTATTTTAATGATAATAGTTTCTCCCAGGACTCCATATCCTGTTCATGCCATGAGCAGACGAAATTAGAAAAACATGCCAAGAATTGGCAAAAAAAAAAAAAAAGGTAAGAGGGATTAGAGTAGTATAAAAAATAATTGTCTGTGGTGTTCATGTGACTAGTTCTTAATACTAGAAGCTGGCAAGAGTTTTGTTAATTCATAATATTTCAACTCTTGTGTTTAACAGGAAGTACATTAGAAAATTAGACGGGGATCCTTTATTATTTTTTATCGAACATTTATGCACTGGTTTGTCTGTGGTGTTACTTTCTGTGGTGTTACCTTCAGAAAAGTAACACCACAGAAAAATATGCCCTTTGTTTCTGATATTTTCTTTATTCTTAACATTTGTTGTCTAGAAGACATTATTGACATATATCACACATTGGAATGTCAGTATAGTTCACATAAATAAAGAAAAAATAATGTCACACTATTTATGCAGGCTATATTTGTTTCAAAAAGCAACACCACAGACATTTTACCATAACACCAAAGACAAATACACTTTTTTTGTAAAAATAAATGAAAATTGCTTGAATTAAATCCTGAATATTGCTGATTTCCAGCTATGTTTAATATTAATTGTTCACCAAACATAAAAAAAAACCAGTCGACTCCTTTCTTCTGTATTTTCATTTATATAGTAACACCACAGACAAAAATGTAACACCACAGACAATTTAAAACACAAACAATAAATCCCTCTTATTTGCGTTCATAGTTTTGTTATTGTCAGGAGACAATTTGATGGTTGGTCTTTTTCTTTGGTTCTATGTTTAATCTTGAAAAAGTAAAATATTAAACATACTGGTGTCCATGGTGTTACATTTCTGTCCTTGGTGTTACAATTTGTCTGTGGTGTTACAGCATATAAATTGGTGCACAAAATTTACTAAAAATTATTAATTTGACTACAAGTAGGACATGATCATAGAGATTGATCTCTTTTTTTTCAAAGGCTATCTTTACCTCTTTCCTTCATTTATTTTAACTACTCAGTCAATGTTGTAAGATATCACAAACTGACCCATATTAATTTCGACCCCTTAACTACCTTAAAACCTCTAATCTGATTAACCAATGAAATTCATTTTTTGTCTAGTTATGATTATCTTATTCATATAATGATATCCAGTGACTTGGAAGTATTAAAAATATGTTTGTATTTGATCAGTGTGTGATTATATGATAGTAACACCACAGACAACAAAGTGTGTGCGAAAATTCTAAAAAAGTGTCAAACTCTCAAACAGGACAATGTTTTGATTGCATATTCATATATAGCAAAGTTATAATGTTAATGAAGGTTCTCCGGCAGAAACAAATGATATTCATCAATCTTTATTTTACAGAAAATCTTAAACCAGAATGTATATAAATTTTGATAATGACCCTACTATGTAAGGCCAATCTGAATACACCTCTATAACACGTGTATCTTATATTATGTAAGGCCAATCTGAATACACCTCTATAACACGTGTATCTAACACTTTGAAAGACCAATCTGAATACACCTCTATATCACGTGTAGCTAATAATATGTAAGGCAAATCTGAATACACCTCTATAACACGTGTATATAACACTTTGAAAGACCAATCTGAATACACCTCTATATCACGTGTAGCTAATACTATGTAAGGCCAATCTGAATACACCTCTATAACACGTGTATCTTATACTATGTAAGGCCAATCCGAATACACCTCTATAACTCGAGTAGCTAACACTATGTAAGGCCAATCTGAATACACCTCTATAACACGTGTACGGCCGATATGAATACACCTCTATAACACGTGTACGGCCAATCTGAATACACCTATAACACTTGTATCTAACACCATGTTAGGTTAAACTGAATACACCTCTATAACACGTGTAGCTAACACTTTGAAAGACCAATCTGAATACACCTCTATAAAACGTGTAGCTAATACTATGTAAGGTCAATCTGAATACACCTCTATAACACGTGTATCTTATACTATGTAAGCCCAATCTGAATACACCTCAATAACACAAGTAGCTAACACTATGTTAGGCCAATCTGAATACGCCTCTATAACACGTGTAGCTAACACTATGTAAGGCCAATCTGAAAACACCTATATAACACGTGTAGCTAACACTATGTCAGGCCAATATGAATACACCTCTATAACACGTGTAGCTAACACTATGTTATGCCAATGTGAATACACATCTATAACACGTGTATCTAATAAAATGTAAATCCAATCTGAAAACACCTCTATAACCTGTGTAGCTAACACTATATAAGGCCAATATAAATACACCTCTATAACACGTGTAGCTAACACTATATAAGGCCAATCTGAAATCACCTCTATAACACGTGTAGCTAACACTATGTAAGGCCAATTTGAATACACCTCTATAACACGTGTAGCTAACACTATGTAAGGCCAGTCTGAATACACATCTATAACACCTGTAGATAACACTATGGAAGGCCAGTCTGAATACACATCTATAACACGTGTAGATAACACTATGTAAGGCCAGTCTGAATACACATCTATAACACGTGTAGATAACACTATGTAAGCCAATTTGAATACGCCTCTATAACACGTGTAGCTAACACTATGTAAGGCCAGTCTGAATACACATCTATAACACCTGTAGATAACACTATGTAAGGCCAGTCTGAATACGCCTCTATAACACGTGTAGATAACACTATGTAAGGCCAGTCTGAATACACCTCTATAACACCTGTAGATAACACTATGTAAGGCCAGTCTGAATACGCCTCTATAACACGTGTAGCTAACACTATGTAAGGCCAGTCTGAATACGCCTCTATAACACATGTAGCTAACACTATGTAAGGCCAGTCTGAATACGCCTCTATAACACCTGTAGATAACACTATGTAAGGCCAGTCTAAATACGCCTCTATAACACCTGTAGATAACACTATGTAAGGCCAGTCTGAATACGCCTCTATAGAACGTGTAGATAACACTATGTAAGGCCAGTCTGAATACGCTTCTATAACACGTGTAGATAACACTATGTAAGGCAAGTCTGAATACGCCTCTATAACACGTGTAGATAACACTATGTAAGGCCAGTCTGAATACACCTCTATAACACCTGTAGATAACACTATGTAAGGCCAGTCCGAATACGCCTCTATAACACATGTAGATAATACTATGTAAGGCCAGTCTGAATACACCTCTATAACACCTGTAGATAACACTATGTAAGGCCAGTCTGAATACACCTCTATAACACCTGTAGATGTAAGGCCAGTCTGAATACGCCTTTATAACACGTGTAGCTAACACTATGTAAGGCCAGTCTGAATACGCCTCTATAACACATGTAGCTAACACTATGTAAGGCCAGTCTGAATACGCCTCTATAACACCTGTAGATAACACTATGTAAGGCCAGTCTAAATACGCCTCTATAACACCTGTAGATAACACTATGTAAGGCCAGTCTAAATACGCCTCTATAACACATGTAGATAACACTATGTAAGGCCAGTCTGAATACGCCTCTATAACACGTGTAGATAACACTATGTAAGGCCAGTCTAAATACGCCTCTATAACACCTGTAGATAACACTATGTAAGGCCAGTCTGAATATATCTCTATAACACGTGTAGCTAACACTATGTAAGGCAGTCTAAATACGCCTCTATAACACATGTAGATAACACTATGTAAGGCCAGGCTGAATACACCTCTTTAACACGTGTAGCTAACACCATGTAAGGCCAATCTTAATACGCCTCTATAACACGTTTAGCTAACACTATGTATAGCCAATCTGAATACACCTCTATAACACGTGTATCTAATACTATGTAAGCCCAATCTGATTACACCTCTATAACACGTGTAGCTAACACTATGTAAGGCAGTCTAAATACACCTCTATAACACCTGTAGCTAACACTATGTAAGGCCAGTCTGAATACACCTCTATAACACGTGTATCTAACACTATGTTAGGCCAATTTGAATACACCTCTATAACACGTGTTGCTAACAATATGTAATGCCAATTTGAATACACCTCTATAACATGTGTAGCTAACACTATGTAAGGCCAGTCTAAATACACCTCTATAACACCTGTAGCTAACACTATGTAAGGCCAATCTGAATACATCTCTATAACACGTGTATCTTATACTATGTTAGCCCAATCTGAATACACATCAATAACACAAGTAGCTAACACTATGTAAGGCCAATCTGAATACATCTCTATAACACGTGTATCTTATACTATGTTAGCCCAATCTGAATACACATCAATAACACAAGTAGCTAACACTATGTTAGGCCAATCTGAATACGCCTCTATAACACGTGTAGCTAACACTATGTAAGGCCAATCTGAAAACACCTCTATAACACGTGTAGCTAACACTATGTATGACCAATATGACTACACCTCTATAACACGTGTAGCTAACACTATGTTAGGCCAATCTGAACACACATCTATAACACGTGTATCTAATAAAATGTAAAGCCAATCTGAATACACCTCTATAACCTGTGTAGCTAACACTATATAAGGTCAATCTGAATACACTTCTATAACACGTGTAGCTAACACTATATAAGGCCAATCTGAAATCACCTCTATAACACCTGTAGCTAACACTATGTAAGGCCAATCTTAATACACCTCTATAACACGTGTAGCTAACACTTTGTATAGCCAATCTGAATACACCTCTATAACACGTGTATCTAATACTATGTAAGCCCAATCTGAATACACCTCTATAACACGTGTAGCTAACACTATGTAAGGCCAGTCTAAATACACCTCTATAACACCTGTAGCTAACACTATGTAAGGCCAGTCTGAATACACCTCTATACAACGTGTATCTAACACTATGTTAGGCCAATTTGAATACACCTCTATAACACGTGTTGCTAACAATATGTAATGCCAATTTGAATACACATCTATAACACGTGTAGCTAACACTATGTAAGGCCAGTCTAAATACACCTCTATAACACCTGTAGCTAACACTATGTAAGGCCAGTCTGAATACACATCTATAACATCTGTAGCTAACACTATGTAAGGCCAGTCTGAATACACCTCTATAACACCTGTATATAACACTATGTAAGGCCAGTCTGAATACACATATATAACACGTGAAGCTAACACTATGTTAGGCCAATTTGAATACACCTCTATAACACGTGTAGCTAACTCTATGTAATGCCAACCTTAATACACATCTATAACACGTGTAGCTAACACTATGTATAGCCAATCTGAAAACACCTCTATAACACGTGTAGCCAACACTATGTTAGGCCAATCTGAATACACCTCTATAACACGTGTAAGGCCAATCTGAATACACCTCTATAACACGTGTATCTAACACTATAATAGGTCAAACTGAATACACCTGTATAACACGTGTAGCCAACACTATATTAGGTCAAACTGAATACACATCTGTAACACGTGTTCCTAACACTATGTTAGGTCAAACTCGTTATGCTATTCCGCTTCTCTGAGCGCCAAAGGGGAAGCCATAACTACCCTAATTAAAGTATTTGGTCTTTGTGGATCGAATCCTAGTCTCTCGCTGCCGAAGCGGAGGCTCTAACCACTGCGTGGAAAGCAGTTATGCAGTGGTCAAGCATCGGCCTCTCGTAGCAAAGGTTCCGGGTTCGAGTCCCGTGAAGAGCGGGTTCTGCCTTTGGGATTTTCCCACACCAACGGCGCGAGAACTGGTCACCGGGAAGCAGACATCGAGCGTAAGCTGAAAGCTTGTTTCGCAATCGATGTAAATTACATAAGTTTAAAACTTAACCACTGCACAGCAGGGACGGTCATGGTGTGTTTTAAATACATAAGTTAGTAATAACATAAAATAAGAAGTCAGAGGATTGTATCCACCTTTCAGGACCTCAAACATTTGTCCTTTAACTGGTACAGACGATATTTTACCGGGGCCTCTACACCAAACACATTTTGAAACCAACTCGTCTTTAGACCCCTAACTTACGAGAACGGTCCAACTCATTAACCTTTTCCTTCTTGCATACGCATTTTTTCACCACTGCAGCAGAAGACTTCAGAAAATATCGTGGCAAAATGAGAAATTGCTCACGATGAGCAATTTTTCGTTTGTCACCCAATGTGTTCAACTCGATTTAGTAATGAACCTGAGCTTTTCCATATTTTTATCCGTACTTTTTAAAAAAAGGCATTTGCTGTAGATTTGTTGTATGCTCGAAAAGGGTTAAAGTACCATGTCAGGTCATCGGTTAAATAACTAACAACTGTGGTATTTTATCTGAGCTACTGGCACTCGAAAATCGCCATGCGGAGACATTTAACCCCCCTTGCCGACATACAGACGATTTTTGGCTCGGCTGCAGCGGGTGTTTTTTAAACATTGCGGGAGAAAGCATAATTATCCATTTCTCATTTTTCACACAATGTTCTCGTTTCTATTCTTATGGACATTTCATCCATAATTATTTTCTCCAGATGTTTTTTGGAGTTGTTCCCTCAAGTTTTATTCTATGTTGGAAAGTGGGGTTATATCAATGACAATTCAAATCAAAAGGCTTACATATACATTATGTACTGTCGTTTCTCATAGCCACTTGGATCATTGTACAACAAGATAGCGAAACGGGGGTTAGACTGCACGAAGATCGTTGCTGGTCGGAAAATCTCTTGGGTCGATTTACGCGTGACGTTGGTACCTGCTATCTGAGCTATCAGTACTTTTGCCACCCTTATTGTATCACTCTTACTCACCTATGTACACACTGTGTCAAATGATTTGTCAATCTATTTCAACTGCCAGATACCAAATGTCATTAATTTTAAAGCTTGTCTGCTGAAAGGTTCTCTGATGGCTCTACAACGTTATGTGTGGGGATAGAGAGGGAGAGAGAGACAGACATACATACACAGAGAGAGATAGAGATATATAGAGAGTGCGGGGGGGGAGAGAGAGAGAGAGAGAGAGAGAGAGAGAGAGAGAGAGAGAGAGAGAGAGAGAGAGAGAGAGAGACAGAGAGAGAGACAGAGAGAGACAGAGAGACAGAGAGACAGAGACAGACAGACAGACAGACAGACAGACAGACAGACAGACAGACAGACAGACAGACAGACAGACAGACAGACAGACAGACAGACAGACAGACAGACAGACAGACAGATATATATATATAGAGAGAGAGAGACAGAGAGAGATACAGAGAGAAAGAGACAGACAGATAGACAGACATACATAGACAGAGAGAGAGAGAGACAGACAGACAGACAGACAGAGACAGGCAGAGAGACAGACAGACGGACAGAAAGCCAGATATAGATAGAGAGAGTAGATATATATATAGACAGACAGAGACAGAGACAGTGAGAGAGACAGACAGACAGACAACAGAAACAGACATACATACTGTTTGTAGGTATGGTATGTTAATGATTTTTAAATAGAACATTTGATGAATTTGAAAATAAAGAATACTGAAAATAATAAGCTGGGTCGAGTTACATGCAGGACAGATAGCATACCATGCGCATTAACAATTAGACAACTGCAAGGGGCGCGGATACATCGCCAAATCTCTTGCACAGTCAGTAATTACTGTAATATATGACCATGACAATTTGTCACACGGTGTTTATTACATTCAAATATTGCGTGAAAAATGAACATAAAAACACAGACAACAAAGATTTTAAAACATCTTTTGAAATTAGATATCTGATACCAGGTTTTCTTTCATGACATAACAATAACGATGTGGGCTGATGTTCTTTTTTTTTGTTATCTCTTTTACCCTTTCTGACGTAAAACAAAACTGCAGAAGACGATCTTTAAACGTTTACACAAAACATGGAAAAACAGTCTGGCAAAAGGAGGAACTGCTCATTGTGAGCAATTTCTCCTTTTGTCATCACAATGTTTTCAAAAGCCGTCTGCTGCCACTCCGCCTGTATGTGAGAAAGGGTAAACAGCCTACCTGATACGACCCGCGCTCCACGAAAACCAAACCTAATCGTATTAATGACAACTATAGATAAAGATCTGAATGAACATCAAAGTTATCTGATTTACCGTTGTTTTTCTGAAATGTTTTGATACATTCTTGGACGAATTGGGGCAAAGTGAAGAGCAAGATGAAACGCTGTTTGATTGTCGCAAGTGCCCTATGGTTTATTTTTGGTGGGTTTCGTAGGCTGATCACGGTATAGTAGCCATTTTCCAAATATGTCGACGCCTCTGTAGCACGCGACTTCTGAAAACATTGTGGCAAAATAATCAGATTTTTAAAAAATTACCTAGATATTTTCAAAGTCGTCTGCAACAGATTCATTGTATGTGGGAAACGTTAAACTTGTCAGCTTTGGAAAAGTCTATTTTAAAAAGACGATGTAACATCGTAGATTTAAAACAGAATTAGACAAAGAAAAACCGATGTGGGAACTATAGTGAAACAAAGAATAAGTAATATACCACACAAGGTTTTAAAACATCGTCTGCTATTGATGAGTCCATTTGTCGCCTGTATGAGGAAAGACTTTACACGGAAACATCATCACATTGATATCAAAAGATTTTATTTTCCTTCTACCACATATAATACATACACATTCTTTAGTAATACGAGAATATATTTCTATAAGAGGCTCCAAACTTGATAACGCTGAACACACAAATTTAAACGGTTTTTAAAAAAAAAACTATGTGGATTATATGACCCATATACAGAAACAAGTACATCATAATCAAGGTCTAGCCGGCACTTTGGTGTGATGTTCTATTTTAGTTTAAAACTATTTATTTAACATCAATTGCGAAACAAGCTTTCAGCTTATATTAATCGCGCTCGATGTCTGCTTCCTGTAGACTTAACCAGTACTCGCACCGTGAGCATTGGTACGACAGACCGACGCTTTACCACTGCACCACTGTCTTCCACAACTGTGCTATTTTATTGATTTAATTCAATATTTTAGCTTGTTTTTCATAATAAACATTTGAATATTCAAGAGATACATTCATTTCTACGCAAACAAAGGCTTTCGTAGAGATAATTAGACATTTATAACTGCACCACTGAGGACTAACCAGTACTAGACTGGGAATATGTCTTGACCAAGGGCACTGCACAAATATCGCTGCGAGCGAATGAGTGGTCAAACCCAGAACGCCTGGTCACAGAACATTTATTTTTATATATTGATACCGTCATGTATGACTGCCTGGGTAATGTAGTGGTAGAGCGTCCTCCCCATGTGCCGGAGGTCGCGGGTTTGATCAACGGCCGTGTCATACCAACTACTTTAAAAATGGTAGAAATGGCCTGCCCTCCATGGCACTTATGTTTGTTGGTTATAGCATTACGACTGACACGCTGGTGTCAGGATAAAATGGACCAGTAGTACTTGTAAGTTTCCCTGGAAACGACGTGATTTAATTAAAGAAATGTTGAAATAAGGAGTAAACCACCCTACATACACACACTCAGCAGCCGTCATTTATAGTGATAGATAGTTGAGGGAACGTTTATTCATTTAAATAAATGTTTTATCTAACAAACAAAAAAACATATGTGAAAACCTAAATCCAATAAAAAACTGTATTTACATGGTTGATTTAGGACATGTTTTTGTAAATACAATTTAAATGTAACTATTCAACTAAAATATTACAAACAATAGGTTTGTATGTGTTTTCAGTTAGACTTAACATGAGCCGTCCCGCGATAAAACCATTGTGGACTCTGCGTAAAGTATCGAACCAGATCAGCCCTAAGCATGCCGCGCAGGCATATCCAAGACACTTTTCGCCTCCTGTAGATTTTCCGTTTAAGAAATCATGTCGGCCTGGATCAGTCTGCGCGGACTGCGCAGGCTGATCTGGGTCGATATATTACGCAGAGGCCATAATGTTGGTTTTATCGCGGGACGGCTCACATCGTTTAAAATTGCAATTATCTTTCGAATTCATGCACGTGAATGCATCACCCTTGCCTTTTGTCAAGTTATTAAACATCTTTTCTCGGAATTTTGTTTTACCCCTTATCCAACATACAGAAGCTTTCTGACGCCCGTGTACCAATCGACTTTTGGAAACATTGTGGAAAAAAGTGAAATTGCCCATGATGAGCAATTTCTCCGTTTGCCTTTTTTCAACTTTATTGAATTATTGCATGTGGGAAATGTTTATACAATAAGATACAAAGACTGCGATTAGGTTGCACATATGAGCCGTCCCGCGAGAAAAACCAACATTGTGGACTTTGCGTAAAGTAACGACCCGGATCAGCCTAAGCATGCCGCGCAGCCTACTCCGGACAGACACTTTCCGACCTCCCCTGAGACGGAATGTGTCGGCCCGGATTTGCCTGTGTTGACTGTGCAGGCTGATATTGGTCGATATATTATACAGAGACCATAATGCTGGTTTTCTGGTGAAACGGCTCATATGTGTATGTACGGTTGAGTTAAAATCTTTCGTATACACTCAGAAAAGGAATGGAAATACTATGTCCCCAAAACCCTTTCCAACATGCTAAAGCATTTTGACGCATCTGCAGCAGACGATATTGTCAAAAAATATGTCAAAATAAGAAAATGCTCAGAGTGAGCAATTCTCTCTTTGCCAAAACGTTTTCATCTCTGTCAAATAATAATACATTTATTCATAGGGATTGCCATATGTTTTCAAAGTCGTCTGCTGTATGTGATGAAGGGTGATAACGAGATGTGACGCATTCGCTTACAAATCGCCCAAGATCAAATTTCTCAATGTTTCAATCTTTCAAATATAAAGGCTTAATCAGATCTCGAAGATCCCTTTAGTCACAGAAGTTACTGTTTGTTTTAGAAACCGCATTGTTTCGATTCAAACATAATCCAAACAAACTCATTTTTATATTATTTTCAAATGTAATGAGAACACCAATACGTTGTTATTTTTAACATTCTTTTTTGAGAAAATCAAAACAGGCTTGAGTTCAAATCATATAGAACGTTATATGAAGTGTCAATGGTAGATTGTGTCCTTGCGTAATCAATAATTAACGAACCCAATTACCAGGTACGACACACCCTTCGACCAGAGACAAAATAAGCGTTTAAGCATAGAACAAATATGTTATTTTTATAATGTTCCTTTTGAAAACTACACAGTAAAATTTTGAAACATCTAGAAATCTGAAAATGTCATACTGATAGCTACAGAGTTGAAACAAATTGTTTTTTCAATGATGAATTGAAAAAAGCATCTGCATCTCTCAGGTTATGAAGTTTTCACATCATAGCAACGTGTGCTGTGTGTTACTGAGTGATAATGCCGAACTTTGATGTCAAGGGGCCCCTGGGATTCGATTAAAGGTCAAAGGGCGATAAGTTTGAATCGAGAACTGAAGTTTGTAATCGATTTTTTTTGCATATCGTGTACATGCTGTTTAAAGAGATTTAGTTTTAGGTGCATTTTTCAGGTTTGTATACTTGTATAGATCTATATCATGGTATATATTATAAGACGATGGCCTACGTACTTTTCAATAAAGTGTTGTCATTTACTTTTCATTGCCATTGTCAATGGCTACATATAAATCTTTTTTCTATAAGTCTCGTCTAGATGCACATTATTCAGTATAGTACTACCTCCTACATGCATAGCATAACCTCTGACCTACATACTCTGAAATATAACGAATCTGTGACAACCGAATGGTGAAAACATTGGGATAAAAAGACGAAATAACCATTGCCCAGTACAAAACCTTACTTGTTCTTATTCTTCTTTGTCTGAAAGACAGTATTTCTTTTTACCCTGGTTGACTATCTTTATGTTTTCAATGCTTTGCATATTTTTTATAAATAATATTCTTAAATGCTATTTTTCAATACAATATGCGTGTCTTCCAGACGCAAAGATTGACAGTTTGCAATTTAAAAAAATAATGCCATATTGATTGTTCTACTCTATATAAAGCCATTCGTACACACATGGATTACATGTCAAATTTCTTAGAACTCACATCTGGAAATCAATGCACATGCATGTATCAATTTCACTCAGAGATCTGTGATAATCGGGTTCTCGTATAGTATAAAATCAATTTACGAATCCTACACCAATGATGCAAGAACGTCAAAAAAGATTGAAATACAGAAACGTCTGTTCTTAATTGTGGTTTTACGCCGTTTTCAACGGTTTTCCAGTCACAGAGAACTCATTCACGATCCCTATTTGTCAAACCAGTAGTAGATTAAGAAATGTTTCAAGCTCAATGGCACTCCACAGTGACCGCTGTCAACGGGGATCGAACCAGGAACGCCCGGTCCCAAATCCCAGACGCTAACCACACGTCACGGTGGATTCATGAAAGACCGAAAAATAAAAAGGACTTATTTTTTTTTTATGACATCACGGCATTTCACTAGATTCAGTTATATCACGACAAAGGTAATGAATGTTGACCAAAGACGATAAAAACATGACCATGGTGGATCCATGAAAGACCGAAAGATAGAATAGATTTTCTTGATTTATTATGACATCACGGCCATTTCAACAGATTCAGTTATATCACGGCGATGATTTAACGGTACAAGGAAGAAAGGTTTTCGAAATGGAGAAGGGACAGAAGAGACAGGTAAGGATTTTTGGCCAATGATCAAACAAGCAATTAAATAATTTAATTGATTATAAAAAGGTGAAGACAGTCGACATTTTTAAATACCTAAGAATAATTTTCGAGAAAAAAAGAAAATATTTACGCTCAAAGTGATATGCTTTGGAATAGACAAGAAAAGCTTCAATCAGCCTTTGCTGGGTGTGTTATTGCATGTGTATGTATATCAGGTACATGGATACATGTATATACGTAACATGTACGGACAGTCTAAAAGTGTGGGCGGTGTTGACGAGAATGTAAAAGCCATGTAGTTTGGTTTATCTTTTGAATGAAATGTTATATATGATAAATTAAGATCACAGTATGTATACGTGCTGAATGCATTAAATAAAAGTAAAACAGGAAATAAATAAAGAAAGAAATGAGAAAAAAGTAACGAACAGACAGGAAAATAAAGAAAGGAGATAGAAAGTAGACAAGGAAATGAATGAAGAAAGAAGGTCAGAAGAATGAAAGTGATTAAATAACGTGAATTTGGCTTACTGTCACGTTATGCTACTATCGAACGTCGGTGGTCTTCAACGGTTTCTTTGATGTCGACTTTTTATTTCGACTATTTCGAAACAGGTAATAAAATGCACGTAATGCGACTTTAAAACGCGAAGTGTCAAATATCTATGTATCATTATATTTTGTATTTGCTTTAACGTTTTGGCTTTTTGACATTTGTGGTATTGATCGAAGTACTTAAGTATGCAAATCTCTCAACACTTGCTCTGTCAATAAAGGAATTAAAAGAAATCCTCGCGCACAAACGTTTTCTGGTAGTCAACAGAACAGAACAGAACAGAGCAGAAAGTGTTATTTAAACGGAATCCTTTCCAACAGACATATGCCTTTGAACGCATTTGCAACAGACGACATTTGAAATTAGTGTGGCAAATGGAGAAATAGTTCATTCCTCCTTTTGCCACAATGCTTTCAACTCTTTTTTAATAATTAAACTCTCATTTGTGGAAATTGTTCCCATTTTGCCAATATGATTTTAAAGTTTCCTCCAGCACTTTTTTGTATATTTGGGAATGGGTTAAGATCACGCATGTGTTGACATACATAGATATTCATACAGCAATGGTTAAGAAAATAGAATATTAACCAAATGTCATCTTAAAGGAAACCTCTTCATTCATTAACCGTGCGACTGCAAGTCTATAGTTGCAACATTTATATTGTTCGCATTCATGCCTCCACTTTAAAACTTTCCCTCATATAGATGTCTGACGCCTCTGCAGCAGACGGCTTTTTAAAAACATGGCGACAACAGAAGAAATTCCTCCTTTTGTTATCATGTCTTTAACTCTATTCAATTATTGACTCGATCCATTTAAAGGGAATTCCAAAATGTTTTCAGGTATGTTTTCAAAGTCGTCTGCTGCAGATTCGTGGTATAAGGGAAAGGGTTAAAGTAAAGTGCACGCGGTCACCAAACAGTCATTCACCTTTTAAAAGTGAGGTTTCTTTTTATTCATGCAAATGTTTTACACGATTGTAAATCTTATTTCAATCTTATTACAACATTTCTTTTTTTAACTGTCAATGCTTAGTTTCCTTACAGTATTTACGACAGTTTTGAGAGTCTTTATTTGTTTTAAGCCAGTTGACTACTCATTGCGTTTAAACATATACTTGAAATAACGATGTGCTTAATGTCCGATTGCAGCGTTTTGAGTGCTTACAGCAGTTTTGGATGTTTAAAGAGTCTTTGATCGCTTTCAGCATTTATGTCTGGTTTACTTAAAGCGGTTGCCTACCATTTTCCTGAAGTATGTCCGTTTATATATAGCATTTTGTCCGCTCATAGAGTATGCTAAGTCCAGATGTTTTGTCTGCTGACAGGGCTTTGGTCAACCCACGGCGTTTGTGTCTGCATTCATCATTTTGTCGGCTTGAAGCGCTCGTGACTTCATTTAATATTATAACGGAGTATTGCATCTTTTTTTTTAAATTTCTTACAGTGTTTCTCATGACGTACCATGTGAGATATATCCCAACAAAACATACAAAAACTCTGCTGCATATGATTTTGAAAACATGTTGGCAAAATTATGGAAAATCTTTGTGAGGGAAAGTTGTTAAAAAGAGTTTAAAACATTGTGGCGAAAGGAGAAATTGCTCATTATGAGAAATTTCTCCTTGTTTTACAATGTTTTCGAACATCGTCTGCTGCAGAGGCGTCAAAATGCGTCTACATGTGAGAACGGGTAAGCACTGTTCGATGATAAGTCATGGAAGTGTTATATAAACCTCTGACATACAGTGTATATTCTGATCACATAGAATGGACGAGCAAATAGAATGTTTCTAACAGTTTTCCAAAATATACACTAACGCTGGCTCGACTCTTGTATTTAAATCATAGACTGAATATTTAACACCAACACTCGGTCAGTGAATAATTAAAGCACCCGTGACTCCTAAAGCTGTTGTTAATTCACACGAGTGAATGTAACGAGTAAAAGTCTCGGTTAATCCTCTTTGATATGAGTCGCGCCAGGCGATTCGGGGTCTTATTGACTCCCCGTAAGGGGATCATACCAAGGTCAACTGACATAACACTACAGAGGCTACAGTTTAGTGTTTTGCCAAAAGATGCATCTAGTACTAAAATATGTGAAGACGGACAGTGAAGGCTCTGGTGAAACTATGCGGATACACAGGCTCACCTGAGTCTTCACTGTGCGCAGATCTGCATTAAGACCCCATATCGACTGACGCGGCTCATATGTAATTATTCCAATGTTTAATGATTTAACATCTGTTGCACTTTGGAAGTTCATAGAATTTCTAAAGGCGAAATCTCATTTAATACAAATGCTTATGAAAAGAAATGCCAGGTTCTTTGAAATAAATGCCCATAATTAATTCCATTCAATTCACGGGAAAATATGGTTTTTATGAAGAGATACATATATGTTGTATAAGAAAAAACAATTCTGTTCTGTGTTATATCATGCAACTAATGTGACTGAAATACAAGATCTCTTACAGTGAGACAAACTCGCGGAGCGAATATACGGTTGTGATTTTAGTCAAATTGATCATGCACCGCTCTTACTAATTCTAGTAAAATCTTATTATTTGACAAAAACACATATGTATATCCTACAATATTTACTAGTATTTAAACAAGTGCCAATGATGCCAACTAAGTAATTAATAAGGACGAGCCATTTTGCTATGCATTTGTTGACGAGATATCTCTTTAACTTGGATACTATAAATTGTGTGTTTGTATGTATGGTCTTTTAGATAGAACATAGAACATAGAACATATTTATTGATTATAAACATACATACAATGTTTCGAACCAAATACAATGAATTAACAAATCAAAATACCAGAAAAAACAACAACAAAACAACAACAAAAAAGCACCATACAAGATCTTCAATCAAATCAAATTATGTAGAGACATGTTTTTAAACATTATTATATAAAGATGCTCATTTCTTTCTTTATAACATTTATGAATATAAATACATAGATTTAATACTTAATTTTTCTTTGCAGAATTTAACAAGCTTAACAATTTATATACACTTGGGTTTTTTCAATATTTCTTATTGATATATTTTTGCCTGTTAAGAAGATGTATATCACATACCAAATTAAGTGAAATTCGTCATCAATTTCATTAGAATTACAATAGACACACACTCTGTCTGATTGTATAATTCGGTTTCTTCCATATCTGCCAGTTTCAATGCCAACTAAGTAATTTTTAAAATAAGGACGAGCCATTTTGCTAAACATTTGTTGAAGAGATATCTCTTTAACTTGGATACTTTAAAGTGTGTGTTTGTATGTTTGGTCTTTTACACCGCTTTAAACATTTTTCAGTTATATCACGACGTTTCCTTGGTCACTTACCAGTCCTATTGGTCCATTTATACTAACACCAGCGAGTCAGTCGTTCTGATATTTCCCACACCCCCGATTCCTGGGCACCAAAGAGGGAAAGTCATTACTACCACTATTACAATCTATAAATTGATTAAAACAAGTAGACAGATCAATACAAATTGGTGGTTTTAAACAATTATCCGAACAAAAAACGCATTCATTACACGTAGTTTTGCAATAAACATAATGTAATTCTAATTGAAGGAATTTAAAATGTTTATTTAGTCGTTTGTCTCTACTTATTGATTGAAGTTTAACAGACGCTATCTAGCGTCTATGCAGCAGACGTCTTTTTAAAACGTTGTGGCAAAAAGGAGAAATTCCTCGTTATGAACAGCTTCTACTTTTCTCACAATTATTTTCTACTTTTTGATTTTATTGTTCTTTCATTTAAAGAGTTTCCAAGTTTTGCCCATGTGTTATTAAATTTATCTACTGAAGATGTATTGTTTGTAGAAAGGGGTAAACGTTTATATGCGTGTGTGTGTTGTGTGTGGTGTTGGGGGGAAGAGGAAGGGGATTAAAAAGATATAAAATAATCGTTTACTCTATCGACCCAAGCTACATGTAACACACATGGATGAATAATACATGCATGTATATCAGAAGAGAATGGGTCTGTGTATGTCAATGGTTATATAAGGACAGTATTTCAACAAGTTCCATTTTTCGTCCAACATGAAATTTGGAAAGAAATTAATTTCTAAGTGGCAAACAATGCAGATATCAAGAGAGACAGCTCGTGGCGAGTTGTCTCACCTAAATCTGCATTGTTTGCGCAAGCCTTTAATTGCCTCTATTAATTTTCCACATTCAAAAAATCTACAGCAGACGACTTTGAAAACACTCGAGAAAATAACTTCAGACGACGTTTTTATTTAAGAATAGAGTTTAAAACATTGTGACAGATGGAGAAATGGCTCAGTATTAGTAATTTGTCCTTTTGTCACAATGTTTTCAAAAGCCGCCTGCTGCAGAAGCATCAGAAAGCGTCTATAGATATTTTGGAAAGGGATAAGATCATATTCATACGCGTTTACCAATATGCGATGACAACATGAAGATACGTTTTCTTTACTAAGCTAGGTCTGCGTGAATCTGACATGTCAATTTATTACTCAAGGGTTTATTCAGTGCACGCTGTACCATATGTCAACATATTGTGTAAGCAATTAACATTTTACATTGTCGAAACTGAATACCTGCACGATTAATTGATTGTTCTGGAGTTTAACGTCGTTTGCATCAATTTTCCAGTCAAATCACGATGGCCAGTTCACCTACCAAATTGTTTCTTGACATTGTCTAACAGCAGTACAACACACAACAGTCATATCAAGCATCTGGCTGCTTTTCCACATATTAGACCATTGGTGGAAGGCAAATTAAGCTTGTCTCATTGACATTTGTCAAACGTCGGAAAAAATTGGCCGAGCAAGGATTCGAACTAACAACCTCTGGATTGAAAGCCCGCGTCGCTATCGACGGAGCTGACGGAGCTCGGCATACAAGTACTTTTCAAAACCAATACCGATGGATTAAAGATAGACTAAATATTGACAAAATATCCCTTGATATAACTCACTGTTTGAAACAGAGAGTTTATCATCTAATAAAATAATTTACATATGACCAGTAGGAGCACTATATAGTCTATGTCAGGAATGGACGGTGGATCTTTGGATATGAGCATAAACCTAACCTAGCAATCCAAGGATTGTGAGTACGAACTCTTGCTGGGCCATTGATTCTTTCTACTGATTGATTAAGTCAGTGTGCCTAGTGCCAGTCGTTTTCCACTAATGGGCTAAACACTTATACTTATTTATTTATTTATTGGGGTTTTATGCCACTTCTAACATTATTTCAGTTATATCACGGCGACAGTTCACTTATTCATGATCCCTGGGTAAACAAACTAGTACTAGGCTAGAAAATGTGCCTTGCCCAAGGGCACTCCACCATGACCGTAGTGCTGCGAATGGTGATCGAACCCGGGCCACCCGGTTTCGAAATCCCCGACGCTAACCACTCGACCACAGCGGATTCCTAAACACTTATAGAACCAATTACCCCGGATAAAGTAAAGTTGCTAGCTAGAAATCAAGGAAGCACATTGTGTGTTTTGAACTAACTTGCCGTAATATAACTGAAATACCGTTGACCAAAAACGGCGTCCAACTCTTATTGATTAATACAGCTCACTGAATAACAAACACTGGAACCACATGTCATCAGGTGAATACAGTTTAACCCTTCTAACATATAGACGCATTTTGAAGCATCTGTAGCAGACGACTTTTGAAAACATTGTGACAAAAGAAGAAATTGCTCAAAACGAGCAATTTCTCCTTTTTGCCACAATGTTTTCAACGTTTTTTCAGTAATTATACCTTCATTTCTAGAAATGTCCATATATTTAGTAGATGTTTTCAAAGTTGCCTGCTGCAGAATTGTTGTATGTGGGATAGGGTTACAATGTGCTAGGGTCACAATGTTTTTAACGTTTTTTCAGTAATTATACCTTCATGTCTAGAGATTTTCCATATATTTAGTAGATGTTTTCAAAGTCGTCTGCTGCAGAATTGTTGTATGTGGGATAGGGTTAAAGCCTTGTTTGACCTACCATACCCTGATCGATGGCAGTATGGGTCTCTCCTTACTAAACATGACAACGATTTATCCATTAGAAAAGGTACAAGTCGGCTTTTCTGAACTGTGTCCACTAGCTCTGTCTTATCAGAGTCTACACAAGTTGACAAACTTTTCTAACAACCTTGTGTAAGTAATCTGTGAACAGTGTAGGTCTGGATCTTTAGTGTTTATAAAGGCCAAGTCGTACATTTTCTCATACACTGTCTCAATTGATTAACGTCAAACGAAAACAGACCTTTTGATGTTTTGAACAATTGATGACATTTGCGATCAAATTGCATTGTTTATAGTGTGGTTTTCGGTCATTCACGTTCTACAGATGCATCACTTGTGTTTGTACGAATAGATACCGAACATAGACGATACTTATCAGACTGCACCTCTGTGGAGCCTGATCTGGATTTTCGTTGGTCGTAGAGTCCCGAAAGGTCGGTTTTCGTATGACCTGGTCACATTTTCAATATACGGAGATGCTGTAAGCTGTATGTATAGTATCTGTATGTATAGTATCTGTATGTATAGTATTTGTATGTATAGCTGTATGTATAGTATATGTATGTATAGTATATATAGTATATGTATGTATAGTATATGTATGTATAGTATATGTATGTATAGTATATGTACGTATAGTATATGTATGTATAGTATGTGTATGTATAGTATATGTATGTATAGTATATGTATGTATATTATATGTACGTATAGTATAGCTGTATGTATAGTATATTATATGTATGTATAGTATATGTATGTATAGTATATGTATGTATAGTATATGTATGTTATATGTATGTATAGTATCTGTATGTATAGTATCTGTATGTATAGTATATGTATGTATAGTATATGTATGTATAGTATCTGTATGTATAGTATCAATAAGTAAGAAAATTGGTTACCAAGTAAATTAGCAAAAAAGGTAACTAAATAACTTATCGGAAATCCATTAATTAAATACATGTGTATAAAGTTTAATTGGTAAAGCAAATTGGTAAAACTGTGCATATCATGATTGTTAAAATTATATACCGATATGTCAATATGTTCAATATATGGCGAACACATCACATAAGATTATTTGAATTGTATACATATATATGTTGTATTATGGGCCGGAGGCCTAATTACTTAAGTAATAAAAATTGTAATTGTAATTGTAATTGTATATGTATGTATAGTATCTGTATGCATAGTATATGTATGTATAGTATATGTATGTATAGTATCTGTATGTATAGTATATGTATGTATAATATCTGTATATATAGTATCTGTATGCATAGTATCTGTATGCATAGTATCTGTATGCATAGTATCTGTATGCATAGTATCTGTATGCATAGTATCTGTATACATAGTATATGTATGTATAGTATCTGTATGTATAGTATCTATATTTTCAGTATCTTTATGTATAGTATCTGTATGCATAGTATCTGTATGTATAGTATTTGTATGTATAGTATCTGTATGTATAGTATCTGTATGTATAGTATTTATATGCATAGTATCTGTATGTATAGTATCTGTGTGTATAGTATCTGTATGTATAGTATATGTATGTATAATATCTGTATATATAGTATATGTATGCATAGTATCTGTATGCATATTATCTGTATGTATATTATATGTATGTATATTATATGTATGTATAGTACCTGTATGTTATATGTATGTATAGTATCTGTATGTATAGTATCTGTATGTATAGTATCTGTATGTATAGTATCTGTATGTATAGTATATGTATGTATAGTATATGTATGTATAGTATCTGTATGTATAGTATCAATAAGTAAGAAAATTGGTTACCAAGTAAATTAGCAAAAAAGGTAACTAAATAACTTATCGGAAATCCATTAATTAAATACATGTGTATAAAGTTTAATTGGTAAAGCAAATTGGTAAAACTGTGCATATCATGATTGTTAAAATTATATACCGATATGTCAATATGTTCAATATATGGCAAACACATCACATAAGATTATTTGAATTGTATACATATATATATATGTTGTATTATGGGCCGGAGGCCTAATTACTTAAGTAATAAAAATTGTAATTGTAATTGTAATTGTATATGTATGTATAGTATATGTATGCATAGTATATGTATGTATAGTATATGTATGTATAGTATATGTATGTATAGTATATGTATGTATAGTATATGTATGTATAATATCTGTATATATAGTATCTGTATATATAGTATCTGTATGCATAGTATCTGTATATATAGTATCTGTATATATAGTATATGTATGTATAGTATATGTATGTATAATATCTGTATATATAGTATCTGTATGTATAGTATCTGTATGCATAGTATCTGTATGCATAGTATCGGTATGCATAGTATCTGTATGCATAGTATCTGTATGCATAGTATCTGTATGCATAGTATATGTATGTATAGTATCTGTATGTATAGTATCTATATTTTTAGTATCTGTATGTATAGTATCTGTATGCATAGTATCTGTATGTATAGTATTTGTATATATAGTATCTGTATGTATAGTATCTGTATGTATAGTATATGTATGCATAGTATCTGTATGTATAATATCTGTATGTATAGTATCTGTATGTATAGTATCTGTATGTATAGTATATGTATGTATAATATCTGTATATATAGTATCTGTATGCATAGTATCTGTATGCATATTATCTGTATGCATAGTATCTGTATGCATAGTATCTGTATGCATAGTATATGTATGCATAGTATATGTATGTATAGTATATGTATGTATAGTATCTGTATGTATAGTATATGTATGCATAGTATCTGTATACATAGTATATGTATGCATAGTATATGTATGTATAGTATCTGTATGTATAGTATATGTATGTATAGTATCTGTATGCATAGTATCTGTATGTATAGTATCTGTATGTATAGTATCTGTATGTATAGTATATATATGTATAATATCTGTATATATAGTATATGTATGTATAGTATATGTATGCATAGTATCTATATGTATAGTATCTGTATGCATAGTATCTGTATGTATAGTATCTGTATGCATAGTATATGTATGTATAGTATCTCTATATATAGTATCTGTATATATAGTATATGTATGCATAGTATATGTATGTATAGTATCTGTATGTATAGTATATGTATGCATAGTATCTGTATGTATAGTATATGTATGCATATTATCAGTATATATAGTATCTGTATGCATAGTATCTGTATGCATAGTATCTGTATGTATAGTATATGTATGTATAGTATCTGTATGCATAGTATCTGTATGTATAGTATCTGTATGCATATTATCTGTATGTATAGTATCTGTATGTATAGTATCTGTATGTATAGTATCTGTATGCATTTTCCTTCTTTGGTCATACGTAGTATATTTTTTTAGAAAAAATAAAATAAAATAAAAATCTCTTTTATTTTGAACATAATTTACGAATGGCGTGAGAATCACGCTCCATTTCTGCGTTTTGAACGACGTGTAATCATATTTCAGTGACGAACCGTATTTTACCTATTCAAATACGGGATTTCAATCCGTCGCGTTGTTTTTGCAAGTGAAAATCGGCTCGTATTTGCGCCGTTAAACTTGTAGGTGTGTAATTAAATATATGTATGTTACCTTTCATTTGCTGATGTGTGAAAGGTTAGATTTTTTTTCACTCTATCAATGACTTTTTATTATAACACAACAGCCCATACATCCTATGATAACATAGACATGTTTTGCATTAAACTAGCGATAGGTATCCCTTTACCTCATGCAAACACGATTTGGTGCATCCCCAGCAGACATGTTTAAAATTTTAAAATATAGTGGCATAGGTAGAAATGGCTTATGAAGACGAATTTCTACTTTTCCCAAAATTATTTCAAAAGTATTAAATAAACACAGATGTCCTGCAGATTTGTGAAGGCCTACGTGAGAAAGGATACATTTTAATTATCATCAAACCATAGGATTATTGTACATTTAATAAATATAACGTGCATTTTAACTTAATCACGCAACAGGAATGTGGTATTGTATTATTCATGTTCGTATTATATTAACCCTTTCCTATATACAACAAATATGTAGCAGACGACTTTGAAAACAGCGATATTAAAATATGGAAAATGTCTATAAATGCAAATATAATTATTGAATAGAGTTGAAATCATTATGGCAAAAGGGTTTTTTGTCACAATGTTTTCAAAATTCATCTGCTACAGAGGCGTCAGAAAGCGTCTGTTTGTGGAAAAGGGTTTTAACCGCAATAAAAAAACCATTCACCGGAAAAAAGAACTTGCTCATCAGGTGTATTTTCTCACATTTTCTTCAGCTGAGTAAGATAATGTTACACTGAACTTCCAATTTTCAAAGCGTATTATGAAATACAAGTAATTGGCAAGTATTTTCAAAATAGACGATTTGAAAAAAATCCAATTCAGACTTGGCCATCATGTACTTAAAGGCGTATGCTACAGTTATTTATCAAAAAATTACCCAATCATAGAATTTCTTTATTCTTTGTATTTTGTTAGAACATACAATATCTTGTTAAAATATGAAAAAAAATGTATATGTTATCAATTTAAAAAAAAATATTGGCCTGTCAATGACATGACCAATTTCATCAATGGCACAAATATAGGCATTTTGGCCGAAAACCTAAAACACACACAAAATTAAAATGAAAACTACAAATCATATCAAAGTTCAAATATAATTTAATATATAGAATGTAAATCAATATGAAAAAGGAATTTTTGAGAAAAAAAGGAAGAAGAATATATTAAGCTGTTTTTCAAGGTCGAAATGGTGTCACATTTTATTCGCACACCAGTACTCCACACAACAATCTTCCCAAGCAACTGGCTGCTTTTCCATATAGACTTAGCCCATTGGTGGAAGACGTATGACGCATGTCGCAATGACTTTTGTCAAACGTCGGAAAGAAAGTTGGCCGAGCCGGGATTCGAACTCACAACCCCTGGATTGACAGCCTGCGTCGTTACCGACTGAGCTACCGGGACGATATAAACGATATAATGTTGAATTGTAACGAATTAAAAGGACATCCTATCAGGTAAATGGATAATTTATATAGGTAGATCTATATATATTTTAAAATATTTCGAAATATGTTGACATTAGTATCAATTAATCTTTATCGATCAGGGGATATCGACCAAGGGCGAGTCAATCGATTGAGTCAATGATGTACGTGAATTAGATTAAGGCAGAGATCCAAATAAGGAGGGGGTATTCAGCTCTTTTCCCCACAATTTCTCTCTTATTATTAAAGCAAACCCTATGTTATGCGTACTCAAAAGAATCGTCTAACTGATACGATTCTTTTGATTACCCACAACATAGGGTTAGAGTGTCAAATTAGGATTTTAGAACATGCAAAATGCACCTTATCTAGAGGTCTGAATTTACGAAGATTACGGAGTCAATGCGTTGTTTGAACTTTTCCCTTATAGGCCACAGCCGACATTTGATGTCTCTGTAGAAGACGCACATTTTAAAACAAAATCAATGTAGGAAAGGGGGGATATTCTCAAAATGTGTCATTTCTTCTCTATGTACACCGTTTTCAACTCTGTACACAAAATTGCACATGTTTAAAGCAGATGACTATAAAAAATATCATATCGATTAAATCAGTAAAATACGGTAAGTCGGTGATGTGAATCTATAGAGTACGGAGTTCACTGAGTAATGTAAACGAGTCAATATAAGGTGTAAATTGTTAATACTAGACAAGATGACACAAACGTGTGTGTACTATATAAAAAAAAGAGAGGATACATACTGTATATAGCATATAAAGTCCCTGTTCTCGATACACCTGTACACAACTCAGATACTCGACTAATGAGTATTTTACAACTGATAAGGTAATACGAAACAGTGAAATCACTTCCTTACCTTGTTTTAAGTAACTGCAGTATCACGATTTCCAACAACGATTTTGGAAATAGAAATATTGCTAAATCGCACACTGTTGTCTGTACCTCCGAACAAACATCAGATACGAAACAAGACAAATATAACTGATAATGTAATACTAAACACGTCCCATCACTTTCTATGATCCCGCAGCATGACGATTTCAAAGAAATAATGTGGAAAAGGGACACATAACACACTTTACTAAATTGCTCCCAGTTTTTCTATACATCTGTATAAACCTCAGATATAAGACCGGACTAATGAGTATTTTATAACTGATAAGGTAATACTAAAGAGTGAACACGCATCCCTTCACTTGTGAAGTACTGTAGTATGCACTGTGTGAGAGTCTCAAACGATAGCAATTGATAAACGTTATCATAAGGTTCAATGGGCATTCGAACAATTATTTTTGTATAAAAATACGACAATTCTGCAGCAGACAACTTTGAACATATTTTGTCAAAAAATGAGAAATCTCTATAATTGAATGGATAACCTATGACTAAAAGTGGAAAACATTGTGACAAAAGGAGAAATTGCAAGTTTTGTGCAATTTCTTCTTATGTTACTATGTTTTCAAAAAGCCGTCTACTGTAGAGGCGTCAGAAAGCGTCTATATGAGGGAAAGGGTTTAAAACTGTTACGTTTTCAACAGTTTACCAAAAATGTATATATAGTGAAATTAAGTAAACTTATCAAGTTTTAAAATACATCTTAATATGTAACTTTCATTAAATAAAGATGCTATTATTATTTTTAATAATAATATTATTATTATTATTATTATTACTATTATTATAATAAGTTAAAACAATTTGGAATTCAAAGAAGTGATCATGAATTATTTTCCGAAACAGTTTGAGTATATACTATTAACTATTCTGGGAAACAGATAAGGAAGAAAGTTGCAATATTTTTCATTACTTGTGAAACAAAATGTATGCATTTGATTTACACGTCTTTGCTTATTGAAAACACATCAGTGATTATACGTTTGAATATATATATATATATGCAACAGTCAGCTTAAGAAAAATGAGTGTGTTAGTTCATTTTTATTGTCCCCTTTATGGAAAGCAATCGACCAGCTGCAGTGGTGTCGTATACCGTCTAATGGCTGGGTCATGAATTTCATAAAACGTATGCATGCGAATTGATAAGTCTTTAGAAATGGAGACGTTTTTATGGTCTACAATCGCAAATGAGATCCTGACAAGAATTGTGATATCAATATTGAAGAAAGCGGGGAAATGAGGCGGTGAGAGACATTACAGAGACTGGTTTATAAATACGAAGGGACTTCTGATTTAAAAATACAGATACTGTTAGAGAAAAGTATGTGTGTGAGAGGGAGAGGGACATCTCTAGTGAGAGAGACACAGCGAGAGAGACAGAGGAGGGTAGAGACAGGGGGGGGGGGGGGGAGAGAGAGAGAGAGAGAGAGAGCGAGAGAGAGAGAGAGAGAGAGAGAGAGAGAGAGAGAGAGAGAGAGAGAGAGAGAGAGAGAGAGAGAGATAGAGAGAGAGAGAGAGAGAGAGAGAGAGAGAGAGAGAGAGAGAGGAGAGAGGGAGAGAGGGAGATAGACAGAGAGAGAGAGAGAGAGAGAGAGAGGGAGAGAGAGAGAGAGAGGGGAGAGAGAGAGAGAGGGAGAGAGAGAGAGGGAGAGAGAGGAGAGAGAGAGAGAGAGAGAGAGATAGAGAGAGAGAGAGAGAAGAGAGAGAGAGAGAGAGAGAGAGAGAGAGAGAGAGAGAGAGAGAGAGAGAGAGAGACACACACACACACACACACACACACACACACACACACACACACACACACACACACACACACACACAGAGACAGAGCCCTTGAAATCAACGAGCAATGAATGTAGCAACCATATATACACACGACAGAGTTAAGAGTTAATAAACTGAAACAAAAAGGCCAATAAACATGTAGTTTCTGACTTAAAGAACTTAGAATATTAAATCAATTTGAGAGAATTAACGTAAGTTAATCCACTTAAAAACCTGTCTATATATACTTTACATTATGTACGGTATAATGTTTTCACTGTTAAACGAATTATATATGCCCCGTAAGACAGTCAAACGAGGCGTATAATGGAGAAATATCATACATGTATCATGTGTTCATTACAAGTTCAAAATTATATCCTTTCATACATTCCGACGCATCTGAAGGAGACGTCTTTTGAAACCATTGTAGCCAAAACAAGAATGCGTATTATAAACAATTTCTCTTCTTGCCACAATGTTTCAACTGTTTTCAATACTTATAAGGTTATTTTATAGAGATGTTATTCCGTATTGTCTTCAAGTTGTCTGTTGCAAATGTTTATAATGTTAGTGGGTTAGTTTTATAAAAAAACAACAACAAAAAACCCAATCAAACAGTATAAAAATAAACCACACGGTAAACCACACAAGATTGACATTTTACAATCATCTTGTTGTTTAATATTTCTGCTCATAGGACATCAATGTTGATCAAGATAAGACTGTACTGCACGTACGTACATAATAATTAACCCTTTCGCACCTGCAGACGTATTTTGACGCATCTGCAGCAGACTACTTTTGAAAGCATTGTGGCAAAAGGAGAAGTTGCTCCTTTTGCCACAAAGGTTTTTTTTCCAATAAGTTTTCATTCATTTATATAGAGGTTTTTAATAGTAGTTGTGACTAGTTGACTAGAGATTTTTCATATCTCTGCATAGATGGTTTTCAAAGTCGTCTGCAGCAAATTTGTTGTATGTGGGACGGGGTTATGGAATAAGTTTTAAACTTACCTTGGTGTTTTTTAAAGTCTAACCACTCTCAATACACGTTTTGTCCCCACAAGATAAGAAACACACGTTTAAAGATCGCGATAAACCTAACGGAAGTAGATATGCTTTTCAAATAGTTCAGAAATAACACAGCACGTAAATCATATCCAACCTTGACAGCTTGTCTGTTTCATTTAAAAATAAATCGAGGACACTTGTGACATAAGGATACATAGCGAGGCCATCCGAAGTCACCTGGGTTTTTCGTGTTATAAATAGCTAATGTCATATTACACCTGAGCTTTAGATACGTTCAACCCAGCACTAATAACGTATGCATGTATGCTGTCTGTTATATGTCGTATACAAGTATGAGTAGGCGATGTTATATCGGAATATTGTTTTCAATCATGACACTCTGCTTTAACCTTTACCACATATAACGCACCTGCTGCAGATGACATTTAAAACGGATTAACACAAACTATGGAGCACCTCTATTGATGAAATAATAATCATTGAAAAGAGTTTTCAACATTGTGGCAAAAGGAGAGAGCATGTAGCCACGATGTCTTAGGCGCCTGTAGTAAAGAAAGTGCTAAATACTTGATGCAAATCCTTTTCCGAAATGTTCAAATAAAATGAAAAGATACTTCAACATTTCTGCTAGGGATTGTGGCAGATTTGATTTGGAATGTTAAACCTTTCCAACAGGAAGACGCATTTTGACGCAAATGCAGCAGTGGACTCTGAAAACATTGCAATAAAAAGAATAAATTCTCACAAAGTGTTCAGTTCTATTCAATGATTATTATTCAATTTATCGATATTGTCCATATTTGCATGCTTTAAATCTTTCCCACATGTAACAAATCTGCAGCAGACGACTTGGAAAACATACTGACCAAACTATGGACAATCTCTATAAATGTGTTTAAAACTATTGAATAATATTGAAAACATTATGGCAAAAGCTGTGTGCTGCAGATGCGTCTACAACTGAGTAAAGGGTTAAAATATTGAAGTGCCGTTTTCAATAGTCCTTATTATGAACTTTTAGCGAACCAAGTTCACCCGCATTGACACTAGTAGTGTATTGTCCGTTTAACCCTTTCTCTCATACGACAATTCTGCAGCAGACGACTTTGAAAGTATTTTGTCAAAACATAGAAAATCGCCATAATTGAATTGATAACCTATGACAAAAAGTGGAAAACATTGTGGCAAAAGGAGAAATTGTAGGTTTTGTGCATTTTCTTCTTTTGTCACTATGTTTTCAAAAAGTCGTCTGCTTCAGAGGCGTCAGAAAGCGTCTATATGAAGGAAAGGGTTAAATTAAAAACAATCGCAAGTTAAATACATAACAAGGTCCGTTTTCCATAGAAATAAATAGCAAACTGTTCTTGTTAAATATTCATCATACGACAGTTGAATTCATACGGACTGACCTATGAGAAAACATCCGGACTCCTTATAACTGGAAACAAACTTATCAAAACAAATGAGTTTTCGTTTTTAGATGAAAATACACGATTTTCGTAGAAACACATGATTTAACTATGTATTAATGTATTTGTCAGTTAACTTCAAAACAGAATTCTCCATAAGTACTTCCTCGCTATCCCACAAAGTAATAACATCTTGTATTTTACGCTCCGAGCATGCTTATCAATGTAATATTTTACAAACACATTCAGATATGTCAACAGAGCGGTTAAAAAAATCGAAGTATTGAATAAGCGGAAACCTTTCGAGAGAGTCTTATATTGATTACATAGGATTTAACCCTTTCCCACTTGTTAGACGCATTATGACACATCTGCAGCAGACATTTGAAAACATTGTGTCGTAGAAATTACTCACGATGATCAAGTTCTTACATCTCTACAGTACCGTCTATTCAATTTACTGATATATACTGTACGTTCATTCATAGATGACCTTCCCATCCATACTTTACCTATATGTCGCCAAGATTCATTCAAGGGTTAACTTGAATCATCCACTGGTCCGTATCAAATATCATTTAAATACAGTAAACATACTTCATCGTGACCCTAGCTACTGTCAATGGAAAAAGATTCTTTTGATTGTTTGCTTGAATGGTGTTTTACACCTCTTTCAATCATACTTCATTTTTAAAAATTACCACGGCGATTCCAGTTTAAATTATCTGATTAACTCTTTCTGCGCCAAAGGCAATATTGAAGTTTTTGCAAACAAAACTGTTTCAGGTGAGTCAGCTCGTAACGAGCTGTCTCACCTGAAATCAGCATTGTTTGCCTTTTACTTATCAAAATAGTCCAAACTGTTCTTACATGAGAAATGGAAAGGCCCGATTTTGAACATGGAAGAGTCTACTTTAAACAATTCGGCGCTGAAAGAGTTAAACTTTCTCTCAACCTTGAAATAACCTTAATTGTAATATAACGATATGATCTTTGATACGGGACTACTATCTCGAATGCTAGTGACGTGCGTATAGTAATCGAGGCCGTAAGTTCGAGCTTGTTACTAGCATGTATCTATCACAAGGGATAGACTACTATTAATACTTCAGTCGCAAATCGGTTCTTAAAATTAAGATTTCCAATTCCAAACTTCGAGAATTGTATCTTCTGAGGATGATCGTGTATGTCTATGTGAATCGCATTACTGCATTTGAGCCGTTCCGCGGAACACCAGCATTGTGGACTTTGCGTAAAGTATCGACCCGGATCAGCCTAAGCATGCCGCGCAGGCTAACCCGGACAGACACTTTTCGCCTCCTGTGGATTTTCTGTTTCAGGAATAACTACTCTATACATATATCCCACTAAGACGGAATGTGTCGGCCGGATCAGTCTGCGCGGACAGCGCAGGCTGATCTGGTCGATACATTACGCAGATGTCTATCGCCGCAGCCTCACGAGAAAACCAGCATTGTGGACTCTGCGTAAAGTATCGACCCGGATCAGCCTAAGCATGCCGCGCAGGCTAACCTGGACAGACACTTTTCGCCTCCTGTGGATTTTCTGTTTCAGGAATAACTACTCTATACATATATCCCACTAAGACGGAATGTGTCGGCCGGATCAGTCTGCGCGGAGAGCGCAGGCTGATCTGGTCGATACATTACGCAGATGTCTATCGCCGCAGCCTCACGAGAAAACCAACATTGTGGACTCTGCGTAAAGTATCGACCCGGATCAGCCTAAGCATGCCGCGCAGGCTAACCTGGACAGACACTTTTCGCCTCCTGTGGATTTTCTGTTTCAGGAATCATTACTCTATAACCCCTGAGACGGAATGTGTCGGCCCGGATTAGCCTGGGCGGACTGATCTGTGTCGATACATTACGCAAAGTCCATAATATTGGTTTTCTCGTGGAACGGCTCATATGTGAACGGCTCAAGATGTCTGATATGAAATAATTCTGATAAAATATATGAACTCTGGCAGTATGCATTTGGAGATAGAATACAATAGATATGAGAAAAGTCAATGAAGTAGAGGCAGTAAAGGTCATCTGTATCAGGTAAAGGGTTACTCTATAAGTCGTCCAGGGAAGGCTGTACTACCTACAGCCACTTCAAACATTCACTTCAATTTAACATTTCCAATTTGCATACTCGCTTTTTAAGCATATACAGCAATGACCTTTGCGAACATTTCAACATTTCAAATCTATTCAATTATTATACAGTCAAACCTGTGTTTGAAGACTACACATGTATGGGAAGTGAACATTCGAATTATGGTCTTTGTTCACAGGTGGTCGTTAATTACAGGGTCATTTATACCGAAATGAGTATTTGGGAAACTAACAGTGTGGTCGCTATAGACAGGGAATTGCTATTCCAAGGTGTTCTTTATCACAAGTTCGACTGTACTTTCATTTGTATTTTTTTACACCCATAGTTTAAACACATAGTAATCGAAGTCGCCTGCTATGTAGGAGATAAAAGGACAATGACCCCACTTTTGTATGACTCTCCTCATCTGTTTCTTATTTTATTTCTTTAGATCAACATGTTAAAATCTTTATTGATACCAACATCGACCGATCGTCCTTTCACACAAGTTTAAGTGTTCTGATCTTTGTTTCGGAAAGAAAATACGACGAACCGACTTTATTGAACATTAATCTTGCTGAATGTATACAAGTTTGTGTGGTGTAAATCATCGTTGTTGACAAAATTACAACTATTGATTGATTGGGATTTTACGAGGCTTTCAACAATTGTTCAGTAATCAGAGTTAAAATTACCAGTACTACTGGTCAATGTATTCTGACACCAGCCAGTCGGTCGTAATGCTAACCCCGCAACCCTGAGCGTCAAGGAGGGCAGCCGTTACTACCGTTTTTAAAATATTTGGGATGACCCGGCCGGGGAGTGAACCTGCGACCTCCCGCATCCGATGCGGACGCTCTACCACTACACCACAGAGGCGGTCATATAACAACAAGCGTAACTCATGATCGGTGTGTTATGAAATTAAAACAGAAAATAACATTTTGGCATGGCTAACAATTTGTTTGATTATGATTTAACGCATTTTCAACTGCATTTGAGTCACACCACGGCATCTTTATAATAGCTGTTTCACTTCACAATACTATCTTCCTATATAACTGGCTGTTTTTCCACATAGTTGAACTAACCACATTGATGCGATTGAAATTTTCCCGACTGGGCATTAACACAATAATTACAAAGCTAATTTCATTTATTTAGTTTTATGGCATTTTTCAACGATATTTCAGTTAGAATAAAACACTTTCCATCAAAGTATCGCTAACTAACCAGCACTACGCTAGGGATACATGCCGTGCCACTGTGTCGTTGGACACAGACAGGGGCGTAGCTCCCTTTAGGCACTGTAGGCACGGGCCTACACATTTGTTCTCAAAATGCCCCAAAATGCAGCTGCGGCGATAGACATCTGCGTAATGTATCGACCAGATCAGCCTGCGCTGTCCGCGCAGACTGATCCGGCCGACACATTCCGTCTTAGGGGGGATAGATGTATGGAGTAGTTATTCCTGAAACAGAAAATCCACAGGAGGCGAAAAGTGTCTATCCGGGTAGGCCTGTGTGGCATGCTTAGGCTGGTCCGGGTCGATACTTTTACGCAGAGTCCACAATGTTGATTTTCCCACGAGACGGCCTACACATTGAGTATTGCAAAGCTACGCCCCTGACAGACAAATTATTCACGATTTACCAGTTACTAAACGGTATTAAACTAGGGACATATGCCTTGCCCAGAGTCCAAAAGGACCGCTTCAGACAATGACCGAACCCGAGATTCCCATCAGCATTACCGCCTACTACCACTACGGATTTTCAGCATTACCGCCTACTACCACTACGGATTTTCAGCATTACCGCCTACTACCACTACGGATTTTCAGCATTACAGCCTACTACCACTACGGAATTTCAGCATTACCGCCTACTACCACTACGGATTTTCAGCATTACCGCCTACTACCACTACGGATTTTCAGCATTACCGCCTACTACCACTACGGATTTTCAGCATTACCGCCTACTACCACTACGGATTTCAAATACTTTTCAAACCCGTGTTCGCTGTTAAGAGAAAAATTAAATTTTCGTTGTCCAATCACCTTCCAGTACATTGAACATATTCTTATACATACCAGTCTCATGATGTTTGTTTTTTGTCCGACATTTGGAGCCGAGTCCCTGTAGCGGGGCGGGCTGTCAATCCTGGGTTGTGAGGTCGAACCCAACATTCTTTCAAACGTTTGACGAAAGTCACTGTCACAAGCGCCATTCGTCTGCCATAAATGACTAAGTCGATTATTTTATGATTAGATAGATAAATATTTATACAATAAAAAAAATAAAAAAATATGAAAAATACTCTTGTACACTATTTTGCGCATCAAAAAACGACTAAGACGATTATTTTATGATTATTAAATGAATATTCATACAATAAAGATAAAAATATGAAAAACACTCTTGTCCACGTTTTATTCAAAGTATTCCAGTGATACATATAATTGTATCAAATTCATTTTATTATGTACCAAAGACTGACCAAAGCAGTTAATATTATCAACACAGGTGCCAGAGCTCTACATAAGAAGAGTATTTCACATCCCCAAATCCTTATATGACCCCCAAATGTTGTGGATACTCAAAAGATGATTCTTTTGAGTACCCACAACATAGGATTTAGTGGAGTCATAAGGGAGATATGGATGGGAAAAGACCAGTTTACTCCTCCTCATCTAGTCCTCGTATGGGTGATACAGGGAACTATACTTGCTAGTATAAATATTATTAGATTCAATACTTGTGAAACAAGATGGGCTAGCGACTATGTTTTAATTGTGTTTTCAGTTATAACTACATGATCAATTGATTAATTCATTATCATTGAAGAGGTCATACTAATCATGCTCTTCCTCGTCTAGAGTACATTGAGAGGATGCTACCTGTTTAATCCCAATTGGCCCAGTGGTAAATTATAGAATGGGAAAATTTCTGATCTGCCACAACAATGACACTTTCTTAAACACATGTTTCTAAAAGTTTCAATAAAAGAGCTTCTAATCATTTGTTTAACCTTTGAATGTGGTATCTGCAGTGAACGATTGAAGGAATTTCATTAAATAATCTGAACGTCCATGATAGAAGTGTAGACTTTTTATTATTATAAAACCATCTTTATGTTGTTCTGTGTATACAACATGAAGGAGCTGATCAATGAAAAGCCGCATTCTCTATTTAAAACAATAAAGAAATATCTTTCAACATTATTTATTTAATTGTAACTGGTTTGTGATGAATTGATTTTCTTTTTTGTAGAAGAAGGGAAACCAGCTGCCATATCTGTGCAGGTCATAAGTGTCGTAGAGTAAAGACAATCTTCACCCACCATGATGCGTATCTTTCTCCCGGTATACAAGGAATCCTCAAAAACATATGAAACTTGTGTTTACTCACTTGGGTGTTCAATTTTGATAACTCCAATGGCTATACAAATGTTTAAATATTCAGAGTTTAAGACCAAAATTACTGCATCCACCAACGCTTTTATCAGGTTACTATTTCAATTGCTGCTTGCAGTACAAAAGCTAGTAACAGTTCTCTATAGGCAACTTGTTCATTATAGACTGATTTGAGGTCTCCATAACTTCCAGAAAGTCGAACCTTTCCGATTTCCTAAATACAACACCTTTTTTACTGGTGTTTTGTTTATTTTTTCTGTTCAATTTGGTGTTTTCTTTTTCTAAATAACTGTAATAGCATTTCAACTGTTTAATTTTTTGAAGTTTTTGACCATCTGTCAGCAAATGGTTGGATATTCTACTCTTTTTCCAATCTGTTCTCTGTGGTTAAAACATTATATTGTGCGCTTCTTTGCGATTCTGTGCTTTTTTCTATGTTCTTCGATATATTCCACAGTGTCTGCAGCGCTTTCCCCTTTGACACACTAAAAACAAACATCCTATAGAGCGAATGGTTGACCCTATGAAATATCCCTCTGTGTAGCCTTGGTACTTGGGTTGTTCTGCAACGTCAAGATAGCAGCCCAATGGAATGATGTACTGCAGACCAGGATCCTTGTTACCAATGCAAATGGCATACCTTCTGATTTCACTTAATGCCTTTTCAACTGAATTGATGCTGTAACTTTTTCTTCTTAACATATTCCAAATTTCATGCGACTTGGCAAATATCTGTCATGTACGACTAAGCTTAACGTAAAGTTCATGTTTCACTCTCGGTATGCTGCTGATAGTGTCGCTATCATAAATTTGCATAAACTTGATGCCTTTGCTGACTTTCACAAACATAAAATCTGCATTATTCAATGCCCTACACTTTTCTTTAAGGTCACTGTATATGAGGTAACATTTATCTTCGACAAATTGTCACCTTCGTAATACTGATATGGTTGGTCAAGCACAGCATAAAATTCGTCAGCTGAGAATCCATCACTATCGGTTTTAACTGTCATAATAGCTTGGATAGTAGGGTCAGAAGCATCAAACAGCTGTGAAGATATGTGTTCGTCAACATCTTGACAGTTTGTCTCAGTTTCTGAAAGGAAGATAAATGGAAATCATTAAAAACCAATGTCACTTGCCTAAACTGCACGATAAATGTTTTCCCTCAGCAATCATTAAAAGGTTGAAATATGCAAACAATGCTTGTTTGTTTCATTAACCGTTTATTTTCCTAAAACTATATTTCATTAATAGGTCACCTTATCCTAGAGCTCTAGGGCGTTTTGCATGATCTGAATCCGTTATTGTTCCCTTTTACCCTATGGTGTGGGTACCCATAATAATCGTCTCAATGAGACAATTCTTTCGAGAACCAACACTTTGGGGCATGGTTGGACAACAAGAGAGATATCAAGGATAAAAGAGCCATATATCCCTCCTTATCTGGACCACTGCTTACACCAATTCAATTCCTTGTTTGTTTCCCTAAATTATCTTATTTCCAACGTTTACAGATAGGACACAGCCTTTACTATTGAAAATAGTTTTATACTATACCTTTTCCCTTTACAATTAAAAACAACAGGACCATGATGGTTCTCAATCGCTCACCTGATTTGATAGAAATCTCACTTTTATTGTACTTACTTCCTTGTGGTTATATTTATCAATGAATCTTTATAATCAGGCAAATATGAAATCACTCTAACAAACAAAAAGGGCCATGGATTTCCCCTCTGAGTTATGCCAACCACAAAGTCAATCCCAAAAACTCAGTTTGCGGTCAGTTAGGCTAATACTAATGTTAACAAGACTTAGACTTAGTCTTGTTAACAAATTTGACACATTTGGCCCTTTTTACACAACATGACACATATTGAAATTTGGCCTAGATGTCATTAAGAAAATAATTCTGAGAAAAATGTTAACAAACTTTACTTAACAAGAGGGCTTAGATGGCCATAAATCGATAACCTGAGTGATAGTAAATTAGTAGCAAATATTTAACTGCAAATATCTTGCGAAATTTGATCAGGATTGACAGGAGTGCAAATGAAACTGCAAGGAATGGACACTGTTAAAGAAATAGCTTATCAGTTAAGGCCATTTGTATCTTGAAATCTAACAAGAACTTTAATAAAAATGGAATTATAAAGTTTTGTCATTTCGCGCCTTTCCTGATGCAGCCTTGCTTCCCTGTTTTTCAACGAAATCAATATGGCTTGAACAGTTTTTGTAGAGGGTCACTCAAGGAACATTTCTACTAAATTATCTTCGAACCGGACAAGCAAATTATGGAGGAAAAGGATTTTTAAGTTTCGGTATTTTTCTCTCTTTCTAATGTCGCAGCAGCCAAAGTTCTACACAGAATGTAAGCTTTTGAACAGTTTTGAAAAGGACCAACAAAGGAACATTCCTGTGTCATTTGTAGCTAAAAGTTCAATTTACCCCTTTTGTGATGACGCCTGGTTTCTATGATTTTGTAACCAATCAATACGGCTTGAACAAATTAAGTAAAGGATCACTGAGGTAGGATTCCAATTCAATTTCCTTAAAATCAGACAAGCACTTTCATAAAAATGGAATTTTCAAATTGTCATTTTGCCCCTTTTCTGCTGCCGTCTGACTGACATGTTTTTCAACCAATCAGTATGGCTTGAACAATTGTTGTAGAGGGTCACCCAAGGAACATTTCTACCAAATTATATTGGATCTCACTAGCAGATTCAGTGAAGATTGTATAAAGTTTGGACATTTTGCCCCCTTTCTGATGCCGCAATATTTGAACAATTTTGAAAGAGGGCCACGAAAGAAACAATCCTGTGAAGTTTGGTTGAAATTGGTCCTGTGGTTTAGGAGGAGATGATGTTTGAAGCTAAAAATTAACGACGGACAGAGAATGATCGGCTCAGGTGATCTAAAAAAAATACAGCTTCCACATTACAGTTAACAACATTTTCCTTCAATTTGGCCTAGTGACATAGTTTTTTACCTGACATGATCTATATTTAATTTCAAACTTAGCCTAGATATCATCAAAACATCTATTCTGACAAAGTATAAGCATCTTCAAGTTAAAACTATGACTTCTAGAGTGTAAACAAGATTTTCCTTCAATTTGGCCTATATAGTTACCTAGTTTTTGACATACATGACCCACATTAAAACTTAGCCTAGACATCATCAAAACACCAATTTTGACAAAGTTGTATGTCCCCGATACAGACAATGCGGTCTCTAGTGATAACAATATATTTATCTCAAATTTGGCCTAGTGACCTTGTTTTTTACTACGCAGGTTTAGCTGATGTGCTAGTGTCTTTGGTTGAAACTATCTGACTGTCAACTTTTAACATCTGCTTCCATTTATACTGCTTCCACTTTCCACTTCCTACCAATCGGACGGCGACCCATAGTGCTATTTAATGTCAAAACTGAAAGAAACAACATTTTGGTGTTAAAAAAATTATCATAAATGTTTACATGCCAATTTTGTAAGCACAAGAGGACCATCATGCTCCTGAAATCGCTCAACTGAGTTAAGCCAACCACACAGTCAATAATTGATTTTGCCTTCAGGTAAGCAGTTCTAGTGTTGACAAGCTTTCCCTTAAATTTGCTCTTGTGACCCTGCCAATATGTCAACTTGCTCAAGTTAAAAGTACGGCTTCCAGCGTGTTAACAAGATTTTCCTTTAAATTTACTGTATGACCCTGTCGTTGGCCAATGTTCGAAAATTGGCCTAGATATCATCAACATACAATACAGTATGTTTATTCAGTAATTTAGGCCTCTGGCCCCATTATACAATTTTACATATATATATATATAATAAGTTCACATGAGTGACATCACATTAAAGAGATTAAAGTATAGAAAATGTTCTGTATGCGATTATAAACAGTACATATATTATAACACATCGATACAAAAATAGGAAGTGTTCATTTTGTTCATCTCTCCTTTTGAAAAAGGGCTTTCATCTCTCTTTCATAGTTATACCTTCAACGCTTTAACGTTTCAACATGCTAAAGCACTTCATCCTCAGGAGAGCTAATACTAATCTTCAAATTTACTTTAAGAGCATTGGTTTTGGCTGGGAGAAATGTCTCACATTCAATCATAGGGGCCTGGCACGCTATTTAAAAATAATAGCCCAAGTAAAATATACTGTTTCCAGTGTGAACTAGATTTTCCTTCAATTTAACCAGTAACCTAGTTTTTGACAGGACCTGACCCATATTCAAACTTACCCTCGATATCATCCAGGCAAACATTCTGAAAAAGTTTCAAGATGCAGCCAGACAGGGTTCTCCCCAGAAATCTGTGAAGCTGTAGTGGGTTTCGCGTTAGGCCCCCGTACAGGCTCAGGGCAGGGCCCTTGTGGGGGACCACGGATCTCACGGGTTTCCTTAAAATGGAAAGCCTTAAATTCAATTTTCTGAGCAAATAAAAGAATGAAATTAACTTGGAATCAAATGCACTCTTGAGCAGATCAGCGATCTATGAATATAATAAAATATACGAGCTAATTTCTTTGAATGATAGAATGGTGAAAGGAAATTCTTCAAGAGTGGATAAGGTGGAAAGTGACAATACACATTAAAATAGTTCATGTAATATAGATGATTTAATAATTTCAACAGGCTTAATATACACTTATTAAAACTTGTAACATAACATGTAAAATATAAATGAATAAAAAAAGAATGTTTAATTCTCAAAAGAATCCTGGAATTTCAGAAATTTCTAACTGAATTTCACAATAAAGGAAGACCCCTCAGGATCAATTGGATGATTGCTTATTTCAAAACGTTGTGGGAAATTAAGAAATTGATGAAATAATTTTTCAAAAACTTTATTGGAAAAGAAGCAAATTGTCACAAAAAGCTCCTTTGTCAATAATGTTATTGTTTCATTTTCTATCATTACACTTTTAAACCAGTAGGTTTTGTATGTGACCTACATCAGTTTTAAAATAAATTTGTTATCAGTTAATTGAAGTTCGGACACTTAACACATTTGTGTTTGTATCATACTGGAAAGGGTAAACAGATACATTGTTTATGAGTTGACTCAGGGGGTGTGTGTTGTTAAAAGGCCGAGATGACCAGTTGTTACCGTTTACGGGAGACAACCACTGCTGTACTAATGTTCAGTATTGGAAGAGTTACCATGAGCTAACCATTGGTAAATATAGATCTTGTATAATAAGATTAGATTTGAGCAACGATTCAAAGATAGTTAAAACAATCTCAATGTCAATGAATGGATTAGTGATGTATTCATTGGATCACATACACCAATTCTCAAAATAAATAAAGATAAAGAACAATTGAGGTTCACAAGCTTCAGTTCACTTTTTGAAATGTTGCTATCCCACATCTTTCTGACGTCTCTGCAGTATATGCTATCTTCTTTAGTCACGTGTCATAATATATCCAGCATAACATTTATCAAAAAGATTGGCTCGGCCATGATTCATTAGATTTCCATATAGCATGAATCATGTTCTCAAACCACATGCATTGTGGTAGCAGGAAAAATTGCTGATATAGGGTCTGTTTGTCAGTGCTTTCATTTTAAACACCATAAAATCAACTATTATGTATTGAGTTGAATTATCAAGACACATTTAGTGCACTAAACTTTCAAAATGATAACTTTTAAAACAAATGAGTGTAGGTAATACATTCTTGAATGACATTTCCGATTTTAAGAAAGAAGAAAATGCACGAAAACCCATTACAATATGTATTTTCTCCTTCAGTCTTCATTATTTTGTTCTCTTCTTAAAAATTAACTAAAATGGGACAAACATGTTATTATGTTTATAGGTAAGTCTTTTTTGACAGCTGACTGTGAATTTGATAGATCTTTATAGTAAACAAGAGGGCCATGATGGCACTGGGTCGCTCACCTTAATTATACAATGTACTGCAATGCAAAATACATCAAGATAATTATTCTGAATGCAACCTCCAGTATTAACAAGATTTTCCTTCATTTGGCCTAGTGATCTATATTTTTTTTCCCTGATATGACCCATATTCCAACATGGACTAGATATCATCAAGACAACATTCTGACAAATTTTCAACTTTCACAAACTAAAAATGCGGCCTCCGGAGTTTGAACAATGTTTTCCTTTATTGACCTTGTTTCTGACCCAATATGACCCATATTCGAACTTGACCTAGATATAGTTCAGACAAACATTCTGACCAAATGTCAAGATGCTGAAGCAAAAAATGCAGCATTCAAAGTGTTAACAAGATTTTCCTTCAATTTGGCATAGTGACCTAGTTTTTGAACCTACATGATCCATATTCGAACTTGGCTTAGATATCATTTAAACATTCTCATTACATGTCAAGCTGCTGTAGCAAAAAATGTGGCTACCAAAGTGTTAACAAGATTTTCCTTTAATTTAGCCTAGTGACCTAGTTTTGACCCGGCATGACCCATATTCAAACTTGGCCTAGATATCATTCAGCTCAACATTCTGACCAAATGTCAAGCTGCTGAAGCGAAACATGCAGCTTCTACAGAGTTAACAAGAATATCCCTCAATTTGGCCTAGTGACCTAGTTTCTGATCCAATATGACTTAGATATCTTTAAGACAAACATTCTGACAAAATGTCAAACTTCTGAAGCCAAAATTGCGGCCTCTAGGGTGTTAACAAGATTTCCCTTCAATTTGACCTAGTGACCTACTTTTCGACCAATCATAACCCATGTTTTGAACTTGACTAACATATCATCAAGACAAACATTCATAAAGTTTCAACATGCTCAAATTGAAAATGTGGCCTCTAGAGTGTTAACAAGATTACCCTTCAAATTGGCCTAGTGACCTATTCTAACTTGCCCTAGATATCATTCAGTTCAACATTCTGACCAAATTTCAAACTGCTGAAGCAAAAAATGTGGCTTCTACAGTGATAACAAGATTTCCCTTCAGTTTGGCCTATTGACCTATTTTCTGACCCGTTAACCCATATTCTAACTTCACTAGATATTTTTAAGACAAACATTCTGACAAAATTTCAAACTGCTGAAGCAAAAATTGCGGCCTCTGGAGTGTTAACAAGATTTTCCTTCAATTTGACCTAGTGACCTACTTTTTGACCCAACATGACCCATGTTTAAACTTGACCTACATATGATCAAGACATATGATAAAGTTTCAACATGCTCAAGTTGAAAATTTGGCCTCTAGAGTGTTAACAAGATTACCCTTCAATTTGGCCTAGTGACCTAGTTTTTGAACTTGACCTAGATATTTTTAAGACAAACATTTTGACAAAATTTCAAACTGCTGAAGCAAAAATTTCGGCCTCTAGAGTGTTAACAAGATTTTCCTTCAATTTGACCTAGTGACCTACATGACCCATGTTCGAACTTGACCTACATATGATCAAGACAAACATTCTGATAAAGTTTCAACATGCTCAAGTTGAAAATATGGCCTCCAGAGTGTTAACAAGATTTACCTTCAATTTGACCTCGTGACCTAGTTTTTGATCTCATATGGCCCAGTTTCGAACTTGTCCAAGATTTGATGGAGATGAATGTTCTGATAAACTTTCATGAAGATTGGATGCAAAATGTAGCCTGTTGAGTGTTAACAAGCTCAAATGTTGCGACGCACGACGGACGACGGAAGGACGCCGGGAAAAATGTGATCACAATAGCTCACCTTGCACTTCGTGCATAAGTAAGCTAAAATCGGCAATTAAAAAAGAATTTCCTATGGATTCGTGTGAACAAAAACATAATCTTTGAACAGTTAAATTAATATAGGGACATTATTTAATCATATCCTAGTTCGTTATCAATTGTTTATTGAAATTATTTCCCCCTAAGCTGCTTGAAATGCTCAAGCCAAAAAGACGGCTTCCAGTGTTAACAAGATTTTCCTTCAATTTGGCCTAGTGCCCTAGTTTTTGACCCAACAGGATCCATATTCAAACTTAGCCTAAATATCATCAAGACAAACTTTCTGACAAAGTTTCAAGCTGCTTAAGTAAACAATGCGGTCTCTATAGTGTTAACTAACAAGATTGTTCTACAACTTTGCCTAGTGACCTAGTTTTTACCCGACCTTACTTCGAACTTGGTCTATATATCATCAATACAAACTTTCTGACAACGTTTCAAGCTGCTCAAGTCAACAATGCGGTATCTATAGTGTTAACAAGATTGTTCTACAATTTGGCCGTGTTAACAAGATTGTTCTACAATTTGGCCCATTTACCTAGTTTTTGACCGGAACTGATCGAATTTATCCTAGATATCACCCAGGCAAATATTCTGACAAAGTTTCAACTTGCTCAAGCCGAAATTCATAATGAGCAATTGATCCTTTTGTCACAATCTTCTGCAGAGACGTGGGATAGCAACATTCAACAAAGTTAACAGATGCTTGTGAACCTCAATTGACTTTTTTTAATTTTTGAGAATGGGTGTGTTGATTGAGATTGAGATTGTTTAATCTGTCTTTGAATCGTTGCTTAAATCTAATCTTATTTTTACTATGGTGAGCTAATGGTAACTCTTCCAATACTTAAAATTAGTACAACAGTGGTTATCTCCCGTAAACAATGTAACCCTTTCCAGTATGATACAAACACAAATGTGTCAAGAGTTCGAACTTCAATTAACTGACAACAAATTCATTTTATTGTTGTATGTGATCATTTAGTATCTACTGACAGAGAAAACACGTTTAAAAGCTGTTCACAAACCCTAACCGTTCACTGTCTAGACCCGTACAATACACTCATTGGGGCTTTTCCACACATTCACTTCCGGGTGTCTGATGGGTTAAACTTAAACAATTTATTCATTCCAGTTCCACCAGTTTTCGTATCCTTGTCATTCTAGGAATATGTCGCATATCAATTGAAACGTTGCATCTACAATACCTTTGATATACTTTCCCTCCCATATAACCAATTTGACGAAGGTATAGGTAGAAAAACTTGTAAATAAGTTAATTTTTTAATGTAGATATTAAACTTTATGTGAGCAGGAATTGTTGTAGTTTAACCACATTCTTTTTTGTTTATTTGATTCTGAAGGTAATTAATTTCCTGATTTTCACAATATTTTCTAAAATCGGGTTTTAGGTTTGATTATTTCTGCCATCCAAATACATTCAAATATCATTTAACTTTGTTTAACCGGGTTGTCAACTGACATTCACTGATGAAATACATAGAAGTTTTAACATCTACAAAATGTGGTAGTTTTCAGGACTTGCACCCTCTTAGTTGATTAGCTTGTTTTTATGGTCACACAAACATCATATGTCTAAACATTTGGAACAAAAGAAGAAATGGGTTCAATCTAACAAAATAAACCCATGCTGAGAGCTTACTTTTCACATTTATATAGCGAATACAGGGGCGTAGCTAGGGCATACAGGGTGTGTACGCAATTTGGTTAGGGGGGTCCGGGGGCATGGTCCCCCGGGAATGTTTTTCCCCTCTATATCGTCTGTGGTGACTTCTGGGAGCATTTCAGTAGCAAAATATGACTGATCTTGATGGTGAAATAAATTTATTTTCTGGGAAATGTTGAGATAGTAAAATGTGTTGCATTTGTCTTTTTTCGTCAAATCTATCAAGTCAGATCAGTTGTTTTATACTTACGCCTACCCCATGTCAAGTTTTTTTTGCAGATTTGAACTTTTTAAAATTTGAGTACGGGAGACAATGTGTACGCAGCTGCGTATTTTGCGTACAGTCAGCTACGCGCCTGGAATAGTTATTCCAAACTATTTATCATTATTTCTATTTTCCAATTTATCCAACCGTTACTGTTGTGTGACACAGTAAAGCAACACCACTCTGTGGGTCTACAGCAAATTTTCCTTTTGCCACTATGATTTGTAATTTGTTTCAATATTTAAGCTTTCCCTAAAGAGATTTTCCATATATATATAGTATAGTCTAGTAGATGTTTTGAAAGTTGTCTGCTTCATATTTGCTGTATGCGGGAAAGGGTTATGAGCCGGATACAATATTTTGATACAAGTTGGCTACTGAACAGAGGTGACAGCTAACACAAGCTGGACTGTTCACAAAGGTTGGGCCATCGGTTCCAGTTTTACAATCGATTACAATCGCTTTTCCTCAATCGATAAGACGTCGTTTATAAAATCGATTCATACAGTATTGTATTTAACAAGCCTCAACGTTTTCAGTGCTTCTTATTATTTATGTTTGATAACAAATACACCAGCTTAGTGTCTTGTTTTTTTTTACTAGGTTGTATTATTTTATTGACCAAAAAACACTTTGTTTCGATCTCAAGTGTTGTATTTACATGCTAGCCCATCAAACATGAGTTTTCAAACATAACTGAAAGTTATCTCCTTTGCGGAAGCGAGTATTAATCGAGCAGATAATTGATTGTGGTAAAATGCAATCGATTATCGCCGATGTGATGCATATCGATCAACTTTCGATTATAATCGATCATCGGCCCAACACAGTAGTAGTGTTCACAAAGGTTGATTTCCTTGAGCTCAACTCATATACTCCCCATGTATTTACAGGTAAAAATTGAAAGAAAATGGCGTCCGGAGCTTTACAGAGGGCTCCAATGTCCAAAGTGGAGTTGAGGATTGAATGCAGGAAGCTGAAGAATAAGGATACTATGTCAAAGTCAGATCCTTGTGCTGTGCTACTTTTACACACTGCAGGCAACTGGAAGGAGGTTTGTTAGTTTTTCATTACTTATATTAACATTTTCTATTCCAAATCCAATACATCAAATCTGCAGTATGCATTTTTGAAATATGTATGCAAAAATATGAAAAATTGGTACATTTTGACAAAAAGTGCCAGCAAATATTTTTTTATGTAAATGGTCGTTAAGTCTTTCCCACATACAGATGATTTCTGATGCCTCTGCAGCAGACGACTTTTTAAAACATTACAATGAGCAATATCTCCTTTGGCAACCATGTTTGAACCCCTGTTTTCCACATACAAAAACAGATGACTTCGAAAACATATAGGCAAAACTATGAATAATCTCCATAAATGAGTTTGATTATTAAATAGAGTTGAAAACATTGTGGCAAAGGGAGAAATTACTCATTATGAGCAATTTCTCCTTTTATCACAATGTTTTTTAAAAGTTGTCTGCTGCATGGGCATCAGAAAGCGTCTGGAAAGGGTTAAATTTCATTCATTAATTGTATTTTATTCAATTCATAGAGATTTTCCATATTTTTGCCATTTATGTTTTCAAGGAAGTCTGCTGTAGACTTGGTGTATGTGGGAAAGGGTTTGATAATCTGAAGCTAAGATAATCTATAACTATAACCTCTGTTTTTTTAAAGTTGCTTTTAGTTTCACCCTCCTTTCTATTTTTAAATTATTTGGCACTTTGTTACACACATTGTGACAACATAGCTGCAGGAGAAGACTTTTTAAACTTAAAATCTGTCTTTAAATGATAAAACAATTATTAAATAGAATTGAAAGCATTGTGGCAAAAGGAGAATTTGTTTTTAATGAGCAATTTCTACTTTTGCCTATGTTTTCAAATGTCGTTTACTGCAATAGTGCAGAGTCGTCAGACAGCATCTGTAATTAAGAAAAGGTTAGCATGTCTTGTTATATCAAAGGTATTTGAGAAAGTATGGAAAAACCTGTAAAAAAAGACTATTTTACTATAAATATCATCTGTATATATGGTTATCATTACAGATTGGAAGGACAGAGAACATACAGAACACACTGGATCCCAACTTTGCTAAATGTTTTTCTGTGGACTACATGTTTGAGGAGGTTCAGAAAGTGAAAGTGGCAGTTTATGATTTGGATAATGCAACGCCAGATCTCGGAGATGATGATTTCCTCGGTCAAGTGGAATGTACTCTAGGACAGGTCTGGATATCAGTCATGTTTATTAACCCTTTCCCTCATATAGATGCTTTCTGACGCCTCCGCAGCAGACGGCTTTTTGAAAACATAGTGACAAAAGAAGAAATTGCACAAAACGTGCAATTTCTCCTTTTGCCACAATGTTTTCCACTTTTTGTCATAGGTTATCCATTCAATTATGGAGATTTTCTATTTTTTGACAAAATACGTTCAAAGTCATCTGCTGCAGAATTACCGTATGAGGGAAAGGGTTAATCCCTTTCCAACATCCCCTCTGCAGTAGACGACTTTGAAATCATCTTGGAAAAAATAATGGAAAATTTCTATAAGGAAAAGTAAACTTTTGAAAAGAGGTGAAAGCATTGTGGCAAAAGGAGGAAATGCTGTTAATGAGCATTTCTCTTTTTGCCGCAATGTTTTCAAAATTTGTCTGTTGCAAAGATGTCAGAAAGCTTCTGTAAGTGGGAGATCCCTTTAGCGGGTGCACATGCAGCCGATGTCTATTTGAAAACATTTGGATGAAAGGATTAGTTGCTCATAATTTGCAGAAAGGTTGGGTTATACATGAATCACTATTCAGTAATAGGCCATTATAGGGTAACAAAATCTTGGGGAAAAAACCCTTACAGTAACATTATTTTTTCTCTTTTGTTTGGTTAATTGTTTTGAGAACTAACAGAAAACAGTTTTAGAAAGATAACAAGTTGAACATTGTTACCATGGCATGGTAACAACTTTGATTGTAATGTGTGATGGCCGTGACAGAGACATATTTATTTTTTTCCTTCTAATTCAAAAATTAAAGCCAGAAATTATGATATACGGCTGTTAATATTTAGTGTAATTATATTTCTATATAATAAATCATTAAAAGATATAACAATTAAGGTGTAAACTCCAAATTTTTATGTATGTATTACAGAGCTATGTCCTGTCCAGTTAAGGAGGGATGGATACTCACTAGATTATTCCATTTTACATGTACTGGATTTTTCATCATATCAAAAGTCATTGTCATCATTTTTCTTCCACCTGAATGCCCAATTGACTAACTGTCTTTCAGGGAAGGTAGCCAGTTTCCTGGAAAGACTGTAGTAGGTAGTTCTGGGGCAAGAGAGCCATGAACTATATGGTTAGATGAACTGGCTGCTGTGACATGACTGTAATACTGTGTGAAAGGGGCATTAACCCTTTCCCTCAAACGACAATTCTGCGGCAGACGACTTTGAACATATTTTGTCAAAAGATGAAAAATCTCTATAATTGAATGGATAACCTATGATTAAAAGTGGAAAACATTGTAGCAAAAGGAACACTGTGTTTTCAAAAAGCCATCTGCTGCAGAGGCGTCAGAAAGTGCCTATATGAGGGAAAGGGTTAAACTCCATAAATAAATCATGAAAGGTATGACTTCAGAGGCATAAGTGCAGATAAATGTTGATTTCTTTTTTATCATTGCTCTATTTCAGATTGTTTCTGCAAACCCGTTTCACAAACCTCTAGTATTAAAGAATGGCAAGCCTGCAGGAGATGGTAAAATATTGGTAGGATTAAAACATTAAATGTTTATTGTTTAACCCTTTCCCTCATACGACAATTCTGCAGCAGACGACTTTTAACATATTTGATCTGCAAATCTTTAAAATCTTTTGTCGTCATCAACCCTTTCCAACCTTGAGACGCATTTTCACGCAATAGCGGCATACGACTTTTGAAAACATTGTGGCCAAAGGTGAAATTGCTCATGATTATTATTCAATATTTAACCCTTTCCCTCATACGACAATTCTGCAGCAGACGACTTTGAACATATTTTGTCAAAAAATAGAAAATCTCTATAATTGAATGGATAACCTATGACTAAAAGTGGGAAACATTGTGGCAAAAGGAGAAATTGCTCGTTTGAGCAATTTCTTCTTTTGTCACTATGGTTTTAAAAATCCGTCTACTGCAGAGGCGTCAGAAAGCGTCTATATGAGGGAAAGGGTTATAACACTATCTGTTTTGATAGTTGCTTTTTTTTGTCTGCTTTGAAATCATTTATTTGGACTGTCTCACAATTTTGGGTTTAAAATTTCATATGAGATGAGAATTAAGAATTTTTGTTATTAACCTGATAATATTTCCATAACGTGATGTTTCAATATGGAGTCACATCCTTGCATTTTTGTACAAATTGAATTATCAGTATAAAACTAAAAATACTTTTTAATTGGATCAGTATTGCTTTATTTAATTTTAACCCTTTCCCTCATACAGAGCAGCCAGTTGCTTGGAAAGTATGTTGTGTGGAGTACTGGTGTGAGAAAACCAGGAAACATATGAGTAGGTGAACTGGCCGCCGTGATATGACTGAAATTTTTTTGAAAACGGTGTTAATCCCAATCTATCAATCAATCCCTCATACAGTAATTCTGAAGCAGACGACTTTAAATATAGAACATCTCCATAAATGAAGGTATATTTATTGAATGGTGTTGAAAAAGTTATCGCAAAAGAAGAAATTGCTCATCATGAGTAATTATGTCTCCCCCTGTATACAGGGGAGATATATTGTTTTTGTCCTGGGCGTCTGTCTGTCTGTCCTTCTGTCTGTCTGTCCGTCTGTCCGAAATCGTGTCCGCTCCATATCTCCAAGACGGCTTGAAGGATTTTCATGAAACTTGTGTCAGATGTTCACCTCATGAAGGCGATGTGCAGAACCCATGTCCCGACCATACAGGTTCAATGTCAAGGTCAGACTTGAAGGTCAAAGGTTTGAGCCTTAATTTCGTGTCCGCTCCATATCTCCAAAACGGCTTGAAGAATTTTCATGAAACTTGTGTCAGATGTTCACCTCACGAAGGCGATGTGCAGAACCCATGTTCCGACCATACCGGTTCAAGGTCAAGGTCAGGCTTGAAGGTCAAAGGTTTGAGCCTGTTTTTCGTGTCCGCTCCATATCTCCAAAACGGCTTGAAGGATTTTCATGAAACTTGTGTCAGATGTTCACCTCATCAAGGTGATGTGCAGAACCCATTGTCTGCTTTATAGGTTGGAATGTTTTGAGAGATTTTGACAGATATTTGAGGGGGAGACATCTGTTTTTTCAAAAACAATTCTAGTTTATTCTATTTTTTTGCTATACTGTTTCGCAATGCTATCTGCAGCAGATGAAACAAAAAGCATCTATATGTGGGAAAAGTTTAACTAGTAATGGATTTTTTTTTTTTTATTTAAAAATTGTGACAGAGAGTCCATTTAAGGATAACAAATGTGACATCTAGTATGTTGGTAGGTTTAACCCTTTCTCACATTTTGTGCCTTGCCCAAGGGCACACCACCATGGCTGACCCTACTAGGATTCGAACCCAGAGTGCCCTGTTCCAAATCTTAGACGCTTACCAGAGTTTTCCTGTCCTCAGTTGGTAGTGACACAGTGCCTGAAATGAGGGCCAGCCAAAGGCTGGCCCGAAAAAAAAATTTTGGGCAAGTAAAATTTTAGGATTACTGGCCCAAATGATATAGTGCAAGCCCAAATATTTTGGACAAATTTTTGCCCCTGGGTCCGTTCGCACTGGTTTTTATTTTTGCCCTGGGTCCGTTCGCACCGTATTTTTAAGAAGTTGTGGGTGATGTGTAAAGATATAAAATGTAACTGGAACAATTTTAATGACTTTTTATATTTCAGATAATCCGAGCCTTCTCTGACCCTTACACATTTTTGACATTTTATTTTGCTGTGTAGGGTCAGAGGAACTCCTATAGTAAAAACCCGGGGATTTTCCTCACCCGTGTGGGAGAGGACTTTAAATCAATATCATCTATGTAAATATTCATCGGCATTTCAAGCATATAAATCTATTATGATGATCCAGGGCTCCAGATAATTTTTTGGCAAGAGGAGTAATTACTCATGAAAATTTTGAGTGATGAGTAACGCCCAAACAACCATGAGTATTTTAATAAAGAATAAACTGTTAGTGACAAATGTAACATGTAAAACAACAGTTCAGTTCCTGATATAGAATGCTGGTTATTCTTATATTGTCAAGTTCTGTTCAGTAAATGTTTACAATTTGACATAGCTTAGTCAAAACATTTTGTTTTTGTTTTCTTGACTCTTGGTTTATAGTCCGACATTAATCGCCTCTTTCTTCTTGAATTTGCCAACCATTCAGAGGCAAACTCTTCAAGCCATCAATAAAAAACTGTTTGTTTGCCCTTTATCGACCATAGATCTTAGAGGTGGGTCGGTAGGTCGGAAAAATAATTTATTTTCTGGGAGGGGAGGATTAATAAACTAATATGAATGTTGAATGACCTAAAATCATACAAGCTGCCCTGTTTCAGTGACTTTGTTGTTTTGCAAATGCTCTTCAATTTGAAGAGTTCTATGCTATCAATGTTTTTTGTGGTCTCAAGTGTAAACATATAAGTACAGAAAAGATTTTTTGGATAGGTCACAGCCCTTTTTATCATGTAGAGGGTGTGCGTTAAGTGCAAAAATACAACTTGGGAAAACCGAAAATATACACGTGACCATTCCAGCCAATCGTATTTGCGAAATGTAAATCAAAACTAATTTTATTCGAAAGCCAAAATATATGCGGTAAACGTCATCAATATTGGGGCCATTGAATATGCATAATACATGTATCGATTGTAAACTTCGGCTAATATTGCAAAACTGAAAGTATATTCCTTCCTAGCCACTCGGTAAATCTCGGAAATGAACTGCAATTACCGCGATTTGTCAAAGAAATAACCCTGTAAAAGATCGACGATTAGAAATGCATATTACTCGGCCGAAAAATTTCACTCCCCAAAAAATATGCTGGTGCCTCAAATCTTACCTCGGAATTCGCGAGTTTGCTTAAATTCGAACCCTGTAAATATGTATTGCATGGTGCATATATGAGAAATTCTTTCCTGTGTAATAGATTTGTTTACTACAGAAAGCGCGCGAAAAAAATCACGTGATTGAATGCCTGCGAAAATATCACGTGGTGTTATTTCTTCGAGTACAAAGCTATATTAAGATGAATCTCTCCTTTTAACTGTTTCGCGAGATTACAAATTAGCAAAGCAACAAAACACTGTTGATCACGTGATCAACTTACTAGGTTACAGTATTTTAGTGAGTTATTTATAGAAAGGTATATTTTGAAATTGACCGATCGATTTGGTTTCCGATTTACGTAAATAAGCTTAGTAGAAAACGGGAACCATTACTTTCAGTTCTTAAAATAGACTAGGTTTTTCCGAGAAACTTTGAAAGAAAATATTATTGTTTTATGATTCGCGAGATATCAAGGTATCATGCAAATCAACAATATGGCGGATTTCGTAAGGATATCGATACTGCATTACATAAATGTTCTTTGTCCGGCGTCTGTCCTGCAGATTGGTAAATTAAATATTCAGTCTATCGATTTGTAAGGCTAAATTAGCAGTCGCCCAGACGTTTTATTTTGGGCCAGTAATTACTTGTCTTTGGACAACTTCTGGTCGCCCTGACACAAAAGTGGTCGCCTCAGGCGAGTGGGCGACCGGCCGTTTCAGGCACTGTGACACAGGCTGTCAATCAACGTGTTGTGAGTTTGAATCCCAGCTAGGATAACACTCTTTAACCCTTTCCCCCATATGAGATTTCTGCAGCAGACGACTTTGAACAAATTTTGTCAAAAAGTAGAAAATCTCTTTAATTGAATGGATAACCTATGACTAAAAGTGGAAAACATTGTGGCAAAAGGAGAAATTGCTCATTTTGAGCAATTTCTTCTTTTGTCACAATGTTTTCATAAAGCCATCTGCTGCAGAGGCATCAGAAAGCGTCTATATGAGGGAAAGGGTTAAGTCAATGTGACATACATCATTCGTCTTCCATAAAAGGCTAAGAGTCTATGTGGTAAAGCAGCCAGTTGCTTGGAAAGTCTGTTGTGTGCAGTTTTAGTTTGAGAAAGTCAGCAAAACTGTTGAAATGGCATTAAACCCCAATCAATCAATCATAAGTTCAATGGTTTATTATCTCCTTTTGTTACAATGTTTTCAAAAGTCGTCTGCTGCAGAGGCATCAGAAAGCCTCAATGTGAGGGAAAGGATAATGAAGAGAATGACTATGATTTTTTGAGTGGTGAATCTGCTGATTTACATAAATGAATCTGACAAAAAAAACTTGAATCTACTTTTCATACTTGTTTGATTTAGATCCGATCTGAAGAAGTGAAGGAAGGTGGAGAAAGTGTCCAGTGCTCATTTAAAGCTAGAAAGTTAGAAAATAAGGTAAGCATCTCTGAGTTGACGTCTTTTCTGTAATCAGTAAACATATTACATGAACAAAAAAAAAGAGTAAAATTGGAAGCAATTTTTACATTTTTTTTCCACTGTTTTTTTTCAAAAGTAGCCAAGCAGTTAACATCCTCTGTATTAGAGGAAGGGTTAAATCATCATTTAGTTTTAACTTATTATACAAATAGGCTTTCAAATTATAGTTATTATATAGTATCAGAAATGATTCATTGGTTCAGTACCATAATCTGTAGGACAAAGAGAAGTTGTTCATTTGAGTAATTACCACTTTTCCATTTATATGTATAATTTCATCTGCTGCAAAAGCATTGACCCTTTCCCTCATACAATAAATCTACAGCAGATGTCTTTTATAACATCTATGCAAAAATATTGAAAATCTCTATCAACCCTTTCCCTCATATACACGCTTTCCGACACCTCTGCAGCAGACGGCTATTTGAAAATATAGTGACAAAAGAAGAAATTGCACAAAACAAGCAATTTCTCCTTTTGCCACAATGATTTCCACTTTTAGTCATAGGTTATCAATTCAATTATAGAGATTTTCTATTTTTTGACAAAATATGTTCAAAGTCGTCTGCTGCAGAATTGTCGTATGAGGGAAAGGGTTAAAGGAATCATGACTATTGATTAGTGTTGAAAACATGGTGGCAAATGGAGAAATTTTTCATAATGAGCAATTTCTCCATTTGCCACAATTTTTTTAAACGTCGTCAGCTGCAGTAGCATCAGAAAGCATCTGTATGAGGGAAAGCATTTAACGTCTGCACCAGGGAATGTATTTATTGTAAGCAGTATTCTCTTTTCAATTCTAAGACTTCATGCATAATGATTGTTATAAAGTTTATTGTTTTGTGACTCCACTAGTATGTTTATTTTGTTTTCTTTTTAAAGGATTTCATGGGCAAGTCAGATCCCTATTTGGAGATTTTACGACAAAACAAAGACGCCAGCTGGCAGGTGGTCCACAGAACGGAGGTAAGAAATATTCATGGATGTAAACATAGTGACAAAAACTTGAAAAATCTCATCAATTTCAATTTCACTTTGGGCAACAATGTTTTCAAAAGTTGTCTGCCGCTATTACGTCAAAATGGATTAACCCTTTCCCACGCCTATGCAGCAGACAACTTTCGAAATTATTGTGACTGCCACAATGTTGTCAACTTTTTACAGAAAACCTTGCTTTCATTTATAGAGATTTTCCACAGTTTTGCGCGGATATTTTCAAAGTCGTCTATGATACAGTCGACACATATCACACTTTTTCTTTTTAATATTTTCAAAGCAGATAAAATATGATACCAGGGAAACAGTGTTAATGCAATCCTGATGACTGCAAAGTGTTCCATATGGATTTTAACTTAACCCTTTCCCTCATATAGATGCTTTCTGACGCCTCTGCAGCAGACGGCTTTTTGAAAACATAGTGACAAAACATAGTGACAAAAGAAGAAATTGCTAAAATCAAGCAATTTCTTCTTTTGACACAATGTTTTCCACTTTTAGTCATAGGTTATCCATTCAATTATAGAGATTTTCTATTTTTTGACAAAATATGTTCAAAGTCATCTGCTGCAGAATTGTTGTATGATGGAAAGGGTTAAATATTGAATAATAACCATGCAATTTCACCTTTGGCCACAATGTTTTCAAAAGTCGTATGCCGCTATTGCGTGAAAATGCGTCTCAGGGCTGGAAAGGGTTGATGACAACAAATGATTTTAAAGATTTGCAGATCAACAGTAAAGAATTAATTCTTTCCTTTCGTTTTAATGACTACTGCCTCAGTGGTGTAGTGGTGTAGTGGTGTGGGAGGTCTTGGATTTGATCCCTGCTCGGGTCATACCAAAGATTTTAAAAATGATAGTAATGGCTGCCCTCCTTTGCGCTCAGGTTTGCAGGGTAAGCATTGCGACTGACTGGCTAATGTCAGGATAAATGGACCAGTAGTACTGGTAACTTATTCAGGAAATGCCGTGATATAACTGACATTTTTTGAAAGCTTCCTAAAACACCAAACAGTCAATCTTTTTACCGACCACACAAGGTGGAGGGATATTGTTATGGCAACATCTGTCCACCCTTTTAACCCTTTCCCACATAAAACAAATCTGCAGCAGACGACATTGAAAACATCTGGGCAAAAACAGGATAAATCTCTATAAATGAAGGTATAATTGCTTAAAAAAGTTGAAAACATTGTGGCAAAAGGAGAAATTGCTTGTTTTGAGCAATTTCCCCTTTTGTCACAATGTTTTCAAAATTCGTCTGCTGAGGAGGCCACTGAAAGGGTCTATATGTGGGAAAGGGTAAACAAATATTGTTAACAGCCATTAGGAAATGTTATCCGACAAGTTAAGCTATGATTTCATATGGAACACCAGATTCATGGCCCCTTTCACACATACAACAAATCCCCAGCAGATTTTCCAAAAAAATCTGTATAAATGAGAGTGCACTTATTGAAGTTTTAAACATTTTGAAAAAAGCAGGAGTTGCTCATTGTGGTCCAATTCTTCTTGTGCCACAATGTTTTAAAAAGTCCTCTGCTGATATCAATCAATGAACTGGCTTGTTCAACAATGTTTTCAAAACATGTGCATTTCCAACATACAGACACTTTCTGAGGCATTTGCAGTATACAGCTTTTGAAAACATTGTGGGAAAAAAGGAGAATGAGTAATTTCTCCTTTTGCCAGGATGTTTTCAATTCTATCTTATAAATACTTTCGTTTTATGGAGATTTTCCGTATTTTACCGAGATGTTTTCAAAGTCGTTTGCAGCAGATTTGTTGTATGTGGGAAACGGCTATGGTGTTCAGATAAGCGTTAATGGTGATACTTTATGATTTTCAGGTCGTCAAGAACAATTTGAACCCACAATGGCGCCACTTCTCACTCCCAATCCATACACTGTGTGCAGGAGACAGAAACAAATCTATTAAGGTAAAACGATCATTCTACATACAATAGAGCATGACTGTGTGATTGCAGGGCAAATCAGCCCAGTTTATCAAGGAAATTGAAACATTTTATACACAGAAAATATTCACTGTAGTAGACGTGTATATTTCTCAATCACAAGGGATTTACACTATGACATAGTGATTTAACCTATGTATTTCTTTGCTAATTATTCCAAGGGGTGTGGGTTTTTGTAGATTTTTGGCATTTTTCGTACAATCCGATACATAATTTACATCCTCCACAGGCCTCGAATTTTTATTTCATTTTTACATATAAATCTTCAAAACTTTCGGGTCAAAATGTGGAAAATCCTTATAAATGATAATACGTTAATTGAACGGAACTGAAACAAGGAGATACAAGAAAATTGCTTGTTGCAAGCCAGAGTTTTACCCCTTTCGAAATATTGGCTTTCTCAGGTCTCTACGAATATTTGATCAATTTTTATCAATCTGTCCAAATTTGGTTGAGATGTTTATGTGGAAAATATCTCTAATAATAATATTTCCAGTAAAATTCAAGTTCTTTATTCATTCCATGAATATATACAAACAATTATGATTAAAAAGGCATAGATTTGTGTTCATTTTCACAAATTGAGATTGTCAGGGTTTTTTCCCTGCCAAGTGCAGAAAATAAAATATTGCCTTGAGCTATAGAGAATTAAGAGCAGGAACTCTGTTGAACAGTACTCTTTAGTTTTAGTAAGAGTTATTTCTCTTGCAAACTGTTGAATCTATCTTTATGCTGGTTCAGAATTAACTGCAGATAAACTTTCAATTGAGTCGTTCTCTCTAAATTATTTCTGTTTCTTAACTCCATGGGTTAGATTGGATAACGACCAATCAAGCTTGAGGTTGAATATTTACAATGAACATGTAGCAGACACAATTTCTGATGAACTCTCAAACTCACTGTTTTTGTTCAAATACTTTAGATATATTATATGTATGTTCATCTACAAACAATACAGACTTTATTTCTCCAAAGACTATAGCTACACTAACTTCTTTTGGCAACTCTGTGTATATTTCCCACCTTAGATATACTCACATTATTCTCACTATCATCACTTCTATTTCTCTTTTTCACCTTCCTTTTTCTATTTTTATTATTCTTTTCAACAACCCCACATATTTATACAACACTAAAACACATACTTGTCCAGATTTACAAACAAAATATATTAAAGCTGACAGAACTGATAATTCAAACATCTACTTACACTCGCGACCTTGATCTTATTACCTCTATAAACAAAAGTATAAATATTGAATAGGTCACTAGTATGCCAGAGGACTAGATAAGGAGGAGTAAACTGGTCTTTTCCCATCAATATCTCTTGTATGACTCAACTTAGCCCTATGTTGTTGCTACTTAAACAAATTGTCTCAGTGAGACGATTCTTTTGAGTACCCACATCACAGGGTTTGATGGTCAAATAAGGATTTCGCGATGTGAATTACTCGTCTTATTTAGAGTTCTGTATGCTGTAAAAAGGGTTTTCCCGTAGGCTGACTCTGAAATCTAAGTTGTCCTTTTTACAGTTTGATGTGTATGATTGGGACAGTGACGGTTCTCATGATATGATTGGTGGATTTGTTACCACGGTAACAGAGTTAGAATCATCACCTCCAGGCAAAGAAGTAAGTCATTTGATTTATTCCCCCTTTCCCACATACAACAAATCTGCAGCAGACGACTTTGAAACATCAGAGCAAATATATAAAAAACCTCTATAAAACAACAATCAATTATTGAATAGAGTTGAAAATGATATGGCAAAAATATCTCTTTTTGGCACAATATTTTCAAAAAATGAAACGCGACTACATGTGAAATAGGGTTATCACCATGCAAACCAAGCAAACATATAGGAAAATCCAACTTTTTAGATGAAAATACAAATAAGCCGCATTTAGCAATTTTGGGCATTGTCGTCTTTCTGGTTTGGGGCATCATATAAAGTTGCATTGGTGTACAAACAGTTAGTTTAGACTTGTAGCTTTTTGTTAGAAGTAACATTTAGGTCTTTATGACATTAACCCTTCCCCTCATATAGACGCTTTCTGACGCTTCTGCAGCAGACGGCTTTTTGAAAACATAGTGACAAAAGAAGAAATTGCTCATAACAAGAGAGCAAATTCTCCTTTTGCCATAATATTTTCCACTTTTAGTCATAGGTTGTCCATTCAATTATAGAGATTTTCCATTTTTTGACAAAATATGTTTAAAGTCGTCTGCTGCAGAATTGTCGTATGAGAGAAAGGGTTAAAGTTGACGGCTTTTTGAAAACATAGTGACTTGTCACAATGTTTTCCACTTTTAGTCATAGGTTATCCATCTGACAAAATACGTTCAAAGTCGTCTGCTGCAGAATTGTTGTATGAGGGAAAGGGTTAAAGTTGACATTGGGTGAGAAAGAGTGTAAAGCACAGGCTCACCCGAGTCTTCACTGTATACAGATGCAAATAACACCACAATAAGTCAGCAAATAACACCACAATAAGTCAGCAAATAACACCACAATAAGTCAGCAAATAACACCACAATAAGTCAGCAAATAACACCACAATAAGTCAGCAAATAACACCACAATAAGTCAGCAAATAACACCACAATAAGTCAGCAAATAACACCACAATAAGTCAGCAAATAACACCACAATAAGTCAGCAAATAACACCACAATAAGTCGGCAAATGCGGCTCAAATATAGGTATTTTTATGCTCAAGCCTCATTTTCTTCCTACAAATATGGAATGTAGGTTTGATTGATAAAGGTTTAACCATTTTCACCTTCTCATGAGTTTCCTGGCTTTCTTACACTATTACTCCACACATGGAATGTAGGTTTGATTGATAAAGGTTTAACCATTTTCACCTTCTCATGAGTTTCCTGGCTTTCTTACACTATTACTCCACACAAAATTCTTTTCAAGCAACTGGCTGCTTTTCAAAATAAACTTTAAGCCCATTGGTGGAAGACGAATGACGCTTGTCAAAGTGACTTTTGTCAAAAGCTGGAAAGATTGTTTGCCAAGCTGGTATTCAAACTCACAACCCCTTCATTGACAAACTGCATTGTTACCCCCTGAGCTACTTGGGCTTGAAAGGAATAAAGGTATTTGTAGGTTGAGAACAAGGCTTAAATCATTTTCATGCTCGACCTTACATGGGATTGTATTTGTGTAACCCATCTTCATAATTGTCAGGATTGACACACATTCTTACTGAGAATCTCTTGTCCCGTTGGTGAACATTCTACTAATTTTTTAGCTCAGTTGCAGGAATCTGAGGTGGCCGAGTGGTTAGCGTTGGGGATTTCGAACTGAGCATCTCAGGTTCAATCCCCAGTAGCGGCGCTGTGATCATGGTGCAGTGCCCTTTAGGCAAGGCTCATAACTTTGTCTTTTACTGGTTGGTATTTACATTAATAAGTGAACTGTCCTCGTGATATAACTGAACTAATGTTGAAAACGGCGTCATGAGCAATTTCTCTTATTGTCCCAATATTTTTAACTCATATTCAATCATGATATTTTCATTTAATTATTATACCCCCAGATACATAGTATAGTATATGGGGGCTATATAGGAATCACGCTTGTCGGTCCGTTGGTCTGTGGACATTTCTTGTGAACACTATTTCTCAACAGCACTTGGTCAGAATTCAATATAACTTCACAAGAATGATTGATATCAAGCCTAGTTGTGCATATTGTCGGTGTGTTGCACTGGATTTTTTTTAAATGAGTTATGGCCCCTTGAATTTTTCATACATATGTATATTATCAGGCACCGGCTGGGGGTATTCATCACCTTCAGTGATATTTCTAGTTTGTTCCTACCTTTGCCTTGATGTTTTCAAAGTGGTCTGCTAAAGATATGTTGAATTTGGGAAAGTGGATATGGAAGGAATGATTGGTTGATTTTGAATGAATATTATATATTGTATTTTATTTATTGTTTTTTCTTAAAAAGAACACAATGAAAACAAAGATTAGATTTGCACATACAATTAGCCTGTTCCTGGTCTGCATTGTTTTCAAACTCCTTATTGAAAGTGTAAAAAGCAGAGAACAATTAATCCTTTCCAACATACTTATGCTTTCTGATGACTTTTGAAAACATTGTGGTAAAAGGGGAAATTGCTCATATGGTTTTCAATTATGAAACGGTCCCTGATAGAGATTCTCCATTATTTGGCCTAGATATGTTCAAAAATGTCAGCTACTGATTTGTTGTTTGTGGGAAAAGGTTAACACAAGTAATGTTGATACTAAATAGACTTAAACTTTCCCTCATACAGACACATTTTGACTCCTCTGCATCAAACGACTTTTGAAAACATTGTGTCAATAGGAGAAATTGCTCATGATGAGCAATTTCTTCTTTTGGCAAAATGTTTCCAACTCTACTCTATTATTTTTCTTATTTATGCCAAGATGTATTCAAAGATGTCTGCTGCAGATGTGTTGGACGTGATAAAGGATTAACCTATGTATTGGAACGTCAATGCTGTCAAATATTAACCCTTTTTACATACAAAAGATTTGCAGCAGACGGCTTTGAAAATGTCTACTCAAAAGGTTTTGAGCAATTTCTCGTTTTGTCACAATGTTTTCAAGGGTCATCTGCTGCAGAGATTTTGAGATTTAGATACGATTTAGATACAGGTACTATTATATTGATTTTGATGTGATATAACTGAAAAAGTGTTGAAAATTACATTTGATATCTCATTGAACAAGAGCTTTGCCAAGGTTGAAAGATAGAAAACTAAAAAAAAAAGTTCCAATGAAACATAAACAGCCAAATAAATCCTAAGTGTAGATAATGGGCATCATGCTAAACCGTTATGTAAGTGCAAGGTGCATTTATAACCGGAAAAAAGTCAGGCTATTGTGGTACCCTTTAGTGTAGTTATGGTCTGCATGGTCACAAAGCTTTTTAACCTTACCTCATAAATCAAGAAACATTCAATTTTCAAATGAAACTTAGCACACATGTTCCTAGGAACAATATGCATATCTATACCAAGTCACATAACTCTGGCTTTAATAATGATTCAGAAATGCCGGTTTTTATATGCCCATGAAACGTATTATAGTTTTACCTGCAGGGTACGGGCGGGCAGCGTCCAGTATGTTGTATGCTAAATAACTTTAGAAGCTTTTGTCTAATCATCACAAAATTTGGTCAGAATGTGTATTGGCATAATATCTCGGACAAGCTCGAAAACTAGCCATATATCGCTTTAGTCAATCGAGAGTTATCACCCTTTAATTATAGAAATTACCTAAAATTGGTCTTGTAAGCTCAATAACTTTAGAAGCCTTTGTCAAATCATCACCACATTTGGTCAGAATGTGTATTGGCATAATATCTCGGACAAGTTCTATAACTAGCCATATCACTATAGTCAATCGAGAGTTATCGCCCTTGAATTATAGAACGTACGTAAAATTGGTCTTGTCAGCTCAATAACTTTAGAAGCCTTTGTCCAATCTCCACCAAATTTGGTCAGAATGTGTATTGGCGTAATATCTCGGACAAATTCGATAACTAGCCATATTGCTCTAGTCAATAGAGAGAGAGTTATTGCCCTTTAATTATAGAAATTACCTAAAAATTGGTCTTGTCAGCCAAATAACTTGTGAAACCTTTATCTGATCATCACCAAATTAAGACAATATGTTGATGGACAGGATTTGATAACTTACCACGTTATCTTAGTCACTACACACTTATGTCCCTCGAAATGGCCAAAACTGTACTAACAGTGTCCGCTCTCTAAATTTGCCTGATGTACAACCAATTATCACTATACTTGGTCTCAAAAAAACATCTAGGTAAAAAAAGGAGTATCTCTTCTATTAACCCTTTTCCTCATACAACAATTCTGTAGCAGACGACTTTGAACATATTTTGTCAAAAAATAGAAAATCTCTATAATTGAATGGATTAACCTATGACTAAAAGTGGAAAACATTGTGGCAAAAGGAGAAATTGCTCGTTTTGAGCAATATCTTCTTTTGTCACTATGTTTACAAAAAGCCGTCTGCTGCAGAGGTGCCAGAAAGCGTCTATATGAGGGAAAGGGTTAAAATGAAAGTATAATTGATCGATTTAACTGCTTCAGATGCTTTAAAGCCGAGTCCCGGTAGCTCAGTCGGTAGCGACGCGGGCTGTCAATCCAGGGGTTGTGAGTCCCAGCTCGGCCAACTTTCTTTCCGACGATTGACAAAAGTCAATGGGACATGCGTCATTTGTCTTCCACCAATGGGCTAAGTCTATGTGGAAAAGCAGCCAGTTGCTTGGGAAGATTGTTGTGTGGAGTACTGGTGTGAGAAAACCAGGAAATGCATGAGTAGGTGAACTGGCCGCCGTGATATAACTGAGAAATTGTTAAAAACGGCGTTAAACCCCAATCAATCAATCAGATGCTTTAAATGTTTATACATGAAGAAAAGGTGTAACCCTTTCCCAACTACAGACACTTTTTGACGCCTCTGCAGCAAATGACTTTTGAAAACATGGTTTCAAAAGAAGAAATTTCTTATAATGAGCAGTTTCTACTTTATTATCCCCCGCTTTTTCGAAGAAAAAAAGGGGGGTTATTAATTTCGGTTTGTCCGTCCGTCTGTCCGTCTGTCCGTCTGTCCGTCCGTCAATGTGAACCGTTTCTTTTCAAACTTGGTAACAAGGTTAAATGCCTTAACGGCTAGGCCAAGTTCGAATATCACTTTCGGCGGACTTTATTTGGTGGAGTTATGGCCCCTTATTTAACAAAATATGTTGTTTCTTGCCGTTTCCGTGCAATAACTGCCACAAATGTGAACCTTTTTTTTTCAAACTTGGTAACAACGTTAAATGCCTTAAGGGCTAGGCCAAGTTCGAATATCACTTTCGGCGGACTTTATTTGGTGGAGTTATGGCCCCTTATTTAACAAAATATGTTGTTTCTTGCCGTTTCCGTGCAATAACTGCCACAAATGTGAACCTTTTTTTTTCAAACTTGGTAACAAGGTTAAATGCCTTAAGGGCTAGGCCAAGTTCGATCATCACTTTCGGCGGACTTTATTCGGTGGAGTTATGGCCCCTTATTTAACAAAAAATGTCGTTTGTTGCTGTTTCCGTGCAATAACTGCCACAAATGTAAACCTTTTTTTTTCAAACTTGGTAACAAGGTTAAATGCCTTTAGGGCTAGGCCAAGTTCGATCATCACTTTCGGCGGACTTTTTTTGGTGTAGTTATGTCCCCTCATTTAACAAAAAATGTCATTTGTTGCTGTTTCCGTGCAATAACTGCCACAAATGTGAACTTTTTTTTTTTCAAACTTGGTAACAAGGTTAAATGCCTTAAGGACTAGGCCAAGTTCGATCGTCACTTTCGGCGGACTATATTCGGTGGAGTTATGGCCCCTTATTTAACAAAAAATGTCGTTTGTTGCTGTTTCCGTGCAATAACTACCATAAATGTGAACCGTTTTTTTTCAAACTTGGTAACAACCTAGGCCAAGTTCGATCCTCACTTTCGGCGGACTTTATTCGGTGGAGTTATAGCCCCTTAATTAACAAAAAATGTCCTTTGTTGCTGTTTCCGTACAATTACTCCCACAAGTGTGAACCTTTTTTGTTCAAACTTGGTAACAAAGTTAAATGCCTTAAGGGCTAGGCCAAGTTCGATCATCGCTTTCGGCGGAGTTATGGCCCCTTGCTTAACAAAAAATGTCGTTTGTTGCTGTTTCCGTGCAATTACTGCCACAAATGTGAACCTTTTTTTTTTTCAAACTTTCTATCAAGGTTAAATGCCTTAACAGCTAGGCCAAGTTCGATCGTCACTTTCGGCGGATTTTATTCCTACAATATTTCCTGCAAGCGGGGGATATAAATTTCATGAATTTGCTTGTTCAATTAGTGTTCTTTCATTTATAGAAAGTTTCTGTTTATTTGACTGAAGGTTATAAAAATTGTCTGCAGCAGAATTTTTGTATGTGGGAAAGTGTTAAACTGACTGCAAGCAAACTTCTTGTGACTATATTTTGTAGTAAGAAGTATGTTATGTACCTAGAATTATTTTGTTTTAACCCTCCCTTTCCCACATACAACAAATTTGCAGCAGATGACTTTGAAAACATCAAGGAGAAAATAGGAACAAATCTCTATAAATGAAATTATGTGTTTTGAATAGAGTTGCAAATATTGTGGCAAAAGGAGAAATATCTTCATTTCCCACAATGTTTTCAAGTTTTGTCTGCTGCACCAAATTACGTCTGCGTGATGGAAAGGGTTAACCACTTACCTCATGCTAATAAGATATTTACGTCTTTTGCTTAGAAAAAACGGAAAAGCTTGAATCATAAGGAACATTTTGAGTATCAATGTAACTCTTTATTCATACGGACACTGCTTTCTGATGCCTCTACAGCAGACACATTTTGAAAACATTATGGCAAAAGGAGAATTGTTCTCATAATGAGAAGAGGTTGGGGGTTGACAACAATCTGATGTAAGGAGACACTTTGCATCGTGACCAAATTCACTATTTGTCACAATATTATAGAAAGTCGTTTGCAATATGCATACACATCTGAAATGATCTGTATGAGGGAAAGGGTCAACAAAACCATGAAATGATTGATATGTGACAGCCTGTCTTTGAGAATATTGATATTTCAATTTAGTTTTACTATTTCACACACATAGTGACTTTGGAACCCTTTTCAATATACAGCTTTGGAAAACATTGTGGAAAAGGAGGAATTACTCTTAACCCTTTTCCTCATACGACAATTCTGCAGCAGACGACATATTTTGTCAAAAAATAGAAAATCTCTATAATTGAATATCCGATAACCTATGACTAAAAGTGGAAAACATTGTGTCAAAAGGAGAAATTGCTCGTTTTGAGCAATTTCTTCTTTTTATGCCCCCGGAATCACCGATTCTAGTTTTTGGCCTGTCTGTCTGTCTCTTTGTCTGTACGTCGAATAAAACTTTAACCTTGACCACTACTTTTGAACCATAACAGGTACGGCTACCATATTTCACATGTGTATTCCTTGTGACATGACCTTTCTGTCAGTACCAAAATATTTGACCTTGCAACCATGACCTTTGACCTAGATGTTGCCATTCGAGGGCATCAGTGTTTCACAAACACATCTTGTTTCACTATGTTTTCAAAAAGCCATCTGCTGCAGAAGCATCAGAAAGTGTCTATATGAGTGAAAGGGTTAAGCATTTCTACTCTCTAGGAGCATTTGTTTTTTCTTAATCATATTAATTTAGCCCTTTCCCACATACAACAAATGTGCAGTAGACGACTTTGAAAACCTCCTGGCAAAATTTTGATATATCTTCATTAAAATTCTCCTTTTGTCTCAATGTTTTCAAAAGTCGTCTGCTGCTTGTCTGCAAAGACATTTGAAATATATTTTATATCAACAAGAAATTTGAAAGCTGATTGTCTAAATCATCTGCTGCAGATTTGTTGTATGTAGTAAAGGGTTGAGATTTTCCCTGTAGCTTCAATTACAAAATAATTTATTAAAGTTGTTTATGGGTCGTCTGCAAAGACATTTGAAATATATTTCATATTAACAAGAAATTTGAAGTCATCTACTGCAGCTTTTTTGTATATGGGAAAGGGTTTAGATTTTCCCTGTAGCTTCAATTACAAAATGATTGATTAATGTTGTTTGTGTGTTTGTGGTAGTCAAGGTAGAAAGCCTGTTAGTAGATAACACCTTTTCCCTCATGTAGACGGTTTCTGACTGGTAGATAACACCTTTTCCCTCATGTAGATGGTTTCTGACCCCTCTGCAGCAGACAGCTCAAAACAAGCAATTTCTCCTTTTGCCACAATGTTTTCCACTTTTAGTCATAGGTTATCAATTCAATTGAAGAGATTTTCTATTTTTTGACAAAATATGTTCAAAGTCGTCTGCTGCAGAATTGTTGTATGAGGGAAACTCTTTTCCACATACAGACGCTCTCTGACAATTCCAGCAGATGACTTTTGTAATCATTTGTGACAAAGGAGATATTGGTCATAATTTTTTCAACTGCATTCAATAAATACACTTTTGTTTACAGTGATCTTCTAAATTTTTGCCTAAATATTTTCAAAGTCCTCTGCTGCAGATTTGCTAAATATGGGAATGGGTTAATGGTTAACCTGATATTTATAGGACTTTATTCGGTGGAGTTATGGCCCCTTATTTAACAAAAAATGTCGTTTGTTGCTGTTTCCATGCAATAACTGCCACAAATGTGAAATCGTCACTTTCAGCGGACTTTATTCGGTAGAGTTAATTGCTGTTTCCGTGCAATAACTGCCACAAATGGGAACCGTTTTTATTCAAACCTTGTAACAACGTAAAATGCCTTAAGGGCTAGGCCAAGTTCGATCGTCACTTTCGGCGGACTTTATTCTGTGGAGTTATGGCCCCTTGATTAACAACAAATGTCATTTGTTGCTGTTTCCGTGCAATTACTGCCACAATTATGAACCAATTTTTTTCAAACTTGGTGACAAGGTTAAATGCCTTAACAGCTAGGCCTAGTTTGATTGTCACTTTCGGCGGACTTTATTCCTACAATATTTCCTGCAAGCGGGGGATATAAATTTCATGAATTTGCTTGTTTATAATTAAACTCCCATTTATGTAGATTTTACATGTTTTTGAGTTTTCAAAGTCGTCTGTTGCTGCAGATTCATTGTAAGAACACCCATGGAAACCCAGATCAGACAGCCCCACTATGCAGACTGATCACATGTTCCCTGTTTGCTATCTTAGTTTTTAACATTAACAAAGCCGTTAACCATTCTGTAAACGTTGTGAGGGCTTTTGAAATCATTGTGACTTAAAGGTGAATTATTCAATCATAATGAGCAATTTCTCAAAGTCTCAAAGTCTTCTGCTGCAGATTATCTGTTTCTGGAAAAGGGTTAAATGCTCAATATGGTTCATGTAACTTGACTCTTTTACTGGATAATATTGTGAACAATGGTAGCAATACAAATGTTTATTCACAAATTAAGGTCCTTTCAAATGCAGGTGTATAACAATAGTTCATACAAAAAGTTGATCTACAGTTTATATCAACTTGCACCTATAGTATAGTTACCTAGTATTTTATGAAGCTAAGCACCGACTTATTCAAATGTATGTATTGTTATATATTGTGATATACAGTGGCGGATGACTAACAATGTACAAATGTTTATGCTTAGTGATCAACACTATAAGACTAACTACCTCCACATATTGGCTTCATTGCAACCATATTTTGGGCACAAGTTAACGGCAGTTTAACCACTCTCAGAAGTACTTCACACACTTCTTTCAAAGCTTCTATACACGCAGAGAATGGCAGCAGGAGTATATACAACCAGGCGATGAAGAACGCAATCGGCCATCCAATGAATATAAGGATCAGGAACCATAGTATCGCCCATAGAATTCCCGGGCACAACCCTCCGCTACCGCTCCCTTCTCCTTGACCTTCTCCTTGACCTTCACCACTACCCATATTGTTCAGTTTCAGTAGCTAGAGTTAACTATGTGTGGAGCTGTTCTCTGTAAAAGAGAATGATAATCATGCGTTAACTACATTTCATTTAGATTATTAACCCTTTCCCACCTGCTGACACATTTTGACGCATCTGCAGTACGTAGACAGCTTTTGAAGACATTGCGGCAAAAGAATGAATTGCTGATACCTTCTCCTGTTTCCACAATGTTTTCAACTTGATTCAATATTTATATTTTCATTTTGAGAGATTTTCCGTATTTTGACCATGATATTTTTAAAGTCGTCTAGTGCATTGTTATACCTGGCAAAGCGTTTAATTTTGCAACTACATATCATATAAATCTTATTGACAATCATACTGAATGAAATGACCGTTTGCCTGGATTTTTTAACCCTTTCCCTCATACGATAATTCTGCAGCAGACGACATTGAACATATTTCGTCAAAAAATAGAAAATCTCTATAATTAAATGGATAACCTATGACTAAAAGTGAAAAACATTGTGGCTAAAGGAGAAATTGCTTGTTTTGAGCAATTTCTTCTTTTGTCACTATGTTTTCAAAAAGCCGTCTGCTGCAGAGGCGTCAGAAAGCGTCTATATGAGGGAAAGGGTTAATGGAAAGTAAACTCATGTATTATATGTTAGCAGATTGCTATTATTATAACATCAATGAGACGTTTTCTTCACAATCAGACAAATACACGATGCTAAAATAAATATATTAATTGATATGTTTAAAAGTAGTAAAAATATGAATAACAAAACATACCTGGCAAAAAGTGATACCACAATGCAGCCAGTCAACACAGAAATTCTATAAGCATCCAAGTTAAAATGCCAGTGTCGACTTCAGGCCTGTGTCTTATATATAAATAATTTCCAGAGTGATTTTTACCAAGATAATTTATTTTCAAATTGCCTAAAACATCGATCAATTTAGATGTCAAAGACTGTCCATAGGGCAGATTGTGCCTGAACAAACAAAAGCTATAGGTAGTAGACTTCAAAGGGGTAGTAAATTCTAAACAATTTGACAGTTTTATTTTTAATAATAATTAAAATGGTATGTGAGATGTTAATCTGCTTTTAAAACATTTGATTTGCAACAAGGGGAAATTTTCCCTTACCTCTGCCAAAGTTGAAGAAAAGTATATACTGTGGTTTTGCACAAAATATAAAATATAGATTCATTTTGTCTAATATTTTATTATTTTTTCATTCCTACATTTATGTTATATGCTTATTATATGTACTGAAATTTTTGGGACGTTCTACTTGTGGAAAAAACTGCTGATGGTTTGGAAAGAAAATACATGTTCATTTTATTGAGCATAAATAACATTTACCGTATTTGATATATTTTAGCCAATACTTCATGTAGCAAGGAAGTTAATGTTATTAACCCTTCCCAACATACAGAATCTTCCTGCAGCAGACGACTTGAGAAAACATTCTGGCTAAAGGAGACATTGCTCAAGATGAGCAATCAAGATGAGCAATGTCTCCTTTTGCCACAATGTCTTCAACTCTATTCAATAACTGCTTGTACTTATATTTTTAGCTTGTCCATTTATTATCCGATGTTTACTAAACTTAAACAGTAGCTAGATATACATGAGAGCTCAGTTCCTTTCGAAAACCAGCCAGATCCATCCATGCATGACTGGATTATGGCCCTTTAAAATTGGCAAAATTGCTATAATTGACCTTGTGAACAAGTTAAAGTCATCATTTATTATCCGATGTTTACCAAACTTATACAGTACGTAGCTAGATATACATGAGAGTTCCTTTTGAAAACCAGCCAGATCTATCTATGCATGACTGAATTATGGCCCTTTAAAATTGGCAAAATTGTTATAATTGACCTTTTGAACACGATAAAGTCAACATTTATTATCCGATGTTTACCAAACTTATACAGAAGCTAGATATATACATGAGAGCTCGATCTGTCCAAGCATTACTGAATTATAGCCCTTTAAAATTGGCAAAATTGTTATAATTGACTTTTATTTGTCCTTTACATTGATATATAAACATGTGACCATGACCTTAGTGTGATCTTTTACAATCAAATATCATCATTGTCTTTTGATGACCTTCACCATGACTTTTTGATCTTCTTTCTTATTTTTGTAGAGCCATTAAATTATGAATCTAAATCTCTTACTCAGGTTTAAAGTTTTTCCATGTTTTGCCAAGTAGTATTCAAAGTCGTCTGCTGCAGATTTGTTGTATGTTGGAAAGGGTTTACTCTTTTCCTGTTACAGACAAGATCACATGCCCCTTCTGTCCCAGAGTCATCTTTCTTTCTCCTACAATGTTTTTATCTCTGTGTCAAGATGATACCTCGAATTTTCCAAATTCTACATTATCTTTAGTATAGATATTTTCAAAACAGATCGAGGGCTTTAAAATATATCATATCATGCAACAGTTTAACCCTTTCCCACTTTAAGATGCATTCTGATGAATCTGCAACAGACACATTTTAAAACAGTGTGGCAAAAGGAGAAATTCCTCATAATTAGCAATTTCTTCTATTGCCACACTCTTTTTAACTCGGGTTCGATCCCCAGTCGCGGCAATTCGGTCATGGTGGAGTGCTCTTGGGCAAGGCACATTTTCTAGCCTAGTACTGGTTTGTTCACCCAGTGAACATGAATAATTAAATTTAAATGCGCGCAAAATGACCTTAGCTGTCGATGCGCCGAAAACAATATACATTCATTCATTCATTCTTTTTAACTCGATTCAATAATTATAGTTTCTTTTTCCCAAGTTTGCCATAGTTGTGCTTAGATGTTTTGAAAGTCGTCTGCTGCAGATTTCTTGTAAGTGGGAGAGGGTTAAATAAAGGTTAAGAAAACTTCGTTGTAAAAAGGAAAGTTTATACATATATCCATACTTTTGATACTCTGTTTAACAGTCATTTCTATTGACGTCAAACCCTATTTTTATCATGCAAAGAAAGAATGGCAACAAAAGATCTGTATAAATATGTACCTGTGAGAACTTAGTCCTTTACAAAAGTACAACAATGAACCTTCAAAATGAGCCACAAAATGCCAGTTATGTTGACGATGTTTGTTAATGGGTCCTGATCAATAAACATGGGTACCTGTATGTATTACTTCAAAAAATGATAACCCTTGTTCTTTTGAAAATGTTCATTTTTCGCCTTTATTCCCTTATCCCTGAACCACATGCACACACCTTTTGAGGTTACAGCAGCAGACAGCTTTAACCCTTTCCCTCATACTACAATTCTGCAGCAGACGACTTTGAACATATTTTGTCAAAACATAGAAAATCTCTATAATTGAATGGATAACCTATGACTAAAAGTGGAAAACATTGTGGCAAAAGGAGAAATTGCTTGTTTTGAGCAATTTCTTCTTTTGTCACTATGTTTTCAAAAAGCCGTCTGCTGCAGAGGCATCAGAAAGCATCCATATGAGGGAAAGGGTTAAAAGACATTGTGCCAAACAGCGAATTGGTTGTGATGAGCAATTAAAACTCTTGCCACGATGTTTTTCAACTCTGTTCAATTATTATAATTTCATTTATAGAATTAAGTGTTTAATATTTTTGCCTTGACGTTTCTTTAACCCTCTCCCACATTCAACAAATCCGCAGTAGATGACTTTGAATACATCTAGCAAGGCAAAAATATGGAAACTCTCCGTAAATAATGAAAGAACAATTATTGAATTCAATTGAAAACATTGTGGCAAAAGGAATGAATCGGTTTTTGAGGCCTGTCATGATCTAAGGTCATTTTCATTGAGTGCTTGATCAAAAACTCTGGCAAAATGAAATGTTTCTCATAATGAGCAATTTCTCCTTTTGCCACAATATTTTCAAATGTCTTATGAGGGAAAGGGGGGTTAAAGTCATCATTTGCATAAGATTAATGTGTCTGCATGTGGAAAATGGTTAACCCTTTCCCTCATACGACAATTCTGCAGCAGACGACTTTGATCATCAAAGTTAAAAACATTGTGGTAAAAGGAGAAATTGCTAGTTTTGAGCAATTTCTTCTTTTGTCACTATGTTTTCAAAAAGCTGTCTGCTGCAGAGGCGTCAGAAAGCATCTATATGAGGGAAAGGGTTAAAAGTAGCAGTTCTTCAGAAGCCTTGGAAAATGATAACAAAAAAACCAGGTAGCAAGCATGAAAGTCACTTATCAGACTGCACATCATTGATTGAAGGCTAGTTCACCTGTTGTGTCATGTTTAAAGGTTGTTATAGGCAGACAGCAATAACCTATGAGTGGAAACATTCAAGCAGATGTGTCAAAATGCAGACTGCATGTGAGAAAGGGATAAAAATAAGTTATAAAAGGTAAACTTACATGTGGACAAATTTAAATCAAGTGAAATCTTCCAACGAAGAGTGTCCGTTGAACACGAGGTCAAGTAACAGGTAAAGTGAACCTGATTACTGTCATATTGGTCTTGTTTGAACGCTCCAATAGTTATGATGGTAACATGTTAAGAGCTAGATAATTGTAACTACCGGTAGCTCTTTTAACTCTGTCCCTTGTACACAAATACTGCAGCAGACTAGTTTGAAAATATATTAGCAAAATATTGATATTTCTATCAATTGTAGTACAATTATTGAATTAAGTTGAAAACATTGTGTCAAAGGGAAGAAATTGCTCATTATGAGCATTTTCTCCTTTTGCCATAATGTTTTCAAAAGGTGGCTGCTGCAGGTGCATCAGAAAGTATCCGTATGTGAGAAAGGGCTAACACAATATTGTTAGTCGCCGGGCAGAAGCCCGCGACTTCTATTTTTAATAGCTTTTCGGAAATCACATGGGAGGGCGGCTTATTATTAGAAAGAAACAAATCTAGATGATTTGAACATATTACAATTGTGGTTGTTTACGAACACTAATAAATGACACATCTAAAATGAAATAAATATTCCGATTTTTTAATGTTTGCAGTTTTTTTTATTTCACTCGCATTTAAGTTTTTTGTCTTATTTACGAAGACAAAAGTGGTCCCTTCAAGACGTGAACCAACACCCCCTAATGCAGACTCTTATGTGTCATCATTGAGGTCAATTTCGGATTCTCCTTTTAATAGCAATTTTAACTTACTAAATGTTGTTTTCATGTTCAAAGAGATGTCTTGATTTGTGTAGAATTCATTTAATAATGTTAATCCATGAATATCTAAAGTAGGAACTGTTTCTAAGCTAAATATAGACCCTATTCTGTTGTGTAGTTTCGTGACCTTTAACATCGATTTTCGCGCATGCGCATTTCGATATGAAAAAGCGAGTGATATTATTTTATTTTAGACAAGTACAAGACGAATGTTTGATGCAAAGCGTCAAAGAGAAGCCGCAATATTTCGTTGTACATGTAGAAATAAGAAAAAAAGAACATTTTTAAATCCACAAACAATAGAACAATTTAAACTGTAGACGGTAATGCTGATATATTTCTCCTTTTGAAGACTTTTGTTTTCTTCAAATTACCTCCCTTTAAAGCAATACCATGATATTTACCTTGTGATTCGAATAAGATTGACAAACATTGAAATTATATGAATGAATACTATTATTTAAATAAGTAACAACAGCAAAATTAAATTTAAGCCAGATAAATGTGTACACATTTCGTTAATTTTTTATAGATACCCTAATGTATAGTTATGTATATAAAATTTATAAGCAAATGTTTTCATTACTGCGTTCCTAATGATTGAATAGACTAAGGAAAGTTAAGAATACATAAATAAATCAATGCAGTCTTTTCCGGCGACACTGATGCCTTGCATCAACTTTCTCTTGTTATTTATTGTAAAAACATTTTACATTTTGCTTTCAATAGCTGAAGTTTTTATTGAATGGGGATTTAACCCTTTCCCACCTGCAGACACATTTTGAAGCAATAGCAGCATGTTGAGCAATTTCTCCTTTGACCACAATTTTTTCAACTTTATTAAACAATTTAGATATCTTTTATGGAGATTTTTCAGGTTTTTGTCACTATGTTTTCAAAGTCATCTGCTGCCGATTTGTTGTATGTGGGAAAGGGTTAAGTTGCAAATTATGAAAGCCATAACCTGATTTGAACCCTTTGACTACTGGAACAATTTGTGAAGCCAGTGTCACCAGTATAGAGCCAGGCCAGCAGGCTAATCTACGCCGTCTGACGTCGGGCTCTATACTGTTGGCTGCTCAAATAAGCATTTGTATCTCATTATGGCTATAATGGTGTCTTTAACCCTTTCCCACATAGAGAAAATCTGCAGCAGACGACTTAAAAATCATCTAGACAAAAATATGAATTATTTTTATATAAAATAATTCTTATTGAATAGGGTTGAAAACATTGTTGCAAAAGGAGAAATTGCTTGTTTTGAGCAATTTCTCCCTTTGTCATAGTGTTTTCAAAAGTCGTCTGCTGCAGAGATTTCAGAAAGCTAGGCTAGCAGGCGCATCTGCACCGTCTGATGAGGCTTTATACTGTCGGCTGCTCAAATCGGCATTTTTATCTTGTTATGCCTAGAATTGGCCATAATGGTGTCTTTAACCCCCTTTCCCACATAGAACAAATATGCAGCAGATGACTTTAAAATCATCTTGGCAAAAATATGGATAATATTTTTTATATAAAAGAATAATTATTGAATAGAGTTGAAAACATTGTGGCTAAAGGAGAAATTTCCCCCTTTTGTCACACTTTTTTCAGTCATCTCCTGCAGAGGTGTCAGAAAGTGAGGTTAACCTCCAAAGGGTGAAAAGGGTGAAAAGTCCTTTGCCCTGAAAACATCTAGGATATAATATTAACATTTTAAAAATAAGAAGTTGTTTATATTGATTGGGAACATTATGGGAAAAGTTGAAATTGCTTGTTTTCATCAATTTGTTCCCTTTACACAGTGCTTTAAAGAAGAAAATTCTGAAATATAGCAATTATCTTTGGTGTAATTATCCATTTTTGACTTTTCAAGACTAATATAAATCTTGTTTCTTGCATTTGTATTGAAAGTCAGTTTTATTATGGAAAAGGGTTATAAAAATTACCATACCATGAAGTTTTTTGATCAGGTTTAAAGTTTTAAAGATGAAAATGATGTCAAGTGCAGAGCCGAGATTAAATTTTTTATTGCTGGATATTTCCCTCATATAGACGCTTTCTGATGCCTCAGCAGCAGACAGCTTTTTGAAAACATAGTGACAAAAGAAAAAATTGCACAAAAAGTGCAATTTCTCCTTTTGACACAATGTTTTCTGGAGATTTTCTATGTTTTGACAAAATACGTTCAAAGTCATCTGCTGCAGAATTGTCGTATGAGGGAAAGGGTTAACTTATTTATTGGATTTTCCATTCTTTCCCAAAATGTCTGCTGCTTCAGATTTGTTGCACATGGCAAATCCCAGGTGTCAGGACAGTTGGACATGTACAGGTAGTTTTGGTAACTAAAGTATCTGGGAAATGCCATGATATAACTGAACTATTGTTGAAAACGGCGTAAAACACCATGCACCATGGTATCTTAGCCGGGTAACGCTGTGCTATAACATAATTTTCTTTGAGAGTGGCGTAAAACACCATACAAACAAAGGCAATCGTAGTAAAGGGGTAAAGCATGAAATATTTTGTGATATCTGATAACACACTTGGAAATCATGGTGACACCTGTACAATATGACATGGTGTATTTCTATTTACCTCCAATCAGATATGACAATTTGATTCTGTAAACATTTGCAGAAATAATTTGAAACATCTATAAATTTGGAAGTGAAATTAATACCATATAGTTGATATTATTGTGTGAAAAGGGTCTAACCAACAGTTTCTCTTTTCTTTTGCAACGTTTTCGCAAGGCTTTTAGGTGTCAATTATTTATTGATATATGGTGACATGGAGAAAGGGTAAAGTACACCCACACCACTGTTATCGAAAAGTTGTTAACTCCTATACCATGTGGTACAATTTATTTTACCCTTCCCTCATGTAGACAAGGTTAAACTGACAAGTAGATCTGGTAACTTACCAGGGAAACGCTTTTATTTAACCCTTTCCCACATTCAACAAATCTGTTGCAAACAACTTTGAAACATAAAGGCAATTAAATATATGGAAGCTCTCTATATGAAAGAACAATTCTTGATAAAAGTTGAAAACATTGTGGCAAAAGGAGAAATTGCTCATTATGAGCAATTTCGCCTTTTGTATCAATGGTTTCAAAAGTCGTCTACTGCAGAGGCGTCAGAAAGTGTATATGTGGGAAAGGGTTAACTGATTTTTAGCTCTACTGGCTTGGTGTCTGTCGTGCGTGCGTGCATGCGTGCGTGTGTGTGCCGTGTGTCCGTAAACAATTGCTTGTGAACGCGATACAGTCTTCAGTTTTGATTGTACCTCAATCAAACTTATACAGTAGTTAGATATCCATGAGAGCTCGGTTCCTCTCGCAAACCAGCCAGATCCGCCCATGCAAGTCTGGATTATGGCCCTTGAAATTGTTAAAATTACTATAATAGAGCTTGTGAACACAAAAGAGGCTCGATTTACTATCTGATCTTCACCAAACTTAGAGATAGTAGTAAAATATTGATGAGAGCTTGGTTCCTTTTGAAAACCAGCCAGATCCGCCCATGCAAGACTGGATTATGGCCCTTGAAATTGTCAAGTTGCTATAATTAGTCGCCGGGCAGAAGCCCGCGACTTCTATTTTTAATAGCTTTTCGGAAATCACATGGGAGGGCGGCTTATTATTAGAAAGAAACAAATCTAGATGATTTGAACATATTACAATTGTGGTTGTTTACGAACACTAATAAATGACACATCTAAAATGAAATAAATATTCCGATTTTTTAATGTTTGCAGTTTTTTTTATTTCACTCGCATTTAAGTTTTTTGTCTTATTTACGAAGACAAAAGTGGTCCCTTCAAGACGTGAACCAACACCCCCTAATGCAGACTCTTATGTGTCATCATTGAGGTCAATTTCGGATTCTCCTTTTAATAGCAATTTTAACTTACTAAATGTTGTTTTCATGTTCAAAGAGATGTCTTGATTTGTGTAGAATTCATTTAATAATGTTAATCCATGAATATCTAAAGTAGGAACTGTTTCTAAGCTAAATATAGACCCTATTCTGTTGTGTAGGTACGTGACCTTTAACATCGATTTTCGCGCATGCGCATTTCGATATGAAAAAGCGAGTGATATTATTTTATTTTAGACAAGTACAAGACGAATGTTTGACGCAAAGCGTCAAAGAGAAGCCGCAATATTTCGTTGTACATGTAGAAATAAGAAAAAAAGAACATTTTTAAATCCACAAACAATAGAACAATTTAATCTGTAGACGGTAATGCTGATATATTTCTCCTTTTGAAGACTTTTGTTTTCTTCAAATTACCTCCCTTTAAAGCAATATCAGGATATTTACCTTGTGATTCGAATAAGATTGACAAACATTGAAATTATATGAATGAATACTATTATTTAAATAAGTAACAACAGCAAAATTAAATTTAAGCAAGATAAATGTGTACACATTTCGTTAATTTTTTATAGATACCCTAATGTAGGTATAAATATAAAATTTATAAGTAAATGTTTTCATTTCAACGTTCCTAATGTTTGAATAGACTAAGGAAAGTCAAGAATACATAAATAAATCAATGCAGTCTTTTCCGGCGACATTGATGCCTTGGCATCAACTTTCTCTTGTACAGCTTGTGAACACAATAGAGCCTCCATTTACTATTCGATATTCACCAAACTTTAGATAGTGACTAGTTAAATATTGATGAGAGCTTGGTTCCTATTGCAAACACGCCAAATCCGCCCATGCAAGGCTGGATTATGGCCCTTGAAATTGTCAAAATTGCTATAATACAGCTTGTGAACACAATTGAGCCACCACTTACTATCCGATCTTCACCATACATACAATGTCATGCTCTGGATTGAAAATGACCAAAGAACCATCCCAGTAGAGCATAGGCCCTCATGGACCTCTTGTTTATTTAAAGCAGCAAGCAAACAAATGCATCTGCAACAGTGACTTTTTAAAGCATTAATTTGTGACAAAAGAAGAATTTGCTCAGGATGATGAGCAATTTCACTTCTTGTCACCGCGTTGTCAACTTCCCTTCAATAATTACGCTTTCATTAATAGAGATTTTCCATACTTTTGGCTAGATGTTTTGCAAAAGTCTTCTGCTGCATGGTTTTTTGTATGTTTTTTGTATGTGGTAACAAGGGTTAACATTTTTTCACTGGTACTGATGACTAGTGATGGCTCTGAATCCAGTAAAACATCTTCAGAATAGGAGAAATTGCATTTCTTCACCATGTGCACCAGTTTTCTAGATGTTACAGTTATTCCACAAATTGTTTCAAAGCAGACGACTCCATATTTAATGCCAAGGCCAGTGTAAAGTTAGACTTTGTATGTCTATGAGATTTTGTATGTATTGTACAAATGTGCATGCGCACCGGAAGTACATTACACAGTGAGCATGAAGGCCGTGAAATTTACGTGACATGAGAACATTGAGTACATTTCAGTGGTAAAAAAACTCTTAAACTATAAGGGTATGTGGATAAATGTCCATCTTTGTAATAGAAAATATTTGGTGTATTATAAGGTTTTTCAGTTTTCATTGACTTTTAGAAAAGATATTACCAATATCAGGAAAGATAACATAAAAATGTTATTAGACTTAGAATATGATTATGCTTTAAAACTAGCTATTGGGGATATATAATCATAATTATAATCAGACCAAAATATATAAATTTGCAGATGTCGAACGGATATTTAGCTTCATGTGTATGTAAAAATTACGCTCAGGTTGTTTTTCTCATAGCACCACTCAAACACTGACTTTGACCTAATTTATTTTTGTTTAAAATTACGTGATCTAGTCAAAATAAAACAGACTTTTTATTGCTTGTTTTATTATCTAATATTCGGTTTACCTAAAATACGCAATGGATATTTTTCGGCGAAATGGAGCAGAAATTTCGCAATGGAGATCTCTGCATTTGCGGAATGAAGAATTCTAGTCTAGATTTAGCGAAATAAATAATTCTGCTTATCGAAAGCTATCTTTATTGGGGAATAAATGAAATGTCAAATAAATGTTGCGAAATGGAGAGTTCTGCATTATATTTTGCGAAATTGATTAGTCTGATTATCTAAAACTAGCTATATTGGGGAATAAATTAAATGTCAGCTAAATGTTGCGAAATGGTGTTTGATTGCTACATAGATTATATCATCAATGTTTAATGAAATATCCCCGACTTATTCATGTCAACTTTCTCCATAAAGTTTTCAACGAACGTATTTTCGTATTTCTATTGAGAGCAATGTAATATTGCAATTTATTTTCACATGTTCATAGATTATGTAAGTTTGAAGTAGTTTAGCTTTATCACAAACCTTATTTAAGCCAGTAACTAGGATTTTTTTTTTTAAATTTGAGAAAATAATTATCTTTTGAAGATCCAAACATTGAAAATTTGCAATTAAGTGGGATAAACTATATTCTTTTTGAGAATTTGCTTTGCTCAAATGTTCCTTCGGGCACCCTCTTCCTAGATTGTTCCAATATTTTCGACCTGTTGAAAAACATGGCCGCCAGGGGGCAGAGCTTGTTTTCCTTACATGTGCATTGTTTAAACTTTAAACATTTTCTTGTTCAAAGTTACTGGCCCGATTTGAAGATAATTCAGCACAAGTGTTCCTAATGGGGGACCTTCTACCAAGATTGTTCTGATCCGTTGAAAACCATGGCCGCTAGGGGCGGGGCTTGTTTTCCTTATATGTGCATTGTAAAAGCTTTGAAAGTCTTCTTGTCCAAAAGTACTTGCCTAATTTAAAAATAATTTGGCACAAATGTTCATTGGGTGACCCTCTACCAAGATTGTTGGTTGTTTTTTAGATTGATGAAAAACATGGCCGCCAGGGGGTGGGGCATGTTTTCTTTATATCTTATATAGTGAAAACTTCAAAAGATCCTCTTATAAATCAACGGTCCAATTTGAAAATAATTTGACACAAAATGTTCCCTGTGAGACCCTCTGCCAAGAATGTTCAATTTATTCTGATCCGTTGCTTGTTTTCCTTATATGTATACTATAGAGTAAAAAAATTGAAAACTATTGAAGTTCTATTAAATCCGGTGAGCTATATAGGGACATATCATGGCAGTCTTGTTTATTGATGGCATTTGGGTGTATAGCCTTGGTTAACTGACCCAGGTCAACCTTCTTTACTCAGGTTGTCTCTGGTATGTGTTAACCATTTCCCACATACAGATGCTTTTTGACACCTCTACAGCAGACTTTTGAAACATTGTGACAAATGAGCAATTTCTCTTTTGCCAAAATATTTTCACCTATATTCAATTGATATACTTTCGTTTACAGATTAATTTCAAGTCTTTTACAAGATGATTTTAAAGTTGCCCACTGCAGATGTGTTGTATGTGGGAAAGGGTTTTATACATGGAATGGTTGAGTGTTTAAAACTTTATGTATCGATTCCCATTAAAATGTCGGAATAGGGTCATTATAGGTTACATGTAGTATCTCACATCTAGGCCATGCAAAATGGTAGGTAACTCCAATAAGACTTATACAATTTATGATATTAACTCCCTTTTCAGCTCATGACCTTCTTTATGAGTAATGCCTCATTGTTCCCTTTCCAGCATACAACAAATCTGCAGCAGACTAATTTGAAAACATATTGGCAAAATGGGACAAAATGAGACAAAATGAGAAATTGCTCATCATTGAAAATGTTTTCAAAAGTTATCTGATGAAGAGGTGTATGAAAGCGTTTGTATGTGGGAAAGGGTTTAACATTCTGGTACCTTTTTTTGTGGACGTTTTGTAAGGTAAGGTTGCACTTGACGTAGGGATCCCTCTTCCATGGTCTGTCCAACGATCCAATCAGTCTTTCCATCATGTTTTGCATTAATTGGACATATGAACTTTGTTACTGTTTGGATGATTCACTTTTGCAATTGAAACACTCATACATGAATATTAAAACGATCATAACTCCAATCTGCATATGTTTTTAATGATCTCCCTTAATTATCCCCTCGGTTACGAAGTAAGCGAGAAAGGGATATAGTAACAGGACCGTCCGTATGTATGTATGTATGTATGTGTGTCCTTCCGTCCGTAACAAACCTTGTCATCACTCTACACTAACCATTTCTTGACAGATCTTAACCAAACTTTGTATAAAGTAAGTATATGGTAACATCTTGAAGCCTATTGATTTTCAAGGTCATAAGTCAAAGGTCAAGCCCAAAATTGGACTTGCAATATTTTCCGTCCGTAACAAACCTTGTCATCACTCTACACTAACCATTTCTTGACAGATCTTAACCAAACTTGGTATAAAGTAAGTATATGGTAACATCTTGAAGCCTATTGATTTTCAAGGTCATATGTCAAAGGTCAAGCCCAAAATTGGACTTGCAATATTTTCCGTCCTTAACAAACCTTGTCATCACTCTACACTAACCATTTCTTGACAGATCTTAACCAAACTTGGTATAAAGTAAGTATATGGTAACATCTTGAAGCCTTTTGATTTTCAAGGTCATAGGTCAAAGGTCAAGCCCAAAATTGGACTTACAATATTTTCAGCTGTGGCAGCCTTGTCACAACTCTACACTGACTATTCATTGACCGATCTTAATAAAACTTATTATACAGTTAGTTTATGAGATGTCTTGAAGCCTATTGGTTTTCAAGGTCATAGGTCAAAGGTCATGCCCAAAATTGAACTTGATTGAACTTACAATATATCTCAGCTGTGGCAACCTTGTCACCACTCTACACTGACCATTCCTTGACAGATCTTATCCAAACTTGGCATACAGTTAGTTTGTGACAATATTTTGAAGCCTATTGATTCAAGGTCATAGGTCAAAGATCGAAGTCAAAAATTGGACTTAAATATTTAGATCACAAGAGAACTCAATGTGATGATTGAAAGCCGAGGGGATGCATCCGCTTTGCGGTGCCCTTGTTTCAGTATTTTTTGTTCATCCATTTTTCACTTCAATTAAGTTTCATTCTTATGTCCACTTTCCTCTGGTACTAAATGGCTTGACTTTGGAACTTCAAGGGTCTAATTCACTGGCCAAGTCAATAACATACATAAAGTAGCAATCTTTCCTTTCAGGTTTTTTTTTCACTTTAAGGGGAATGGTGGCGGGGCCCTTTGAGAGGGGAAAAATAGCGTCTTAAGTCTAAAATAGGGGAAAAAATACATCAACAAAATATTCTTGATTTCATAACTGTATTGTTACATAACTAGCAACAGAAACATATGATAGAAACATAAGAGGTCAATTGATCTGTCTTTTTGACTGAAAACATCAATAACACACTGAGTTCGGAGATTTTGGGTACATGTACCCACTGCCTTTGGAAATTTGGGGTACACAGTAACAATAAGGGGTACAGATATAATAAACAAGGAAATGTTGATTTTGTTCTTTTTTATCATCTCCCTCTTCACATTCAAGGAAAACTTAATAGATTGACTAATTAAAGAGAAAGTACAAATTAAGATTATCATTGAAAGTAGACAAAAGTATGAGCAATATATCCCTCTCCCAGTGTTTTTAAAATGTGTCTGTTGTAGACAAAAAGAAAAATATCTGCAAAGGACAAACAGAACATCTGCATTCTGTTCTCTTCAATTCAGGCTCTGTTGATGTACTGGCAACCTGCTTGTCTGGTGATGTTTTATTTTCTGCAAAGTAAAGCATGCCAAGATGAATCGGCAAATACCACTGTGTAATCATGTAAAAAGAACGTGTGTCACTATTAAATGTATTTAAATTCAATTTGAAAAATAAAAGATACGATGGTTACTTCGCCATAAAAAGGATCCGAAAAAAGCGCATCCGAATATACGTCTAGTTTTACTCTAGTTTCACTTCATCATATTTCGATTTTTAATCGTAACGGGACTAATTAATGACTAGCTCTTTAAAATAGGACATTTTCTTTTATTTCAATATCTTCGCTTACTGTTTATCGGTTGGAAGAAGGTAAATGTATTGTCTTTTTTTGTTCATTTCGCCCGCGCAGACGATGCAACGTTTTGGATACGTAATCGCCCTTCCCAAATCGCAACTTCTCGATAATGAGTTGTGCACTGCTTGGCTGTTTACGTCATATTTGACATACTGATCATGTGACCAGTTTGTACATTGCTTATTGGCTTGTCGAAGTTGAACAATGACAACTGATTGTTCAATCGGATATTTCCGTATAATATATTAAAGAACAGTTGAGATGTGACGAAACGATCCGATGCATTTCCGATAAAGATGGGTTTTCCCATCCACAAATGGCCCATTCAGCCCGATCGTATATTTTCATAGTTGAAAGACTTGAAGCCGCAAATTGAAAGGCAACAACAATAAAAATAATAGAATAGAGTGTCTTATTTCTTCATATTAATTTTACGTGCATGTACCCCTCAACATCAGAACTTTTACGTGCATGCTGATTATTTTACGTGATTCACGCGCGAATGGGCATGCTGAGTCACTGGAAAAAAATTGTCTGTTAGGAGGGGAATTTTTTTTCAAAAAAGGGGAAAAATATATACTTTTCAGTGAGGGGAATGGGGCCGAATATCGGCCCCAAAAAGGCCCTAAAAAAAACCTGCCTTTTCCAACAATATTTTCAACTAAGCGTCCTATAATCAATGTTTACAATTTTGAAATTATCAAGGCCAAAATAGGAAAGTGACTTTAACCCTTTCCCCCATACGACACTTCTGCAGGAGACGACTTAAAACATATTTTGTCAAAAAATAGAAATCTCTGTAATTGAATGGATAACCTATGACTAAAAGTGGAAAACATTGTGGCCCGTTCTGAGCAATTTCTTCTTTTGTCACTTATGTTTTCAAAAAGCCATTATTCTGCTGCAGAGGCATCAAAAAGCGTCTATATGAAGGAAAGGGTTAAATTAAAGGATAACTTTTTATACGCCCGTTTTGAAAAAACGGATCGTATTATAGTTTTGCCTGCGTCGGGCGGGCTGGCGGCGTCCAGTATGTTGTCAGCTCAATAACTTAAGAAGCCTTTGTCCAATCATCACCAAATTTGGTCAGAATGTGTATTGGGATAATATCTCGGACAAGTTTGATAACTAGCCATATCGCTTAAGTCAATCGAGAGTTATCGCCCATTAATTATAGAAATTACCCAAAATTGGTCTTGTCAGCTCAATAACTTTAGAAGCCTTTGTCCAATCATCCCCAAATTAAGTTAGAATGTGTATTGGCATAATATCTCGGACAAGTTTGATAACTAGCCATATCGCTTTAGTAAATCAAGAGTTATTGCCCTTTTATCATAGAAATTACCTAAAATTGGGATTGTCAGCTCAATTACTTTAGAAGCCTTTGTCCAATCAACACCAAATTTGATCAGAATGTGTATTGGAATAATATCTCAGACATGTTCGATAACTAGCCATATCGCTGTAGTCAATCAAGAGTTATCGCCCTTTAATTATAGAAATTACCCAAAATTGGTCTTGTCAGCTCAATAACTTTAGTAGCCTTTGTCCAATCATCACCAAATTTGACTAACAGTGTCTGCTCTCTAAATTTGCCTGATGTACAACCAATTATCACTATACTTAATTGGTCTCAAAAAAACAGGATGGGCGTATTTTGTGACATTTGGCGCTCTTGTTAATAAAGGTGAAAGCATTGTTGTGAAAGGGGAAATTGAGAAATTTCTCCTTTTCAACAGTGTTTTCAAAAAATGTATGCTGCATGCAGAGGCGTCAGAAAGTGTTATAAATCATAAATGGTATTTATGTGAAGATTATAAACTGGTGAGTTTTATGTACCTAGTAACCGTAGGTCATATTTTATTATTAACTATATATATATACATGTATATTTAGTATTGTGACCATTTCCTACATGCATAAGACAAAATTTGCATTTTCTGAAAACATTGTGGGGAAAAGAGAAATTGCTCATGATGAGCACTTTCTCCCTTAACCCCAACATGTTTTACCCTTTTTGTTCTTTCATTTTGAGAGATCATGCAATCCATTCCATGCATAATTACATCAAGTCATCTGCTGCAAATTCTTTCAATATGGGAAAGGGATAAACAAAAGTTCACCTAAAAACTTAGAATGAACTTTGGCAATTTCATTGGATATAATAACGTTTGTACTTTGAACAAAAGAGTCATAGGTAGTTTATTGCATGCAAACACTTTTTGATCATTTAAATCTTTCCAACCTACAAAAAATATGTATCAGAAGACTTCACCTTTTGCCAAAATGTTTTGATAGTCGTTTTCTGCAGATCAGTCAAATTTTGTGTCTGCCTATTAGAAAGGGTAAAAACAGTTTGACTGTATCAGTGTCTGAATGTCATAATGCTCGATTGAACGGTTGCTCAATGCTGGTTTTCAAAGCAATTTAGGCTCATTCGAAGTTACCAACTAATAGACTTTTCAAGTATTCCGGGATAGACATATAATGGCACTTAAAGTTACAAAAAAGCTTCAATATTGACATGAAATATTTGAATCACAGTCTGTAAATCTAAATAATCATGCTTCTTGTCTTGTTCTGATATTGTTCAAGCACATAATAATGTCACTAAACAGTGTTGTTGTTTCTTTTTTTCTGTAATTTTTTCCAAAGCTCTAGATAAGGGGCGTATTTCAGGTTCTAGAACGTTTAATTGACAATAACTCCCTGTATTGTGGCAAACTCCTCCTATTCTAGGCTTCCATTTTCAATGTTGATAATATCACAAATTTTGTATTTCCAATGAACAGTCATAGCATTCAAGCTTTGGCACTATCGATGATATATATGAGCCCATCTGGCGATTATAGGTCTTAACCCTTTTAGGTCCCACTAAGCAGACGCATTTTGAACGAGCATTTACTCTCTGTCTATTTGTAATATTTAATCCAAGATGCAACTTTTAGCAAAAAGCTGTAAATGTAGCCTCACTATAGTTTTACGGTAATTTAGCTTAATATGAATCCTTTTTAGTGGAGTCAATAACTTGAATAATTAAGACCCAAAATTGCCAGACATGGCTCATAGATATTATTTGAATGATTCACTGGCTATTTTTTCTCTGGTTCTCTATATTATTTCCAATTCAATTATATAAAAGTTGTATATGTTACTAGATTCATTGTACTAGATATTATAAATTATCACACAGTTTTTTACTATGTCAAATTTAAACCTAACTTCCACATATCGGCTTCATAGCGATCATGTTTTCCGCACAAGTTAAAGGCAAGTTAACCACTTTCAAAAGGGCTTCGCACACTCCTTTCAAAGGTTCTATGCAAGCTGAGAATGGTAGCAGGAATATGTACCACCAGGCTACAAAAAACGCAATCGGCCATCCGAGGAAAATGAGGATCAGGAACCATAGTATCGCCCATAAAATTCCCATCCCTCCGCTACCGCTACCTTCACCTTGACCTTCACCACTACCCATGATTGCTAAATATCAATAACAGTTATTCCTTCTCTGTTTAGTAATTGTGTGTCTCTGGAAATAGAAAAAAAATAGTTTAATGTTTGATGTCAATAATGTAAAATGATATCATCATTATTATCTCAAAAGCTCTAAACAAGGGGTGTTTTGCTTGTTCTAAAATGTCTTATTTGACTTACAAAACCTATGTTGTATTTCATGGTATGTTTTCAAAGTCCCTGTTGCAGATTTGTTGGGAAAAGGTTATAGAGAAGAAAACTTTGTTGTTATGCTAACCAAGGTTACACTGCACCTAAGTGCAGTCTGATCTGTGTCAACATTATCAGCAAATATTGTTATTTAAGTTACATATATACAGCAGGTAACTAGGAATAATATGTTTTTTTCACAAACCAATTTATGATTTTGGTCCTTAAATATTATCAGATCTATATTGATAGCCTTGAATAAGTTCTTGAATTTCATCTTGAAACATAAGTGAAACTCTTTGTTTTGGTAATACATTATATGAAAGGATGAGAGTCAGATGAACCTTTTGTCACTTAATAAATACATCAAATCTAAGTACAGCAGGCCACTTTGAAAGCATTTTGGGAAAACTATGGAAATCTCCATAAATAAATGTATAATTATTGTGTAAAGTTGAGAACATTATGAGCAGATCTCGCCAACTTTTAAAAGTTGACTGTTGAGGATCATAATTATGTCATAATGAAAAGGGTTGAAATATTTGTTCAATAGCATGCATGGTAACAAAATGTGCCCAACCCTCACAGCAAATACTAGATGTTTGTCATGTAAACATAGTACTACACTCTCTAGCTCACTCAGTCGATAACAGTTGTAAACTCTTACCCACATACAACTAATCTGCAGCAGACCACATCTAGATGAAAACATCTTGACAAAATATGATATCTCTATAATTATAAAGCTACAATTAATGAATAAAGATGAAAACATTGTGAAAAAAGGAGAAATTGCTCGTTTTCATATTTTTGCCAAGACTGTTTCCAAAGTGGTCTTTTTCAAGTTTACTCCATGTGGGAAAGGATTTATACCTGTTGTACATGTGTATGCAACTCTTGCCATCCAACTAAGCAACGATTTTGAAACACTGTTGGGAAAGCAGCAGCAGCAGCCGGCCTGAGGTCATTATATAGATTAGCAACATCTGTTTTTTTCCACAATAAATTCACGTTTCTTTTTCATACCTTATTTTTCCATACAGTAAGTCATTTCATAATTTTGTTTGCTACCCATTTCCTTTAATAATTTCTGTTTATTATGTTAAAGGTATTTCATTCACTCTATGAAATTCCACAGTAAATAGAGAATAAATGGTTTATATTGTATATCTTGATTTGAAACTTGATTTGCACTATAAGGTAATTAGTTTTTAAAAGCTGTTACAAAATCAAAAAGTGATTGATTGATTGGAGTTAAACACTGTTGCAAGTCCAGTTATATCATGGGGGCAAGATCACCTACCTATAAATGAGTGTTTCCTGGCTTTCTTACACCAGTACACCGCACAATATTCATCCTAGGCAACTGGCTACCATCCCACATTGAATTTTCAACTCATTGGAAAAGAATAAATACCGTTAATTAAATTTTGTCAATTATCAGGATGGATGATGAATTATTTGCACCAATAACAAGTTTGTGTGAAAGCTTAAGATATTTAACCCTTTCCCTCATGCGACAGTTATGCTGCATAGGACTTTGAACATATTTTGTCAAAAGATTGAAAATCTCTTTAATTGAATGGATAACCTATGACGAAAAGTGGGAAACATTGTGGCAAAAGTAGAAATTGCTTGTTTTGAGCAATTTCTTCTTTTGTCACTATGTTTTCAGAAAGCCTCCTGCTTAGAGGCGTCAGAAAGCATCTATATACGTTGGAAAGGGTTAAGATATTTAAGGATTGAAGAGGTGTAAAACTGGTATTTTTCACATAGTTTAATTTATTACTCAACCAAACCCGTCGTTATTGGAATGAGGTGATTAATTTGAATACCGCAAGATTGCAATTATGATTTAAAACTCATTTAAATACTTTAGAACAAGAAGTGGGCGTATTATCTACAACTGGGAACTTTCCTAGGAATGGCAGCTTCTACTTGGTAGAAACTATTCTCTTTTTTATTTACCAGCGAAAGAAGCAAGAAATGATCTTTCTTATTTTGACTTGATGTTTTCAATTTTTAATATATTATCCCCCCTTTCCCACATAAACCTAATCTGCAGCAGACGACTTTAAAATCATCCAAGCAAAAGTATGGAAAGTTTCTAAGCATGTTAGAATAATTATTGAATAGAGTTGAAAATATTGTCGCAATTTCTCCTCTTAATTGTCACAATTTGTTTTCAAATGACGTCGTTACTGCAGAGGCGTCAGAAAGCGTCTGTTTGTGGGAAAGGTTTTTTTTGCTTTCCATCTATATCTATTTGAATAGTTTAGAATTTATAATGAATTATGAACGAGATTAGAGTGTAACATGGAATGAAACATCAGCCAATCAATTAATTCTGTTATAATATTGAGGATTGACCATTTTATGTTTGAGGTTAAGTTGTGTTGATGTTAGGTGATAAGGAATACTATTATACAAGATTTGTTGACTTATTCAAATGAACTTTAAATAACCATCAAATAAATTATGACCATAATAAAGCTTATCTGATTTTGTTGGTGCTGTAACACTTTTTTTTACCATTTTCCAAAAGCAACAAATCTTCAGCAAACAAATGTGAAAAATCTCAATGGCAGTCATCTGCTGCAGTTGCCACAAAATGTGGCTGCAGGTTGAAAAGGGTTAACCCTTCCCCTCATACGGCAATTCTGCAGCAGACGACTTTGAACATGTTTTGTCAAAAAATAGAAAATCTCTATAATTGAATGGATAACCTATGACAAAAAGTGGAAAACATTGTGGCAAAAGGAGAAATTGCACGTTTTGTGCAATTTCTTCTTTTGTCACTATGTTTTCAAAAAGCCTTCTGCTGCAGAGGCGTCAGAAAGCGTCTATATGAGGGAAAGGGTTAAAAGAACTGTCACCGTGATAAGAGTCAAGTACATGTAGATGCATCAATTGAAGCATCTGCTCACAAGATATATTAACCCTTTCCCTGATACGACAATTCTGCAGCAGACGACTTTGAATGTATTTTGTCAAAACATAGGTTATCAATGTATCCATTGATAACCTATGACAAAAAGTGGAAAACATTGTGGCAAAAGGAGAAATTGCACGTTTTGTGCAATTTCTTCTTTGGACACTATGTTTTTAAAAAGCTGTCTGCTGCAGAGGCGTCAGAAAGTGTCTATATGAGGGAAAGGGTTAACCCTTCTTTCCCACAGACAAAAAAACTGCAGCAATTGTATGGAAAATCTTTATAGATGGAAGTTAAATTATTGAAATAGAGTTGAAATCATTATCCCAAAAGAAGAAATTGCTCCTTATGAGCAATTTCTTCTTTTGCCACAATGTTTTCAAAAGTGGTCTGCTGCCATCATAGGCATCAGATAGTGTCTGTATGTGGGAAAGGGTTAATCAGTTTCAGTGTCTGTTCCCAGGATATTAATTCAATCAGTATTCATGTGCATATATAATGTCCCAAATTATGGGCCCACATGAACTTGAGCCAAGGACTAGTGGACCACTCGGATCATGAGGATGGTTCTTTACCCTTTTAGTCATGTATCTCATGTATGCCTTCAAAACTTGTTGCTAACAATTATTGTCAATAGGTCTGGTGATAATTTCCTTTTATCCTTTCCCACATAAAAACAAATCTGCATGCAGTAGTTACACTGAAATTGAAAACATTTAGTAATTACTCCTTTTACCATGATGTTTGCAAAAGCAATCTGCTGGCTGATGCGTCATAATATACCTGCAGGTGGGAAAGGGTTAATCAAACACTTGACTACATAAATTCATTGGTCAAGAAACGAACATTGTAATTATTTCAGCAAACAAATTGCAGCTATTTTTGAATGATATTATTTATTTCAGCCATAACTAACATGGTAAAGTAAAGTCATGTTTGCTGACGATAAATACTCGGATAAAATCTATCCCCTCGAATTACCAAGTTGAGTGCATGGTCAACAAAAGACTACTTTTGATGCATTAAAGCGTCTGACAACTTTTGAAAACATTTTGGTAAAAGTAGAAATTTACTCAAATTGAGCAATTATCTACTATTGCCTCAATGTTTTCAACTGTATTGAAATCATTTAACCCTTTCCCTCATACGACAATTCTGCAGCAGACGACTTTGAACGTATTTTGTCAAAAAATAGAAAATCTCCATAATTCAGAATGGATATATAACCTATGACAAAAAGTGGAAAACATTGTGGCAAAAGGACGTTTTGTGCAATTTCTTCTTTTGTCACTATGTTTTCAAAAAGCCGTCTGCTGCAGAGGCATCAGAAAGCGTCTATATGAGGTAAAGGGTTAATTTTCCAGATGTATGACTATAGACAAAAAAGAGCAGGGTTAATTAACCCCCCTTTCCCACTTGTAGACACGTTCTGACGCATCTGCAGCAGACGACTTTTGAAAAACTTGTGACAATAGGTGAAATTGAGCAATTTCACCTTTTGCCTCTTATTGTTTTCAACTTTTTTTTAGTAATGATACGTACTTTCCTTTACAGAGATTTTCCATGTTTTTGCATGATTGTTTTCAAAGTCGCCCTGCAATGATGAGCAATTTCTCCATTTTTCCATTATCCAGCTTTATTCAATAATACTGCTGACATTAACAGTTGATTGACCCAAAATTTAGCCCAGATGTTTTCAAATTCGGCTATAATAGATTTGTTGTTTGTGGGAAAAGGTTATTATAATTCATTCAGCATAATTTGCCAGAAACATAATTAAATATTTATTTTATATAGAGTTAAATTTCAATATTTTTGACAAGTTATTTTCAAAGTCGTCTGCTGCAGATTTATTGCAAGTGCATATGGGAAAGGATAAAGAGATATATAATGCTTTCTGACGCCTCTGCAGCAGATGACTTTTGAAAACACTGGGACACAATGTTTTCCACTCTATGATACTTGCATTTATAGAGATATTCCATATTTTGATTTTGCTGTTTTCAAAGTCGTATGCTACAGATTTGCCGTATGTGGGAATGGGTTAAGAGATAATATAACCCAGACACCTCAAGGTGTTAGTTGATTAACCCTTTCCCACATATAGACGCTTTCTGACGCCTGAGACTGCAGAAGACGACTTGAGAACAATGTGACAAAATGAGAAATTGCTCATGATGAGCAATTTCTCCTTTGGCCACAACGTTTTCAACTCTTTTCACTAATTATATTTGCAATTATAGAGATTTTCCATAGTTTTGAGTAAACATTTTCAAGATCGTCTGCTGCAGATTTGCCGTATGTGGGAGAGGGTTAAAGTCCTTTATCAGTTCATGAATATTCACACCAACAATTACAAAATTTTCACTTGAGGGGGTTTAGTCTTTCTGTCCAAACTTTTTTTTTTTTTTTTAGTTCAAACTTATTTATTTTACATCGATTGCAAAGCTTTAAATTAGCTTTCAGCTTATATATAGTTTAATCCCAACGTCAGAACCCGCTCATCACAGGACTGGAACCGGGACCTTTGGTACGAGAGGCCGTCGCTCTACATCTGCACCACTGTCTTCCACTTTGTGGAGACAGGTAGAACATCCTTGAATAAATGGTGACAAGCATTGGTGATGTGAGACCTAAGATTAGATCCAGGCTCCAATAGTATGACAGGGCTCTCACGAGGGGGCGATTTGGGCGAAGTGGTCGCCTAAAAGTTTCTGACTTCGCCCATTCACTCGATCAAAGCGAAGTCGACTTCGCCCAAAATCTCAGTCAAAGCGAAGTTGACTTCGCCGACAATTTTGTCCTAGCATCGGACACTGTTAAAATGATCACGGTCACGCACCATGTCGAATCGATGTAGGCCTATACAGTTCGATATACACAGTTGCGTAATCAGTTATTTGACAACTGAGAGTGTATATCCATTAAAAGCTGAAGAATCGAATCATTTAACACACACAATGACGTAGAACCAATCAAAATCGTGCACTTTAGTCCAATTTGCATAATCAAAGTACCGAATGTCATATCAAATAGTATGACGCCCCCTGATAAAACATTAAATACGTATCCGATGTAAATGAGATGGAAGTCGAATTATGTTTTAACCCTTTCAATAGTATAAATAATATTATGAATCTATTCATGGTTTAACGAGATAATCGTCTTCAATAATTGAGAAAATGAGATTTTTTAGAGATTTTTTTAGGGGTTTCATAATAAATGCTGTAGCATGGGGGTGTCATACTATTTGGAATTAACCAATCAAAAGACAATACCTCAATTCTACTTGTAAAGAGTGTGTATGTTTAGCCGATACAAATAATTTACGTTGTTTATGACACTTACGACAGACTAATTTACAAAATGCCTGAAACCTTTACACGGCGAGTAAAATGTAGCTTCATTAATTATATTTCGGCGACTTTAGAACACAATGTTCGGATCGCAAACCCGGTACAAATAATTTACATTGTTTATGACACTTACGACCGACTTCTTTATAAAATGCCTGACACACGGAATGGCGAGTAAAAGGTAGCTTCATTAATAATTTCTGCGACATTAGAACATAATGTTCGGATCGCAACTACTCTTAGGGAAAAACAATTTTAGAACTTCATGTGATAATCATAATTAAAATAAAATAATAAAACATTCATCTTTGTTTAAGTAAATGTGTTCTATCCCAAACGATGAGATGCGGTTACGACGCGTAACGACACAAAAAGAGATGTAATTTCTCCCTTAAGTCTCCCCACTTCTCCCTAAAGTCTCCCCACTTCGCCCTAAATTGCCCGGAGGGGGAAGTCACTTCTCCCTAAAATTTAAGCCTAGTGAGAGCCCTGGTATGATAGAGTGCCATTGAGCAACTTTAATGCAACACTTTCTTTCCTAGTTGTCTCTTTCACCATAGGATCACGAATAATAACGCTACAGTGTACTGTTGCCTAGATATTACTGAAATATTGTGAAATATTGCTGAAAATGGCTTAAAAATTTCAATTTAATTCTAACTTTCCCCTCATCTGTATTTTATTGTCATACATCATCTCGAAAGATATTTGACACCTATGTAACTATGTTTAACAATAGTAGAACCAAAGTAGCTTCTATCACATAATGGAAACAAATTCAATCTGTGGGAATGTGGAAGATAATTGCTTAACCCTTTCCCTTATACGACAATTCTGCAGCAGACGACTTTGAACGTATTTTGTCAACACATAGGAAATCTCCATAATTGAATGGATAACCTTAAAGCTATGACAAAAAGTGGAAAACGTTGTGGCAAAAGGAGAAATTGCACGTTATGTGCAATTTCTTCTTTTGTCACTATGTTTTCAAAAAGCCGTCTGCTGCGTCAGAAAGCGTCTATATGAGGGAAAGGGTTAAATTCTACTTTTTCCACAATACTTTCAAGTCATCCTTTGCAGAGATGACTCTCTTCTGTTTGCATGACAGAAGGAGTAACTTTTAATTATTAGAAAGAAATGTTTCTGTCTTGGCTACCATTGTTACTACTTTTCAATAAATCATATAATTAACATGACTGTAAATACAGTGGAACCTGTGTATAAAGACCACCCATGGGAACACAACACTATGGTCTTTGTCCACAGGTGGTCTTTAATTGCAGCATCATTTATGCAGAAAACTTGTGATTGGGAAATTAAAAGTGTGGTTACTATAGACAGAGAATTGCTATTCAAAGGTGGTCTTAAGCACAGGTTTTACTGTATACATAGACATATATATGTGAAATGTAATTGAACAAAAATTCTAAAACGTTAACTGAAAAAATATACTGGCTGCTATACATTTTCTTACTGTGAGAAATCCAGTATCCTATAAGGTTTAAATCTAAGTTCACATCAACTTTTATAAACAATTTATTTACACAAATGTCACACCTCTGTAGGTATTTTTTTTTCTGAAATTTTGATTGACTCGCTTACCCCCCCCCCCCGACTTCACTTTCGAATTTTAAGGTAAAAAAATGCGTCTTATAACCGAGTATTTACGGTATACAATGTGAGGATTGAAAAGAGTGAAGGTTATTTGTAATTTCTCTCCTCTGCATCAGGTCAAAGCCACGGTACCAAAGCATTTTAATTGTCGATCCAGCGGTTTTAAGTTTGAACCAATACTATTGGATAGAGTTGAAAACATGGTGACAAATGAAGAAATTTCTTCTTTTGTCCCCATGTTTTCAAAATGCCGTCTGCTGCAGAGGTGTCAGAAAGCGTCTATCTGATGAAAAGGGTTTATCTCCTCTGTATCAGAGGATGTTGAAAAATGTTATTAAATGAAAAATGTACGATAATCATAAGATGAATAATATATGATGAGCAATTTCTCATTTTGCCACAATTTTTTCAAAGGATGTTTGCTGTATAAGCGTCAAAACACATCTGCATGACTGTGAGAAAGGGTTAATTTATTTACCAGATTAAATCTCAAACTCTGTATAATTTGCTGTATATTCATGATCATCAAAAGTCCAAACATATGCATGTGAAAAAGATTAATTTATTTACTAGCTTTGTATGGTTTGCTGTTTTATGCATCAAAACACATCTCCAATACAATAGATCTGCAGCAGCTGACTTTGAAAACATCCAAGCAAAACTATGGAAAATCTCTATAAATGAAAGTGTATTTATTGAATAGAGTTAAACATATTGTTGCCAAAGGTGCAATTGCTCATCATGACGTTGTTAAAAGTTGTCTGCTGTACGTAGAGGCGTCTAAAAGCGTCATCATGTGAGAAAGGATTAATTTATTTACTAAAATAAAACACTACCTGTGTATAATAAGCTGTATATGCATCAAAAGTCCAAAACACATCTGCATGTGAGAAAAGGTAAATTCATTTACTAGAATAAATCATTACCTGTGTATATATGTTGAGAGCCGGTTGCTATCTATAGTCCTATACTGATACTGACTGTATGATAAAGGTAAAGAAATTCAATACATCCTAACACCAGTGGGGGATATTACTGATCAACCAGGTATATCTGACTACTCATTTAAATATAACAGCCCTGTGCTCCTGTTGCTAGACAACTTCAGTCATACATCCTTTACCTAGCTCCTTGTGAAACAAAATTAGTGCTCCTTAACCCTTTCCCACATACAACGAATCCGCAGCAGACGACTTTAAAAATGTCTGCTAAAAGATATGGAAATCTCTATAATTGTAGTAATTGTAGAGATAATAACTGTAAAAAGTTGAAAACTTTGTGGCAAAAGGTGAAATTGCTCGTTTTGAGCAATTTCTCCTTTTGTCACAATGTTTTCAAAAGTCATATGCTGCAGATGTGTCAAAATGCGTCTACAGGTGGGATCGAATGGCTTAAATTGAAAGAGATATTATTTCAGAATACATTGTGGAAATAGTAGAACTTTAACCATTTCCTTTATACAACAAATCTAACATGGAGTCGTCTTTGAAACATTTAAGCAAACATTATTGAAAATCTCATTTAATGAAAGTATATAATTATTGAAAATATATATATATTAGAAATCCCCTTATATGAAAGGACAATTATAGAATAGAGTTGAAAATATTGTAGCAAAACAGGAAATTGCTCATCACACTAAAGTCAGGCATGCCGGAATATGAACACTTTCCCACATAAAACAAATCTTAAACGGACGAATTTGAAAAGATTTATGCTTAAATAAATAAAAGTATATATACATATTGAACTGAGTTGAAAACTAATTAGTCACAAAAAGAAAAGTTGCTCATTATGAACAATTTCTCCTTTTGCCAAAATGTTTTCATAAGTTGTCTGCTGCAGAAGCGTCAAAAGGCATCTGAATGTAGGAAAGAGTTTAATGAGTTGACAACATTTCTAAGGATGTCATTTAAGTAAACAAATTTGACAGTTTAACAGTTATTATCATTTATAGGTTATATGTCTGATAAGACGAAAATGCATACACCCAGATGTCATAGTGACATTGTAACAATTTGTTAACCCTTTCCCTCATATAGACGCTTTCTGACGCTTCTGCAGCAGACGGCTTTTTGAAAACATAGTGACAAAAGAAGAAATTGCTCAAAACAAGCAATTTCTCCTTTTGACACAATGTTTTCCACTTTTTGTCATAGGTTATCCATACAATTCAAGAGATTTTCCATTTTTTGGACAAATATGTTGAAAGACGTCTGCTGCAGAATTGTCGTATGAGGGAAAGGGTTAATTAACATTTTCTCCTGATAAGATCATGCAATGTTAAATTGCTCATCATCATGCCCCCTGCAAAAATTATTTTTTAAAAACATTGTGTCAAGGTTGATCTCAGGATTTGACATCAAGCAATCTGGTCATAAACTCAGAGAATTGTTCTGATACAGAGCTGAAAACAATTTTGGAAAATTGTTTTTTCTGTTTTAAGCATTTTCTCATTTTCCCTGCTGATTCAAGAGTTGTCTGAGTAAGTATACATGATTTATTATTGCAGTCTGCCTGCATTATACATCTGTAACACCTGGGACAGTTTCAAACCTTGCCTACATTCTGGCATTTTCTGATGCAGACCACTTTTGAAACATAATGAGCAATATCTCCTTTCGCCACACCATTTTCAACTCCATTTAATAATTATTGATATAGTAAAGGGGCTGTCCGTTTGTTTGTTTGTGAGTCTGTGCGTCCGTCCGTAACAACCTTGTGACCACTCTACACTGAACATCCTTTGACCGATATTAACCAAACTTGGTATACAGTTAGTATATGGCAAGGTCTAGAAGCCTATTAATTTTCAAGGTCATACGGTCAAGGTCAAAATTGGACTTTGACTATTTTCCCATATAACAACCTTGTGACCAATCTACACTGAACATCCTTTGACTGATCTTAACCAAACTTGGTATACAGTTAGTATATGGCAAGGTCTAGAAGCCTATTTATTTTCAAGGTCATACAGTCAAGGTCAAGGTTAAAATTGGAATTTGACTATTTTCCCATATAACAACCTTGTGACCACTCTACACTGAACATCCTTTGACCGATCTTAACCAAACTTTTAAATTTAATATCGAGGGGATGCATCCGCATAATTGAATGGATAACCTATGACTAAAAGTGGAAAACATTGTGGCAAAAGGAGAAATTGCACATTTTGTGCAATTTCTTCTTTTGTCACTATGTTTTCAAAAAGCTGTCTCCAGCTGCAGAGGCATCAGAAAGCGTCTATATAAGGGAAAGGATTAAGACACATTATTTTCAACTCTATTCTAAAATTATAACTTTATTCATTAAGATTTTCTATATTTTCCGCCACACGTGACCAGACTTTATTATAGTTTGCTGCTGATTAGTTCTATGTGTGAACTTATGAACGCTAAAATTCCTACATACAACAAATCTGCAGCAGATGACTTAATTTGAAACATTTAGTAAAAAAATTGGGAGCTCTGTATATATGAAAGAACAATCATTAAAAAAAGGGTGAAAAACATTAATTGTGGCAAATGGAGAAATTTCTCATCATCAGCAATTTTTTGCTTAATGCTTAACCCTTTCCCTCATATTGACTTTCTGACGCCTCTGCAGCAGACGGCAATTTCTCCTTTTGCCACAATGTTTTCCACTTTAAGTTATAGGTTATCCATTTAATTATAGAGATTTTCTATTTTTTCTATTTTTTGACAAAATATGTTCAAAGTTGTCTGCTGCAGAAATGTCATATGAGGGAAAGGGTTAAGAAAGTGTCATATTGGCATGACATGAGACTAAATGAGAGAGATTTCTAATGAGAGTGTTTTATGAATTGGGTAAATTTAATAGCAGTAAATTTTGAATTGCTGTCTACAATTTCTTTGAAATTTATTGGAGGATAACGAGAAAAATGGTTGGATTTTTTTTTTTCAACTGTCAGTTTAGTGAATTCATAAAAGTTATGATATCTGTATAAAAGTAACCCTTTTTCTGATATAAATTGACATTTGATGCTCTGACAACTTTTGAAAACATTGTGGGAAAAGGAGAAATTGCTTAAACGTGCAAGTTCAATTTTTCCTCAGATTGCAGTGACAATTACAAATTATGCATTTGGTAAGGGTGAATGAAATCCAAAACAAAGATATGAAAGTACAAATGTATATCTATGTCAAAAGTATAACGAAAGATGATTTTAAGATAACCTTTTCCCACATAACAACAAATCTGCTGCAAAAATATGGAAAGTCCTTATAAATGATCGTAAGTATATCTATGTCCAAAAGTATAATGAAAGATGATTGTAAGATAACCTTTTCCCTCATAACAACACATCTGCAGCAAAAATATGAAAAATCTTTATAAATGAAAGTATAATTATTGAAATAAAATTGAAAATATTGTGGCAAAAGGAAAATTTCTTCTTTTACCACATTGTTTTTTCAAAAGTTGTCTGCTGCAGATGTGTCACAAATTAATGCATCTACAAATGGAAAAGCGTTAATGAATTAAACAATTTATGCATATCAGACAAGTCTGCAGGATAAGAGCTGATATAATATTGACACTTCATTTGGTTTTGACAACTGTTGTTATGTATAGGTTTTCATTTAACCCTTTTTCCCACTTACAACAAATCAGAAGCAGACGTATTCTAGGCAAAATGTGAAAAAAACTCTCCAAAGACAAAGTTATGATAGAGGTCTAATTATTATTGTGTCGAGTCGAAAACATAAAGACAAAAGTCGAATTTGCTTGTTCTGAGCAATTTCTCTTTTTCCCACAATGATTTTAAATGTATTTTGCATGTAAGATTTAAGGATTACCCTGAAGGTGACAGAATCAGAGGAATGTTAAACTGGTTACGCCTTTTTCCGAAAAACCAAACATACTTTTTGTGTCACCTGCGTAGCATGGTAGGCACTTAGGGATTACTTTTTTTTTGTCCGGCGTCTGTCTGTCTGTCTGTCTGCCTGTCTGTCTGTCCATCCATCTGTCTGTCTGTCGTCACACTTTTTCGTCATGTTTTCAAATAACTTTTTTTCTACTCAAAGGATTGGATTGAAACTTCTGACAAATGTTTATATCAATGTGTGTGATGGGTTCACAAAAGGGGGATAATCCAAATATTTTTATATCAAGAGTTATTGCCCCTTTTCTGTCAAAAATTAAAATTTTCTGACAAGGCACAAGGCAGGTGACACACGTGCTCCGGCGAGCACTCCATTCTAGTTTATTTGCATTAACCCTTTCCCTCATACGACAATTCTGCAGCAGACGACTTTGAACAAAGGCCAGAAGAGCTGATGCCTTGGTGTGGTGTCCGTCGTCCGTGCATGAGTCCGTAAACAATTGCTTGTGAACACGATACAGTCTTCAGTTTTTATTGAATCTCAATCAAACTTATACAGTAGTTAACTCTACTGGCCAAAGGCCAGAAGAGCTTATGCCGTGGTGTGGTGTCAGTCGTCCGTTTGTGCGTCCATAAACAATTGCTTGTGAACGCGATACAGTCTTCAGTTTTGATTGAATCTCAATCAAACTTATACAGTTTAGTTAGATATCCATGAGAGCTCGGTTCCTTTCGCAAACCAGCCAGATCCGCCTATGCAAGACTGGATTATGGCCCTTGAAATTGTCAAAATTGCTATAATAGAGCTTGTGAACACAATAGAGGCTCCATTTACTATCTGATCTTCACCAAACTTACACAGTAGTTAGGTATAATCCATGAGAGCTTGGTTCCTTTTGCAAACCAGCCAGATCCGGCCATGCAAGACTGGATTATGGCCCTTGAAATTGTCAGAATTGCTATAATAGAGCTTGTGAGCGTGATAAAGTCTTCTGGTTTGATTGTATCTCAATCAAACTTATACAGTAGTTAGATATCCATGAGAGCTTGGTTCCTTTCGCAAACCAGGCAGATCCGCCCATGCATCTGGATTATGGCCCTTGAAATTGTCAAAATTGCTATAATACAGCTTGTGAACACAATAGAGGCTCCATGGATTTACTAACTAATCTTCAATAAACTCAGATAGTAGTTAAATAATGATTGGAGCTCCGTTCCTTCCGAAAACCAGCCAGATGTGCTCTTGCATGACTGGATTATGGCCCTTGAAATTGTTAAAATTGCTATAATACAGCTTGTGAACACAATAGAGCCTCCATTTACTTTTCAATCTTCACCATTCTTAGATAGTAGTTATATATTGATGAGAGCTTGCATTGTTCCTTTCGCAAACTGCCAGATCCGCCCAATCAAGACTGGATTATGGCCCTTGAAATTGTCAAAATTGCTATAATAGAGCTTGCAATGTGAACACAATAGAGGCTCCATTCATCTTCTGATCTACTCCAGATATTAGTTAAATATTGATGAGAGCTTAGTTCCTTTCGAAAACAAGCCAGATGTGCCCTTGCATGACTGCATGACCCTTGGAATTGTCAAAATTGCTATAATACAGCTTGTGAACACAATAGAGCCTCCATTTACTATCTGACCTTCACCAAACTTACACAGTAGTTAAATATTGATGAGAGCTCGGTTCCTTTCGCAAACCAGCCAGATCCGCCCATGCAAGACTGGATTATGGCCCTTGAAATTGTCAAAATTGCTATAATACAGCTTGTGAACACAAAATAGCCTTCATTTACTATCCAATCTTCACCATACATACATGCTCTGGATTGAAAATGACCAAAGAACCATACCAGTAGAGCATAGGCCCTCATGAGCCTCTTTTTGCAATATATGAAAGCGTCTAGATGATAAGACTGTTTTACAAAGGTTTAATTAAGAACATGATTTCATGCAGTGTACAAGTTAGACACGTCAGTACGTTCTAGCGTCAATTAGCAATCAATGCTGAAAGTGTAGCCGAATTGAGTTGGAGATCAAGCATTATGGTATATGCCTATATATATTGAAAATCGCAAGACTTATACACCAAAATACTGCTTGTTACTTTGCAGGCTTTTCTACACGATCGCCACAACTGTGCCATCGGCGCTTAGAATTTCTATCGTCACTATGTTTTCAAAAAGCTGTCTGCTGCAGAGGCATAAGAAAGCGTCTACATGAGGGAAAGGGTTAAAAGGGTTGAAGCAGTTCTGTTCATGGACTCAGCTGTGGTATTTGGCATCACATGGTTGATCCTGCTCGATACTGTCACTTCGTAGTGCCCTTTGGCAAAAAATATTGTGGACTTATAGATGAAATTAGCCAACTCTTTCTGGCTGTCAATCCAGAAGTTTAGAGTTTGAACCCTAGCTCGGCCAACAATTCTCGAAGTTCGACAAGTCAATGCAACAAACATCATTTGTCTACCACCAATGGTCTAACACTGTGAATGTGGAATAGCAGCCACATGTAAGAGATGGGAAAGACTTGTAATGTGGAGAACTGGTGTGAGAAAGCCAGGAAACACATGGGTTTGTGAACTTGTAAAATGTTGCTGTGATATGACTGAAAATTATTGAAATTTGCATTAAACCCAATTAATCAAGAATTCAGCCGACGTTATCCCTTATTCCCAGTTTCATTAAGACACACACTCAATTTTAGAGACCTCTAAGCATGTAAATTATACTAGATAGGCGACACCTTAAGGGTTTCGCGGGATAGAATGAGTGAAGAGGAGCAGAATTATACCGAACTACCAACTGGCCACACGCAATACTAAATATATATGGTATGAATATGTAATTTCAATTCTTACATGATTCAAAACGTAACAATTGATGACACTCAAGGTTTTTTGGCAACACCAAAATTATTTCCGCAAGTCTAAAAGATAAACACACCATACTATTGGTTTTAGCGCCAAAGCGATAACGTTATGACGTCATACCGCTGAAGTGCTGACGTGACGTCACTTTCCAAGTATTTGGTCACGTGAAAATATTTGATTCAAGAGCCCCTATTAAAAGCATTCTCCAACTATCAAAACTAAATGTATGAGAAATTTAAAAACCGCTGTTTGAACTGGATATTGGACAAGTTTCAGTATGAATTTCAGGTCTCTAGCTGAATCCGTTTTTTGCTAGTGCGAGATCTACAGAAATATGTAGTCAAAATGTCGATTTTTCGGGTTTTAACCTTAAAAATCTCTGAAACTAGATTTTTCCCAGATATAACGAACACGCCCAGACCTAGATCGCATTGAGTTCTATAAGTGTGGCTAATTTCAGCGAAATCGTTCTCACCGATTTCTTTGTCCCCAGATCGCTGAATTTTACAACACATTGTGTCCCAATAGCCGTATAGACATTTGTTCCATAGAACAGAATAGAATAATTCTGTTCCACTACACTCATTCTATATTTAAATTGGGTATAAATTTTATATATACCATACTAGAAAGGCGACACCTTAAGGGTTTCGCGGGATAGAATGAGTGGAGAGGAGCAGAATTGCATCCGAACTACCAACCGACCACACACAATGCTGAATATATTATTTCGATTCTAACATGATCCAAAACGTAACAATTGATGAAACTAGTATTTTGCAACACCAACATTATCTCCGTAAGTCTAAAAGATAAATAGAACATTATTATCGGGATTCGGCGCCAAAGTTTAGTTTAAACTTATTTATTTTACATCGGTTGCGAAACAAGCTTTAAGCTTAAATTAATCACACTCGATGTCTGCTTCCTGGAGACTTAACCAGTACTCGTGCCGTTTTGTGTGGAAAAATCTCAAAAGGATCCGCTCATCACGGGACTCGAACCAGGGACCTTTGATACGAGAGGCCGACGCTCTACCTCTGCACCACTGTAACGTTATGACGTCATACCGCTGAAGTGCTGAACGTGACGTCACTTTCCAAGTATTTGGTCACGTGAAAATATTTGATTCAAGAGCCCCTATTAAAAGCATTCTCCAACTATCAAAACTAAATGTATGAGAAATTTAAAAACACCGTTGTTTGCACTGGATCTTTGACAAGTTTCAGTTTAAATTTCAGGTCTCTAGCTGATTCCGTTATTTGCTGGTACGAGATCTACAGAAATATGTAGTCAAAATGTCGATTTTTCGGGTTTTAACCTTAAAAATATCTAAAACTAGATTTTTCCCAGATATAACGAACACGCCCAGACCTAGATCGCATTGAGTTCTATAAGTGTGGCTAATTTCAGCGAAATCGTTCTCACCGATTTCTTTGTCCCCAGATCGCTGAATTTTACAACACATTGTGTCCCAATAGCCGTATAGACATTTGTTCCGTAGAACAGAATAGAATAATTCTGTTCCACTACACTCATTCTATACCAATCGACCACACACAATGCTGATAATATTATTTCGATTCTAACATGATCCAAAACGTAACTAGAAAGGCGACACCTTAAGGGTTTCGCAGGATAGAATGAGTGGAGAGGAGCAGAATTGCATCCGAACTACCAACCGACCGCACACAATGCTGATAATATTATTTCGATTCTAACATGATCCAAAACGTAACAATTGATGAAACTAGTATTTTGCAACACCAACATTATCTCCGTAAGTCTAAAAGATAAATAGAACAGTATTATCGGGATTTGGCGCCCAAGTTTAGTTTAAACTTATTTATTTTACATCGATTGCGAAACAAGCTTTAAGCTTAGATTACTCACACTCGATGTCTGCTTCCTGGACACTTAACCAGTACTCGTGCCGTTTTGTGTGGAAAAATCTCAAAAGGACCCGCTCATCACGGGACTCGAACCAGGGACCTTTGATACGAGAGGCCGACGCTCTACCTCTGCACCACTGTAACGTTATGACGTCAACCGCTGACGTGACGTCACTTTCCTAGTCACGCCAACAGATTTTTTTAAAATCAAGAACCCCTATTGAAAGCTTTCTCCAAGAATCCAAACTGAATGTATGAGAAATCTAAACACACCGTTGTTTGCACTGGATCTCGGACAAGTTTTAGGTTGAATTTCAGGTTTCTAGCTGATTCCGTTATTTGCTGGTGCGAGATCTAAAGAAATATGTAGTCAAAATGTCGATTTTTCGGGTTTTAACCTAAAAAACCACTGAAACCAGATTTTTCCCAGATATAACGAACACGCCCAGACCTAGATCACATTGAGTTCTATAAGTGTGGGGAATTTCAGCGAAATCGTTCTCACCGATTTCTTTGTCCCCAAATCGCTGAATTTTACAACACATTGTGTCCCAATAGCCGTATAGACATTTGTTCCATAGAACAGAATAGAATAATTCTGTTCCACTACACTCATTCTATACAATTGATGAAACTAGTATTTTGCAACACCAACATTATCTCCGTAAGTCTAAAAGATAAATAGAACATTATTATCGGGATTTGGCGCCCAAGTTTAGTTTAAACTTATTTATTTTACATCGATTGCGAAACAAGCTTTAAGCTTAGATTACTCACACTCGATGTCTGCTTCCTGGAGACTTAACCAGTACTCGTGCCGTTTTGTGTGGAAAAATCTCAAAAGGACCCGCTCATCACGGGACTCGAACCAGGGACCTTTGATACGAGAGGCCGAAGCTCTACCTCTGCACCACTGTAACGTTGTGACGTCATACCGCTGAAGTGCTGAACGTGACGTCACTTTCCAAGTATTTGGTCACGTGAAAATATTTGATTCAAGAGCCCCTATTAAAAGCATTCTCCAACTATCAAAACTAAATGTATGAGAAATTTAAAAACACCGTTGTTTGCACTGGATCTTTGACAAGTTTCAGTTTAAATTTCAGGTCTCTAGCTGATTCCGTTATTTGCTGGTACGAGATCTACAGAAATATGTAGTCAAAATGTCGATTTTTCGGGTTTTAACCTTAAAAATATCAAAAACTAGATTTTTCCTAGATATAACGAAACCGCCCAGACCTAGATCGCATTGTGGTCTATCAGTGTGGCTTATTTCAGCGAAATCGTTCTCACCGATTTCTTTGTCCTCAAATCGCTGAATTTTACAACACATTGTGTCCCAATAGCCGTATAGACATTTGTTCCGTAGAACAGAATAGAATAATTCTGTTCCACTACACTCATTCTACTAGAAAGGCGACACCTTAAGGGTTTCGCGGGATAGAATGAGTGGAGAGGAGCAGAATTGCATCCGAACTACCAACCGACCACACACAATGCTGAATATATTATTTCGATTCTAACATGATCCAAAACGTAACAATTGATGAAACTAGTATTTTGCAAAACCAAAATTATCTCCGTAAGTCTAAAAGATAAATAGAACATTATTATCGGGATTTGGCGCCAAAGTTTAGTTTAAACTTATTTATTTTACATCGATTGCGAAACAAGCTTTAAGCTTAAATTAATCACACTCGATGTCTGCTTCCTGGAGACTTAACCAGTACTCGTGCCGTTTTGTGTTGAAAAATCTCAAAAGGACCCGCTCATCACGGGACTCGAACCAGGGACCTTTGATACGAGAGGCCGACGCTCTACCTCTGCACCACTGTAACGTTATGACGTCAACCGCTGACGTGACGTCACTTTCCTAGTCACGCCCACAGATTTTTTTAAAATCAAGAACCCCAATTGAAAGCTTTCTCCAAGAATCCAAACTGAATGTATGAGAAATCTAAACACACCGTTGTTTGCACCGGATCTCGGACAAGTTTCAGTATGAATTTCAGGTCTCTAGCTGATTCCGTTTTTTGCTAGTGCGAGATCTACAGAAATATATAGTCAAAATGTCGATTTTTCGGGTTTTAACCTTAAAAATCTCTGAAACTAGATTTTTCCCAGATATAACGAACACGCCCAGAACTAGATCGCATTGAGTTCTATAAGTGTGGCTAATTTCAGCGAAATCGTTCTCACCGATTTCTTTGTCCCCAGATCGCTGAATTTTACAACACATTGTGTCCCAATAGCCGTATAGACATTTGTTCCATAGAACAGAATAGAATAATTCTGTTCCACTACACTCATTCTATATACTAGAAAGGCGACACCTTAAGGGTTTCGCGGGATAGAATGAGTGGAGAGGAGCAGAATTGCATCCAAACTACCAACCGACCACACACAATGCTGAATATATTATTTCGATTCTAACATGATCCAAAACGTAACAATTGATGAAACTAGTATTTTGCAACACCAAAATTATCTCCGTAAGTCTAAAAGATAAATAGAACATTATTATCGGGATTTGGCGCCAAAGTTTAGTTTAAACTTATTTATTTTACATCGATTGCGAAACAAGCTTTAAGCTTAAATTAATCACACTCGATGTCTGCTTCCTGTAGACTTAACCAGTACTCGTGCCGTTTTGTGTTGAAAAATCTCAAAAGGACCCGCTCATCACGGGACTCGAACCAGGGACCTTTGATACGAGAGGCCGACGCTCTACCTCTGCACCACTGTAACGTTATGACGTCAACCGCTGACGTGACGTCACTTTCCTAGTCACGCCCACAGATTTTTTTAAAATCAAGAACCCCTATTGAAAGCTTTCTCCAAGAATCCAAACTGAATGTATGAGAAATCTACAAACAACGTTGTTTGCACCGGATCTCGGACAAGTTTCAGTATGAATTTCAGGTCTCTAGCCGATTCCGTTTTTTACTAGTGCGAGATCTACAGAAATATGTAGTCAAAATGTCGATTTTTCGGGTTTTAACCTTAAAAATCTCTGAAACTAGATTTTTCCCAGATATAACGAAACCGCCCAGACCTAGATCGCATTGTGGTCTATCAGTGTGGCTAATTTCAGCGAAATCGTTCTCACCGATTTCTTTGTCCACAAATCGCTGAATTTTACAACACATTGTGTCCCAATAGCCGTATAGACATTTGTTCCGTAGAACAGAATAGAATAATTCAGTTCCACTACACTCATTCTATACTAGAAAGGCGACACCTTAAGGGTTTCGCAGGATAGAATGAGTGGAGAGGAGCAGAATTGCACCCGAACTACCAACCGGCCACACACAATGCTGATACTATTATTTCGATTCTAACATGATTCAAAACGTAACAATTGATGAAACTAGTATTTTGCAACAACAAAATTATCTCCGTAAGTCTAAAAGATAAATAGAACATTATTATCTCAAAATTAAATCATTAAAATCTTAAAAGGACCCGTTCATCACGGGACTCGAACCAGGGACCTTTGATACGAGAGGCCGACGCTCTACCTCTGCACCACTGTAACGTTATGACGTCAACCGCTGACGTGACGTCACTTTCCTAGTCACGCCCACAGATTTTTTTTAAATCAAGAACCCCTATTGAAAGCTTTCTCCAAGAATCCAAACTGAATGTATGAGAAATCTAAAAACACCGTTGTTTGCACCGGATCTCGGACAAGTTTCAGTATGAATTTCAGGTCTCTAGCTGATTCCGTTTTTTGCTAGTGCGAGATCTACAGAAATATGTAGTCAAAATGTCGATTTTTCGGGTTTTAACCTTAAAAATCTCTGAAACTAGATTTTTCCCAGATATAACGAAACCGCCCAGACCTAGATCGCATTGTGGTCTATCAGTGTGGCTAATTTCAGCGAAATCGTTCTCACCGATTTCTTTGTGCACAAATCGCTGAATTTTACAACACATTGTGTCCCAATAGCCGTATAGACATTTGTTCCGTAGAACAGAATAGAATAATTCTGTTCCACTACACTCATTCTATACTAGAAAGGCGACACCTTAAGGGTTTCGCGGGATAGAATGAGTGGAGAGGAGCAGAATTGCATCCGAACTACCGACCGACCACACACAATGCTGAATATATTATTTCGATTCTAACATGATCCAAAACGTAACAATTGATGAAACTAGTACTAGAAAGGCGACACCTTAAGGGTTTCGCGGGATAGAATGAGTGGAGAGGAGCAGAATTGCATCCGAACTACCAACCGACCACACACAATGCTGAATATATTATTTCGATTCTAACATGATCCAAAACGTAACAATTGATGAAACTAGTATTTTGCAACACCAAAATTATCTCCGTAAGTCTAAAAGATAAATAGAACATTATTATCGGGATTTGGCGCCAAAGTTTAGTTTAAACTTATTTATTTTACATCGATTGCGAAACAAGCTTTAAGCTTAAATTAATCACACTCGATGTCTGCTTCCTGGAGACTTAACCAGTACTCGTGCCGTTTTGTGTGGAAAAATCTCAAAAGGACCCGCTCATCACGGGACTCGAACCAGGGACCTTTGATACGAGAGGCCGACGCTCTACCTCTGCACCACTGTAACATTATGACGTCATACCGCTGAAGTGCTGAACGTGACGTCACTTTCCAAGTATTTGGTCACGTGAAAATATTTGATTCAAGAGCCCCTATTAAAAGCATTCTCCAACTATCAAAACTAAATGTATGAGAAATTTAAAAACACCGTTGTTTGCACTGGATCTTTTACAAGTTTCAGTTTAAATTTCAGGTCTCTAGCTGATTCCGTTATTTGCTGGTACGAGATCTACAGAAATATGTAGTCAAAATGTCGATTTTTCGGGTTTTAACCTTAAAAATATCTAAAACTAGATTTTTCCCAGATATAACGAAACCGCCCAGACCTAGATCGTATTGTGGTCTATCAGTGTGGCTAATTTCAGCGAAATCGTTCTCACCGATTTCTTTGTCCTCAAATCGCTGAATTTTACAACACATTGTGTCCCAATAGCCGTATAGACATTTGTTCCGTAGAACAGAATAGAATAATTCTGTTCCACTACACTCATTCTATACTAGAAAGGCGACACCTTAAGGGTTTCGCAGGATAGAATGAGTGGAGAGGAGCAGAATTGTATCCGAACTACCAACCGACCACACACAATGCTGATAATATTATTTCGATTCTAACATGATCCAAAACGTAAGAATTGATGAAACTAGCATTTTGCAACACCAACATTATCTCAGTAAGTTTAAAAGATAAATAGAACATTATTATCGGGATTTGGCGCCCAAGTTTAGTTTAAACTTATTTATTTTACATCGATTGCGAAACAAGCTTTAAGCTTAGATTACTCACACTCGATGTCTGCTTCCTGGAGACTTAACCAGTACTCGTGCCGTTTTGTGTGGAAAAATCTCAAAAGGACCCGCTCATCACGGGACTCGAACCAGGGACCTTTGATACGAGAGGCCGACGCTCTACCTCTGCACCACTGTAACGTTATGACGTCAACCGCTGACGTGACGTCACTTTCCTAGTCACGCCCACAGATTTTTTTAAAATCAAGAACCCCTATTGAAAGCTTTCTCCAAGAATCCAAACTGAATGTATGAGAAATCTAAAAACACCGTTGTTTGCACCGGATCTCGGACAAGTTTCAGTATGAATTTCAGGTCTCTAACTGATTCCGTTTTTTGCTAGTGCGAGATCTACAGAAATATGTAGTCAAAATGTCGATTTTTCGGGTTTTAACCTTAAAAATCTCTGAAACTAGATTTTTCCCAGATATAACGAAACCGCCCAGACCTAGATCGCATTGTGGTCTATCAGTGTGGCTAATTTCAGCGAAATCGTTCTCACCGATTTCTTTGTCCACAAATCGCTGAATTTTACAACACATTGTGTCCCAATAGCCGTATAGACATTTGTTCCGTAGAACAGAATAGAATAATTCTGTTCCACTACACTCATTCTATACTAGAAAGGCGACACCTTAAGGGTTTCGCGGGATAGAATGAGTGGAGAGGAGCAGAATTGCATCCGAACTACCAACCGACCACACACAATGCTGAATATATTATTTCGATTATAACATGATCCAAAACGTAACAATTGATGAAACTAGTATTTTGCAAAACCAAAATTATCTCCGTAAGTCTAAAAGATAAATAGAACATTATTATCGGGATTTGGCGCGAAAGTTTATTTTAAACTTATTTATTTTACATCGATTGCGAAACAAGCTTTAAGCTTAAATTAATCACACTCGATGTCTGCTTCCTGGAGACTTAACCAGTACTCGTGCTGTTTTGTGTGGAAAAATCTCAAAAGGACCCGCTCATCACGGGACTCGAACCAGGGACCTTTGATACGAGAGGCCGACGCTCTACCTCTGCACCACTGTAACGCTATGACGTCATACCGCTGAAGTGCTGAACGTGACGTCACTTTCCAAGTATTTGGTCACGTGAAAATATTTGATTCAAGAGCCCCTATTAAAAGCATTCTCCAACTATCAAAACTAAATGTATGAGAAATTTAAAAACACCGTTGTTTGCACTGGATCTTTGACAAGTTTCAGTTTAAATTTCAGGTCTCTAGCTCACAGATTCCGTTATTTGCTGGTACGAGATCTACAGAAATATGTAGTCAAAATGTCGATTTTTCGGGTTTTAACCTTAAAAATATCTAAAACTAGATTTTTCCCAGATATAACGAAACCGCCCAGACCTAGATCGCATTGTGGTCTATCAGTGTGGCTAATTTCAGCGAAATCGTTCTCACCCGATTTCTTTGTCCTCAAATCGCTGAATTTTACAACACATTGTGTCCCAATAGCCGTATAGACATTTGTTCCGTAGAACAGAATAGAATAATTCTGTTCCACTACACTCATTCTATACTAGAAAGGCGACACCTTAAGGGTTTCGCGGGATAGAATGAGTGAAGAGGAGCAGAATTGCATCCGAACTACCAACCGACCACACACAATGCTGAATATATTATTTCGATTCTAACATGATCCAAAACGTAACAATTGATGAAACTAGTATTTTGCAACACCAAAATTATCTCCGTAAGTCTAAAACATAAATAGAACATTATTATCGGGATTTGGCGCCAAAGTTTAGTTTACTTATTTATTTTACATCGATTGCGAAACAAGCTTTAAGCTTAAATTAATCACACTCGATGTCTGCTTCCTGGAGACTTAACCAGTACTCGTGCCGTTTTGTGATGAAAAATCTCAAAAGGACCCGCTCATCACGGGACTCGAACCAGGGACCTTTGATACGAGAGGCCGACGCTCTACCTCTGCACCACTGTAACGTTATGACGTCAACCGCTGACGTGACGTCACTTTCCTAGTCACGCCCACAGATTTTTTTAAAATCAAGAACCCCTATTGAAAGCTTTCTCCAAGAATCCAAACTGAATGTATGAGAAATCTAAAAACACCGTTGTTTGCACCGGATCTCGGACAAGTTTCAGTATGAATTTCAGGTCTCTAGCTGATTCCGTTTTTTGCTAGTGCGAGATCTACAGAAATATGTAGTCATAATGTCGATTTTTCGGGTTTTAACCTTAAAAATCTCTGAAACTAGATTTTTCCCCAGATATAACGAACACGCCCAGACCTAGATCGCATTGAGTTCTATAAGTGTGGCTAATTTCAGCGAAATCGTTCTCACCGATTTCTTTGTCCCCAGATCGCTGAATTTTACAACACATTGTGTCCCAATAGCCGTATAAACATTTGTTCCATAGAACAGAATAGAATAATTCTGTTCCACTACACTCATTCTATATCTCCGTAAGTCTAAAAGATAAATAGAACAATATTATCGGGATTTGGCGCCCAAGTTTAGTTTAAACTTATTTATTTTACATCGATTGCGAAACAAGCTTTAAGCTTAGATTACTCACACTCGATGTCTGCTTCCTGGATACTTAACCAGTAATCGTGCCGTTTTGTGTGGAAAAATCTCAAAAGGACCCGCTCATCACGGGACTCGAACCAGGGACCTTTGATACGAGAGGCCGACGCTCTACCTCTGCACCACTGTAACGTTATGACGTCATACCGCTGAAGTGCTGAACGTGACGTCACTTTCCAAGTATTTGGTCACGTGAAAATATTTGATTCAAGAGCCCCTATTAAAAGCATTCTCCAACTATCAAAACTAAATGTATGAGAAATTTAAAAACACCGTTGTTTGCACTGGATCTTTGACAAGTTTCAGTTTAAATTTCAGGTCTCTAGCTGATTCCGTTTTTTGCTGGTACGAGATCTACAGAAATATGTAGTCAAAATGTCGATTTTTCGGGTTTTAACCTTAAAATATTTAAAACTAGATTTTCCCAGATATAACGAAACCGCCCAGACCTAGATCGCATTGTGGTCTATCAGTGTGGCTAATTTCAGCGAAATCGTTCTCACCGATTTCTTTGTCCTCAAATCGCTGAATTTTACAACACATTGTGTCCCAATAGCCGTATAGACATTTGTTCCGTAGAACAGAATAGAATAATTCTGTTCCACTACACTCATTCTATATTTTGCAACACCAAAATTATCTCCGTAAGTCTAAAAGATAAATAGAACATTATTATTGGGATTTGGCGCCAAAGTTTAGTTTAAACTTATTTATTTTACATCGATTGCGAAACAAGCTTTAAGCTTAAATTAATCACACTCGATGTCTGCTTCTCTGGAGACTTAACCAGTACTCGTGCCGTTTTGTGTTGAAAAATCTCAAAAGGACTCGCTCATCACGGGACTCGAACCAGGGACCTTTGATACGAGAGGCCGACGCTCTACCTCTGCACCACTGTAACGTTATGACGTCAACCGCTGACGTGACGTCACTTTCCTAGTCACGCCCACATATTTTTTTTAAATCAAGAACCCTTATTGAAAGCTTTCTCCAAGAATCCAAACTGAATGTATGAGAAATCTAAAAACACCGTTGTTTGCACCGGATCTCGGACAAGTTTCAGTATGAATTTCAGGTCTCTAGCTGATTCCGTTTTTTGCTAGTGCGAGATCTACAGAAATATGTAGTCAAAATGTCGATTTTCGGGTTTTAACCTTAAAAAATCTCTGAAACTAGATTTTTCCCAGATATAACGAACACGCCCAGACCTAGATCGCATTGAGTTCTATAAGTGTGGCTAATTTCAGCGAAATCGTTCTCACCGATTTCTTTGTCCCCAGATCGCTGAATTTTACAACACATTGTGTCCCAATAGCCGTATAGACATTTGTTCCATAGAACAGAATAGAATAATTCTGTTCCACTACACTCATTCTATATAAAACACATCAAGTGGTGTGTTATTGACACGTACTTTGATTTGTTTACTGAAAAACTATTGATTCAAGTTGAAAAAAATCGTAGCAAATTGAGAAAATATCCATGAGAGCTCGGTTCCTTTCGCAAACCAGCCAGATCCGCCTATGCAAGACTGGATTATGGCCCTTGAAATTGTCAAAATTGCTATAGATAGAGCTTGTGAACACAATAGAGGCTCCATTTACTATCTGATCTTCACCAAACTTACACAGTAGTTAGGTATCCATGAGAGCTTGGTTCCTTTTGCAAACCAGCCAGATCCGGCCATGCAAGACTGGATTATGGCCCTTGAAATTGTCAGAATTGCTATAATAGAGCTTGTGAACGTGATAAAGTCTTCTGGTTTGATTGTATCTCAATCAAACTTATACAGTAGTTAGATATCCATGAGAGCTTGGTTCCTTTCGTAAACCAGGCAGATCCGCCCATGCATCTGGATTATGGCCCTTGAAATTGTCAAAATTGCTATAATACAGCTTGTGAACACAATAGAGGCTCCATGGATTTACTAACTAATCTTCAATAAACTCAGATAGTAGTTAAATAATGATTGGAGCTCCGTTCCTTCCGAAAACCAGCCAGATGTGCTCTTGCATGACTGGATTATGGCCCTTGAAATTGTTAAAATTGCTATAATACAGCTTGTGAACACAATAGAGCCTCCATTTACTTTTCAATCTTCACCATTCTTAGATAGTAGTTATATATTGATGAGAGCTTGCATTGTTCCTTTCGCAAACTGCCAGATCCGCCCAATCAAGACTGGATTATGGCCCTTGAAATTGTCAAAATTGCTATAATAGAGCTTGCAATGTGAACACAATAGAGGCTCCATTCATCTTCTGATCTACTCCAGATATTAGTTAAATATTGATGAGAGCTTAGTTCCTTTCGAAAACAAGCCAGATGTGCCCTTGCATGACTGCATGACCCTTGGAATTGTCAAAATTGCTATAATACAGCTTGTGAACACAATAGAGCCTCCATTTACTATCTGATCTTCACCAAACTTACACAGTAGTTAAATATTGATGAGAGCTCGGTTCCTTTCGCAAACCAGCCAGATCCGCCCATGCAAGA
>JASEVX010000010.1:54078024-54195794 GCA_031761405.1 Serripes groenlandicus | reverse complement strand
TTTTATGACACTTACGACCGAGCGACTTTTCTTATAAATGCCTGACACACGGAAATGGCGAGTAAAAGGGTAGCTTCATTAATAATTTCTGTCGACATTAGAACATAATGTTCGGGATCGCAAACTACTCTTTAGGGAAAAAAAACAATTTTAGAACTTCATGTTGATAATCATAATTAAATAAATAATAGAAAACATTCATCTTTGTTTAAGTAAATGTGTTCTAGTCCCAAACGATGAGATGCGGTTACGACGCGTAAACGACACAAAAAAGAGATGTAATTTCTCCCCTTAAAGTCTCCCCACTTCTCCTAAAGTCTCCCCACTGTCGCCCTAATTGCCCGGGAGGGGGAAGTCACTTCTCCCTAAAATTTAAGCCTAGTGAGAGCCCTGGTATGATAGAGTGCCATTGAGCAACTTAATAATGCAACACTTTCTTTCCTAGTTGTCTCTTTCACCATAGGATCACGAATAATAACGCTACAGGCGTACTGTTGCCTAGATATTACTGAAATATTGGTGAAATATTGCTGAAAAATGGCTTAAAAATTTCACATTTAATTCTAACTTTTCCCCTCATCTGTATTTTATTGTCATACATCATCTCGAAAAGATATTTGACACCTATTGTAACTATGTTTTAACAATAGTAAGAGACCAAAGTAGCTTCTATTCACATAATGGAAACAAATTCAATCATGTGGGGAATGTGGAAGATAATTGCCTTAACCCTTTCCCTTATACGACAAATTGCTGCAGCAGACGACTTTGAACGATATTTTGTCAACACATAGGAAATCTCCATAATTGAATGGATAACCTTAAAGCTATGACAAAAAGTGGGATAAACGTTGTGGCAAAAGGAGAAATTGCACGTTAATGGTGCAATTTCTTCTTTTGTCACTATGTTTTCAAAAAGCCGTCTGCTGCGTCAGAAAGCGAGTCTATATAGGGGAAAGGGAGTTAAATTCTACTTTTTCCACAATACTTTCAAGTCATCGCTTTGCAGAGATTGACTCTCTTCTGTTTGCATGACAGAAGGAGTAACTTTTAATTATTAGAATAGAAATGTTTCTGTCTTGGCTACCATTGTTACTACTTTTCAATAAATCATATAATTAACATGACTGTAAATACAGTGGAACCTGTGTAGAAAAGACCACACCTATAGGGGAACACAACACTATGGTCTTTTGTCCACAGGTGGTCTTTAATTGCAGCATCATGTCTGCAGAAAACTTGTGATTGGGAAATTAAAAGTGTGGTTTACTATAGACAGAGAATTGCAATTCAAAGGTGGTTCTTAAGCACAGGTTTTACTGTATACATAGACATATATATGTGAAATGTAATTGAACAAAAATCTAAAACAGACTAACTGAAAAAATATACTGGCTGCTATACATTTTCTTACTGTGAGAAATCCAGTATCCTATATAGGTTTAAATCTAGTGTTCACATCACGTTTTATATACAATTTATTTACACAAATGTCACACCTCTGTAGGTATTTTTTTCTTTCTGAGAAATTTTGATTGACTCGCTTACCCCAGCCCCCCCCGACTTCACGTTTCGAATTTTAAGGTAAAAAAAAATGCGTCTTATAACCGAGTATTTACGGTATACAATGTGAGGATTGAAAAAAGTGAAGGTTTATTTGTAATTTCTCTCCTCTGCATCAGGTCAAAGCCACGGTACCAAAAGCATTTTAATTGTCGATCCAGCGGTTTTAAGTTTGACCAATACTATTGGAATAGAGTTGAAAACATTGGTGACAAAATGAAGAATATTTCTTCTTTTGTCCCCAATGTTTTCAAAATGCCGTCTGCTGCAGAGGTGTCAGAAAGCGTCTATCTGATGAAAAAGGGTTTATCTCCTCTGTATCAGAGGATGTTGAAAAATGTTATTAAATGAAAAATGTACGATAATCATAAGATGAATAATATATGATGAGGCCAATTTCTCATTTTTGCCGACAATTTTTTCAAAGGATGTTTGCTGTATAGAGCGTCAAAACACATCTGCATGACTGTGAGAAAGGGTTTAATTTGTATTTACCAGATTAAATCTCAAACTCTGCTATAATTTGCTGTATATTCATGATCATCAAAAGTCCAAACATATGCATTGTGAAAAGACAGACTTAATTTATTTACTAGCTTTGTATGGTTCTTGCGCTGTTTTATGCATCAAAACACATCTCTCAATACAATAGAATCTGCGAGCAGCTGACTTTGAAAACATCCAAGGCAAAAAACTATGGAAATTCTCTATAAATGAAAGTGTATTTATTGAATAGAGTTAAACATATTGTTGCCAGAAAGGTGCAATTGCTCATCATTGACGTTGTTAAAAAGTTGTCTGCTGTACGTAGAGGCGTCCTAAAAGCGTCATCATGTGAGAAAGGATTTACATTTATTTACTATAAAATATAAACACTACCTGTGTATAATAAGCTTGTATATGCATCAAAAGTCCAAAACAACACATCTGCATTGTGAGAAAAGGTAAATTCATTACTAGAATAAATTCATTACCTGTGTATATATGTTGAGAGCGCGGTTGCTATCTATAGTCCTATACTGATACTTGACTGTAGCAGATGAAAGGTAAAGACAATTCACTACATTCCTAACACCAGTGGAGGGATATTACTGATCAAACCAGGGTATATTCTTGACTACTCATTTAAATATAAACAGCCCTGTGCTCACTGTCTGCTAGACAACTTCAGTCATACATCCTTTACCTAGCTCCTTGTGAAACAAAATTAGTGCTCCTTAACCTTTCCCACATACAACGAATCGCAGCAGACGACTTTAATAAATGTCTGCTAAAAGATTATTGGAAATCTCTATAATCTGTAGTAATTGAGTAGAGATAATATACTCGTACAACAGGTTGATAAACTTTCGTGGCAAAAGCAGTGAAATTGCTCGTTTATTGAGCAATTTCTCACTTTTGCGTCACAATGTTTTCGAAAAGTCATGCTGCTTGTCAATGTGTCAAAATGCGTCTACAGGTGGAGATCGAATGGCTTAAAATTGATAAGAGATATTATCTTTTCAGAATCACATTGTTGAAATAGTTAGACTTTAAACATTTCTTTATACAACAAATCTACACATCATGAGTCGTCTTTAACATTTAAGCAAACTATTATTCGTAAATTCTCATTTTAGTGCATAGCTATATTATGTATTGAAAATATATATATTTCTTTTAGAAATCCCGTATATTATGAAGGACAATTATTAGAATTAGAGTTGAAAATATTTGTAGCAAAACAGGATATTGTCAGCCATCACACAGAGTCAGGCTTGCCGGAATTTGAACACTTTCCTCACATAAAACAAATCTTAAATCGGACGAATTTGAAAAGATTTATGCTTAAATAAAATAAAAAGGACATTATACCATATTGAACTGAGTTGAAAACTAATTAGTCTTCGAAAAGAATATGTTGGCTCATTATTGAACAATTTCATCCTTTTTGCCAAAATGTTTTCATAAGTTGTCTGCTGCAGAAGCGTCAAAAAGGCAATCTGAATGTAGGAAAGAGTTTAATTGAAGATTGCACAACATTTCTAAGGATGTCATTTAAGTAAACAAATTTGACAGTTTAACAGTTATTATCATTTATAGGTTAGATTATGTCTGATAAGACGAAAATGGCATACACCCAGGATGTCATAGTCGACATTGTAACAATTTGTTAACCCTTTCCCTCATATAGACGCTTTCTGACGCTTCTGCAGCAGACGGCTTTTTTGAAAACATAGTGACAAAAGAAGAAACTGCTCAAGTAACAAGCAATTCTCCTTTTGACACAATGTTTTCCACTTTTATGTCATAGGTTATCCATACAATTCAAGAGATTTTCCATTTTTTTGGACAAATATGTTGAAAGACGTCTGCTGCAGAATTGTCGTATGAGGGGAAAGGGTTAATTAACATTTTCTCCTGATAAGATCATGCAATGTTAAATTGCTCATCATTCAATGCCCCCTGCAAAAATTTATTTTTTAAAAAACATTGTGTCAAGGTTTGATCTCAGGATTTGACATCAAGCAAGTCTGGTCATAAACTCAGAGAATTGTTCTGATACAGAGCTGAAAACAATTTTGGAAAATTGTTTTTTCTGTTTTAAGCATATTTCTCATTTTCCCTGCTGATTCAAGAGTGTCTGAGTAAGATATACATGAATTTATTAATTGCAGTCTGCCTGCATTATACATCTGTAACACCTGGGACAGTTTTCAAACCTTGCCTACATTCTGGCATTTTCTGATGCAGACCACTTTTGAAACATAATGAGCAATATTCTCCTTTCGCCACCATTTTCCAACACCATTTTCAACTTACTTTAATATTGATATAGTAAAGGGGCTGTCCGTTTGTTTGTTTGTGAGTCTGTGCGTCCGTCCCGTGAACAACCTTGTGACCACGCTTCACATGAACATCACTTTGACCGATATTAATACCAAACTTGGAGTACTACAGTTAGTATATGGCACGAGGTCTAGAAGCCTATTAATTTTCAAGGTCATACGGTCAAGGTCAAAATTGGACTTTGACTATATTTTCCCAATATAACAACCTTGTGACCAATCTACACTGAACTACTCCTTTGACTGATCTTAACCAATACTTGGGTATACAGTTTAGTATATGGCAAGGTCTAGAAGCCTATTTATTTTCAAGGTCATTACAGTCAATGGTCAAGGTTAAAATTGGGAGAATTTGACTATTTTCCCATATAACAACCTTGTGACCACTCTACACTGAACATCCTTTGACCGATCTTAACGCAACTTTTAAATATTTAATATCGAGAGGGATTGCATCCGCATAATTGAAATGGTGATAACCTATGACTAAAAAGTGGAAAAACATTGTGGCAAAAGGATGAGAAATTGCACATTTTGTGCAACTTTTCTTCTTTGTCACTTATGTTTTCAAAAAGCTGTCTCCAGCTGCAGGAGGCATCAGAAAGCTGTCTAGTATGGGAAAGGATTAAGACACATTATTTTCAACTCTATTCTAAAATTATAACTTTATTCTTAGATATTTCTATATTTTCCGCCACACGTGACCAGACTTTATTATAGTTGCTGCTGATTAGTTCTATGTGTGAACTTATGCACGCTAAAATTCCTACAAACAACAAATCTGCAGCAGATGACTTAATTTGAAACATTTAGTAAAAAAATTGGGGAGCTTCTGTATATATGAAAGAACAATCAATTAAAAAAAGGGTGAAAAACATTAATTGTGGCAAACTGGAGAAATTTCTCATCATCAGCAATTTTTGCTTAATGCTTAACCCTTTCCCTCATATTGACTTTCTGACGCCTCTCTGCAGCAGACGGCAATTCTCCTTTTGCCATTTGCCACAATGTTTTCCACTTTAAGTTATAGGTTATCCATTTTAATTATAGAGATTTTCTATTTTTTCTATTTTTTGACAAAATTAGTGTTCAAAGTTGTCTGCTGCAGAAATGTCATATGAGGGAAAGGGTTAAGAAAGTGATCATATTGGCATGACATGAGACTAAAATGATGAGAGATTTCTAATGAGAGTGGTTTTATGAATTGGGTAAAATTTAATAGCAGTAAATGTTTGAATTGCTGTCTACAATTTTCTTTGAAATTTATTGGAGGATAACGAGAAAAAATGGTTGGATTTTTTTTTTTTCAACTGTCAGTTTAGTGAATTCATAAAAAGTTATGATATCTGGTATAAAAGTAACCCTTTTTCTGATATAAATTGACATTTGATGCTCTGACAACTTTTGAAAACATTGTGGGAAAAGGAGAAATTGCTTAAACGTGCAAGTTCAATTTTTCCTCAGATTGCAGTGAGCAATTACAAATTATGCATTTTGGTAAGGGTGAATGAAATCCAAAAACAAAGATATGAAAGTACAAATGTATATCTATGTCAAAAGTATAACGAAAGATGATTTGAAGATAACCTTTTCCACATAACAACAAATCTGCTGCAAAAATAATGGAAAGTCCTTATAAATGATCGTAAGATATATCTATGTCCAAAAGTATAATGAAAGATGATTGTAAGATAACCTTTTCCCTCATAACAACACATCTGCAGCAAAAAATATGAAAAATCTTTATAAATGAAAGTCTATAGATTATTGAAATAAAATTGAAAATATTGTGGCAAAAGGAAAATTTCTTCTTTTACCACATTGTTTTTCAAAAGTTGTCTGCTGCAGACTGTGTCACAAATTAATGCATCTACAAATGGAAAAGCGTTAATGAATTAAACAATTTATGCATATCAGACAAGTCTGCAGGATAAGAGCTGATATTAATATTGACACTTCATTTGGTTTTTGACAACTGTTGTTATGTATAGGTTTTCATTTAACCCTTTTTCCCACTTACAACAAATCAGGAAGCAGACGTATTTCTAGGCAAAAATGTGAAAAAAACTCTCCAAAGACAAATGTTATGATAGAGGTCTAATTATTATTTGTGTCGAGTCGAAAACATAAAGACAAAAGTCGAATTTGCTTGTTCTGAGCAATTTCTCTTTTTCCCACAATGATTTTAAATGTATTTTGCATGTAAGATTGTAAGGATTTACCCTGAAGGTGACAGAATCAGAGGAATGTTAAACTGGTTACGCCTTTTTCCGAAAAACCAAACATACTTTTTGTGTGTCACCTGCCGTAGCATGGTAGGCACTTAGGGATTACTTTTTTTTTGTCCGGCGTCTGTCTGTCTGTCTGTCTGCCTGTCTGTCTGTCCATCCATCTGTCTGTCTGTCGTCACACTTTTTCGTCATGTTTTCAAATAACTTTTTTTCTACTCAAAGGATTGGATTGAAACTTCTGACAAATGTTTATATCAATGTGTGTGATGGGTTCACAAAAGGGGGATAATCCAAATATTTTTATATCAAGAGTTATTGCCCCTTTTCTGTCAAAAATTAAAATTTTCTGACAAGGCACAAGGCAGGTGACACACGTGCTCCGGCGAGCACTCCATTCTAGTTTATTTGCATTAACCCTTTCCCTCATACGACAATTCTGCAGCAGACGACTTTGAACAAAGGCCAGAAGAGCTGATGCCTTGGTGTGGTGTCCGTCGTCCGTGCATGAGTCCGTAAACAATTGCTTGTGAACACGATACAGTCTTCAGTTTTTATTGAATCTCAATCAAACTTATACAGTAGTTAACTCTACTGGCCAAAGGCCAGAAGAGCTTATGCCGTGGTGTGGTGTCAGTCGTCCGTTTGTGCGTCCATAAACAATTGCTTGTGAACGCGATACAGTCTTCAGTTTTGATTGAATCTCAATCAAACTTATACAGTTTAGTTAGATATCCATGAGAGCTCGGCGGTTCCTTTCGCAAACCAGCCAGATCCGCCTATGCAAGACTGGATTATGGCCCTTGAAATTGTCAAAATTGCTATAATAGAGCTTGTGAACACAATAGAGGCTCCATTTACTATCTGATCTTCACCAAACTTACACAGTAGTTAGGTATCCATGAGAGCTTGGTTCCTTTTGCAAACCAGCCAGATCCGGCCATGCAAGACTGGATTATGGCCCTTGAAATTGTCAGAATTGCTATAATAGAGCTTGTGAACGTGATAAAGTCTTCTGGTTTGATTGTATCTCAATCAAACTTATACAGTAGTTAGATATCCATGAGAGCTTGGTTCCTTTCGCAAACCAGGCAGATCCGCCCATGCATCTGGATTATGGCCCTTGAAATTGTCAAAATTGCTATAATACAGCTTGTGAACACAATAGAGGCTCCATGGATTTACTAACTAATCTTCAATAAACTCAGATAGTAGTTAAATAATGATTGGAGCTCCGTTCCTTCCGAAAACCAGCCAGATGTGCTCTTGCATGACTGGATTATGGCCCTTGAAATTGTTAAAATTGCTATAATACAGCTTGTGAACACAATAGAGCCTCCATTTACTTTTCAATCTTCACCATTCTTAGATAGTAGTTATATATTGATGAGAGCTTGCATTGTTCCTTTCGCAAACTGCCAGATCCGCCCAATCAAGACTGGATTATGGCCCTTGAAATTGTCAAAATTGCTATAATAGAGCTTGCAATGTGAACACAATAGAGGCTCCATTCATCTTCTGATCTACTCCAGATATTAGTTAAATATTGATGAGAGCTTAGTTCCTTTCGAAAACAAGCCAGATGTGCCCTTGCATGACTGCATGACCCTTGGAATTGTCAAAATTGCTATAATACAGCTTGTGAACACAATAGAGCCTCCATTTACTATCTGATCTTCACCAAACTTACACAGTAGTTAAATATTGATGAGAGCTCGGTTCCTTTCGCAAACCAGCCAGATCCGCCCATGCAAGACTGGATTATGGCCCTTGAAATTGTCAAAATTGCTATAATACAGCTTGTGAACACAAAATAGCCTTCATTTACTATCCAATCTTCACCATACATACATGCTCTGGATTGAAAATGACCAAAGAACCATACCAGTAGAGCATAGGCCCTCATGAGCCTCTTTTTGCAATATATGAAAGCGTCTAGATGATAAGACTGTTTTACAAAGGTTTAATTAAGAACATGATTTCATGCAGTGTACAAGTTAGACACGTCAGTACGTTCTAGCGTCAATTAGCAATCAATGCTGAAAGTGTAGCCGAATTGAGTTGGAGATCAAGCATTATCGTATATGCCTATATATATTGAAAATCGCAAGACCTACACCAAAATACTGCTTGTTACTTTGCAGGCTTTTCTACACGATCGCCACAACTGTGCCATCGGCGCTTAGAATTTCTATCGTCACTATGTTTTCAAAAAGCTGTCTGCTGCAGAGGCATAAGAAAGCGTCTACATGAGGGAAAGGGTTAAAAGGTTTGAAGCAGTTCTGTTCATGGACTCAGCTGTGGTATTTGGCATCACAGGGTTGATCCTGCTCGATACTGTCACTTCGTAGTGCCCTTTGGCAAAAAATATTGTGGACTTATAGATGAAATTAGCCAACTCTTTCTGGCTGTCAATCCAGAAGTTTAGAGTTTGAACCCTAGCTCGGCCAACAATTCTCGATGTTCGACAAGTCAATGCAACAAACATCATTTGTCTACCACCAATGGTCTAACACTGTGAATGTGGAATAGCAGCCACATGTAAGAGATGGGAAAGACTTGTAATGTGGAGAACTGGTGTGAGAAAGCCAGGAAACACATGGGTTTGTGAACTTGTAAAATGTTGCTGTGATATGACTGAAAATTATTGAAATTTGCATTAAACCCAATTAATCAAGAAATCAGCCGACGTTAGATTCCCTTATTCCCAGTTTCATTAAGACACACACTCAATTTTAGAGACCTCTAAGCATGTAAATTATATTTAAATTGGGTATAAATTTTATATACCATATAAAACACATCAAGTGGTGTGTTATTGACACGTACTTTGATTTGTTTACTGATTGAAACATTTTGTTTGTGGGCAACGGTAAAACAAAGAAAAACTATTGATTCAAGTTGAAAAAAATTGTAGCAAATTGAGAAATTGCTAATGATGGCTAATTTTACCTTTTGCCACACTGATTTCTGAAGTTGTCTGCTGCAGATCTTTCTTGCTCACTATTCTGTCATTAGTAGATGGTAGAAAAGTTACAATTGCAATCAGATTGCAAAGGCTATATTCACATTTACTAGCTGATCAATGTTAACCCTTTCCCTGATATGACAATTTTGCAGCAGACGACTTTAAACATATTTTGTCAAAAAATAGAAAAATCTCTATAATTGAATGGATAACGTATGACTAAAAGTAGAAAAGATTGTGGCAAAAGAAGAAATTGCTCGTTTTGAGCAATTTCTTCTTTTGTCACTATGTTTTCAAAAAGCTGTCTGCTGCAGAGGCGTCAGAAAGCATCTAATAGTATGAGGGAAAGGGTTAAGTTTTCTTCTTAAGAAACATCTAAGAAAAGCATTGCGCATCAAAAAATTTGAGTTGTCAAATAAATGCCGAGTTGAAAACACTGGGGTAAAGGAGAGAATGCTTATTTGAGTTTTGTCTTGCTACTAAAGCAACAAACATTGTATTATTACTTCACAAGGTAAGCACTCAATATTTTATCGATTAAGCAATTGTATCTAGATTTCCATTTCATGTCATGACATGGATTGAAAATCACCTGCGAACAAAGTTTTAATTAGAATTCATATACAGAGTCTATGATATTTAACTTAAACAGAATTTGCTTTTGAGGTATTATATATAATAAATCCTTACCCAAATGCATTTGCAGTATAACATTTAATACATTCCGGTTAAAGGAGAAATTGATCATCAACCCATGTTTAATATTTATACTCTTATATCTAGGATTTTGTCATAGTATTGCCTTGATGTTTTTTAATGACATCTACTGCTGATTTGATGTAAAAAGAAAGCGCTAATGGTGGATAGTTCAAACTCTTAATTCATTATTCAATCAAATACCATGCTGGATGTACTTCTATTTGTGAAATATTGATTTAAAAAGAGAATCAAAGATGCCCTGTATTCAGTATTGATAAAATTTAGTGCTGTGCCAAAGAAAAAGAACCCAGGCTTAATTGAATTTACAAAGGCGTCCAAATAGACTGTAAATAATATGTAGTTGGATCTTTGTATATTTCAGGTATATCTCTTTTCCTGATTTAAAGCATTAAAATAATTTAAAGTGAGACTGACGTCAGTATATCAATATGAGCAATTTCACCTTTTACCACAATGTTTTAAAGTCTGTATTAAAATTTTAGATGATAATTAACTATTTTCCACATATAGACACATTTTGATACATTTGCAGCAGACAACATTTAAAAACATTGCTACAAATGCAGAAACTTCTCTTAGTGAGCAATTTCTCATTTTGCCTCAATGTTTTAAACTTTTTTCATTAATTATACCTTCATTCATAGAGATTTTCTATATGTTTGCATAGATGTTTTCAAATTCATCTGTATGTGGGAAAGGGTTAAAGGCAATATAAGATGAATATAAAGAATATAATATATATATACCGCTTTCCAATGTGAAACTAAAAGTCCAGTAAATCAATGCACTTTTTAAGTTCTTAATCTTTAGAATGTTTTATTGTTAATTTTTCCTACATAGCGATCAACCACTATCATGGAGATCTAGAGGCTTAAATTTCCTCAAAGCCTTTCCCTCTTATAGACGCTTTTTGTAGTATTTGCAGCGGATGAATTTTGAAAACATTGTGACAAAAAGAGACATTGTTCATGATCTGCAATTTCTTTTTTAGTCATAATGTTTTCAACTCTTTACGCTAACTATACTTTAATTTATAGAATGTTTCTATATTTTTGCAGATATGTTTTAAAAGTTGCCTGCTGCAGATTTGTTGTATGTGGGAACCTTAAATTTCCTACATGATAATGTCGAATTCTTCAGCAGACGACTTTGTAAACATTAAGGCTAATCTGTATGAATGTAAGTACTGTATGTTCATTGAATAGAGTTGAAAACATTGTGGCAAAAGGAGTTATTAATGAATTGCTCATTATAAACAATTTATCCGTTTGCTGCAGAGGTGTCTGAAAGAGTCTGTATGATGGAAAAGGTTAAAACTTTTCCCACATACAGACATATACAGATACGATTGTGACAGTCAACTTTTTAACCCTTTCCCACATAGACAATTCTGCAGCAGACGACTTTGAACGTATTTTGTCAAAACATAGAAAATCTCAATAATTAAATGGATAACCTATGACAAAAAGTGGAGAACATTGTGACAAAAGGAGAAATTGCACGTTCTGTGCAATTTCTTCTTTTGTCACTATGTTTTCAAAAGACGTCTGCTGCAAATGCGTCGGAATGCGTCTGCAAGTGGGAAAGGATTAAAACAATGTAGCTTAAGAAGAATTTACTCATAATGACTAAGTTACTCTTCCCACAATGTTTTTTTTTTCAACTTCCACAGTTTAACTTCAAAATTAAAAGACCAATCATTATTTTATGGTGTGTTTTGTAGGTATATATTCTACACAATCATATAACAATTGAGGATTATAGCACCCTCTGCTGACCAACCCTCCCAATTCATAGAATTGTCTTCAGCAGATTTGTTGCATGTGGGAAAGGGATAAGCTCCAGTGTTAACCCTTCCCCACATACAACAAATCTGCAGCAGACAACTTTTAACAAGTCTAGGCAAAAACACAGACAATCCCTTTAAATGAACGAACAATATTTGAATAGAAATGAAAACGTGGTGACATAAAAGGAGAAATTGCTTGTTTTGAGCAGTTTCTTCTTTTGTTGCCATGTTTTCAAAAAGCTGTCTGCTGCAGAGGCGTCAGAAAGTGTCTATATGAGGGAAAGGGTTAAGCTCCAATGCTGAGAACTCATGCAAATGTCTTTAACCAAGCAGATCATTTATAAGAACATCTTTACATGTGAATAGGACTTCATTTGAATTATTTATCAGCGCAAGACTGAGTTATAATATATACATTTGCAGGTCATTGACAGAGCTGGTTTTGAAAAATGCTTAGATTGTCTCCCTTGGTTTTGATTATGCCTCGATCAGATTGCCTCCCTGTATTATCCTTTCCCTGATATAGATACATTTTAACACCTCTGTTGCGGACATTGTTGGAAAACATTGTTCTTCCTTGACCACTTTGTTTTCTACTCAAACTTCTCATTTCATTTTCAATATGTTTACAAAGCAGACAACTCTAAACATATAACTTTTCGGGAAAGGTTGGCATTTCTTCCGAAAGATATATATTTTCCTCAAGCTGTCTTTCTGTAGCTGCCACAAACCATGTTTTCCTTATTACGGTCAACCTTTTTCCTTATACAACAGATATTAGACAACTCTGCAGCAGACAACTTATTTAACCCTTTCCCATAATTATATAGACGCTTTTCGACACCTGCAGCAGACAAATTTTGAAAACATTGTGACAAAAGGAGAACTAACAATGTGCAATATTTCCTTTTGCCACAATATTTTCGAATCTGACTGGCTAGTGTCAGGTTAAAGGGACCAGTTACAGTTCCTTGCATCTTACCCAGGAAACTCCGTGATATAATTGAGTAATTGTTGAAAGTGATCGTTATAAAACTCCAATCAATCAATACAATCTTAAAATATTGATAAATCTCTGTATGATGCATTGAAGGTAAAGATTGGGTTTTTTAGATGTGAGATCGAGACAAAGAGTTCACCACATGTCACACTGTGTGTAAAGAGTTTGTTATTGTAACAGATGCATTGAAGTTAAAGATCAATATTAGATTGATTTCTACCTTTGATTCAATATAAATACATGACACTCAGTTTAACAATTTCCAACATACAACAAATCTGCAGCAGACATCTTTGACTACTTTTAGGCAAACTAATGGAAAATCTCCATAACTGCAAGTATAATTGTTGAAAGGAAAAAAAATAAAAAATATTGTGGCAAATGGAGATATTGCTCAGGCAATTTCTTCTTTTGCCAAAATGTTTTCAAAAAGTCGTCTACTGCAGAGGTGTCAGAAAGCATCTATATGTGGGAAAGGGTTAAATAACACATTACCTGAGTGAGACAAGACACCTTTGGAAGCCATTGAAGCAGACGTACATTTTCGTGTTGCCTGCCTTCGCAGGGTGAGACAAAGTTTAAACCTTTCCCACATACAGACAATTTCTGACACCTCTACAGCAGAGTACTTGAAAACATTGTGGGTAAAGGTGAAATTGCTCATCATGACACCATGAGCATTTCTCCCTTAGCCAGAACGTTTTTATCTCTATTCAATGATTTAACTTTCATTTATTGAGATTTACCATAATTTTAACCAGAAGTTTTTGATGTCGTAAGCTTAAGATTTGGCATATATGTGCAAAACAGTCAACTTCTATTGTTAGTCTTAGTTACTGACCCTTACTGACCCTTTGGCAGGTGATACAGTCATGTGATTGTGAAAAGAAAAGAATAATTTCTCTTTTTACCTATTACATCATATTTAGACATTTACCTTTCAAAAAGAAAAGTGATATTCTTTTTTTCTTTTTTCTTATAAAAGTGGCTTGCTCTGTGCTCCTTGTAGTAATATCACGTAGTATCATTAGGCAAGGCATTTTTCTAGCCTCCATGGTGCTGGTTATTATCAAGCTCATTAAAATCCGACCAAAATACTTTGCTGTACAATAAATGAATCTGACTATAGTACAACGCATAAAGGGTCGTCTCAAATTGACCTTTTATAAAACACACTTAATTATTATCAAATGAAATTGAATGCTATAACAAATGCCTATGTTATACAATCTGAGAACTCGACAATCACTGCTTCTCTATATCGTTTATTTATATTGATTATCTTACCTGTTTTATGCCAAACAATTTTGTAACCGACAATTTGATTGTTTGACACAAAGGTCAATCTGATACGACCTTTATGGGGCAGTCATCAGATCTATATACAAGTCAGTAAAGTTTAGGTCTGGTTTAAATGAGATTGGGTTATGGTCATCCATCGATCATGAAAAAGTGTACTGTTGCCTTTGTAGAACTGTAAACAATGTAATAAACCCAATATTGTATTTTATGAAGCATGATGTTAATGTGTTTTTTGTACATTTTCTATTTCAGTTTCCTTGTGTAAACGAAGCAAAGAAAGCAAAGAAGAAGAAATATGACAATTCAGGATATGTCATTGTAGATTCATTTAAGGTATTATACAGATTGCAGATTGGTTTGTAATGATTACCTATTTCCCAAGTGCAGACAACGTTTGACATGTTTTCAGCTCAGACGAGCCAATTGCTTTTTTTGCCACAGCTTTTCTCTTCATTCAATACTTTTTCTTTCAGAGATTTTCCATATTTTTGCCTAGATGGTTTCAAAGTGGTCTACATAAACATTTCTTTGGTGACCTTCTTTTAGTTTCCTAAATGTGATGGTGGAGCAATTAATACTGGTCCTCTTGGACCTCTTGTAATAGTTTACCTGATTGCAAAATTAGTGATCTGTGGATGGCAACACAAATCGAATTGCAAAACTCAGGTGAGCATTACATGGTCATCATGGCCCTCTTGTTTTTAACTCTTTCCCACATACAACAAATCTGCAGCAGACGACTTTGAACATATTTTGTCAATAAATAGAAAATCTCTATAATTGAATGGATAACCTATGACAAAAAGTGGAAAACATTGTGGCAAAAGGAGGAATTGCTCGTTTTGAGCAATTGCTTCTTTTGTCACTATGTTTTCAAAAAGCTGTCTGCTGCAGAAGCGTCAAAAAGCGTCTATATGAGGGAAAGGGTTAAGTCACCTGAGCTGAAAGTTGAAGATGATCTTTTGGGATCACTTTCCATCCGTCATTAACTTTTAGCTTCAAATGGCATCTCATCCTAAACCACTTGGCCAATTTCGACAAAACTTCACAGGAATGTTTCTTTGGAGGTTCTCTTTGAAAATTGTTCAAAGATTTAAATTCTTCATAGAACTTTGATTGTTGTGGCATCAGAAAAGGGGGCAATGTGCCAAACTTTCAAATTTGTCTTCTCTGAATCTGCTTGTCTGATTTCAAGATAATTTGGAAAGACAAATTCTTTAGGTGATCCTCACATAAGCCATATTGATTTGTTAAGAACCATACACGGCCAACAGGAGGTATCACAAAAGGCTAAGAATGAAGATTTTAGAATTCTTCTTCTCAGAAAGTGCTTGTCTGTTCTGATTGCAAGATAATTAATTCAATGATACTTCTTGGATAGTTGTATTATGACAAGATAAAAACCAAGTTTGCATTGAGTTCCCTCATATTTTTTTTCGTGCAGTGTAATTGTCCTTTGGCTCGAAATTGTTAATAATTTATATATTAACCCTTTCCCACATACAACAATTCCCCAGCAAATGACTTTTATCAGTAAATGAAAGGTTGATTAACCCTTTCCCTCATACGACAATTCTGCAGCAGACGTCTTTGAACGTATTTTGTCAAAACATAGAAAATCTCCACAATTGAATGGATAACCTATGACAAAAAGTGGAAAACATTGTGGCAAAAGGAGAAATTGCACGTTTCGTGCAATTTCTTCTTTTGTCACTATGTTTTCAAAAAGCCGTCTGCTGCAGAGGCGTCAGAAAGCGTCTATATGAGGGAAAGGGTTAATGAATGGAATAGAAAACATAGAACATAGGGGCAAAAGGAGATGTAAGAAGTCTGCTGTTTTTAGAAGCTGTCTGCTGCACAGCTGTCAGAAAGCGTCTATATGTGGAAAATGATTAAGGCTAGGGTCCTATTATATAATAATTGGTTCCCTCTACTGTCATTCAGTCTTGTCGTTATAAATTGGTTTCTATTCATTTTTAGCTCCACTGGCTGAAAGCCAGTCGAGCTTATGTCATGGCGAATTGTCCGTCGTGCGTGCGTGCGTGCGTGCGTGCGTGCGTTAACTTTTTCCTTTAAACGACTTCTTCTCCCTAACCACTTGGCCAATTTGGTTGAAACTTCATGGGAAGCATCCTCTCAATGTCCTCTACTAAATTCCTTCAAATTTTTTTGATCCATTCAAAATTCTGGTTTCCATGGCAACCGAAAGAAAAAAATAGTGAGAACTTAAAAAATCTTCTTCTCCGAAAGTGTCAGGCCGATTTTCAAATAATTTTGTAGAAATATTCCTTGGGTGACCCTTTATTAGATTCCTTCAAGAAATTTTGATTGGGCGAAAAACATGGCCGCCAGGGGGCGGGGCTTTTTTGCCTTATATAGCTATAGTGAAAACTTAAATAATCTTCTTCTCAAAAAGTGTTCAGCAGATTTTCAAATAATTATGTAGAAATGTTCCGTGGGTGACCCTCTATCAGATTCCTTCAAGCCATGTTGATTGGTAAAAAAACATGGCCGTCACAGGGCGGGGCTATTTTGCCTATATGGCTAAAGAGCAAACTTAAAAAATCTTCTCCTCCAAAAGTGTCAGGCCGATTTTCAAATAATTTTGTAGAAATGTTCCTTGTGTGAACCTTAATTAGATTCCTTCAAGAAATGTTGATTGGGCGAAAAACATGGCCGCCAGGGGGCGGGGATTTTTTACGTTATATAGCTATAGTGAAAACTTAAAACATCTTCTTCTCCAAAAGTGTTCAGCCGATTTTCAAATAATTTTGTAGAAATGTTCATTGGGTGACCCTCTATCAGATTACTTCAAGCAATGTTGATTGGTCGAAAAACATTGCCGCCAGAGGGCGGGGCTATTTTGACTTATATGACCAACGTGAAAACTTAAAAAATCTTCTCCTCCGAAAGTGTCGGGCATATTTTCAAATAATTTTGCAGAAACATTCCTTTGGTGACACTCTACAAGATTCCTTTAAGCCATGGTGGTTGGTAAAAAAAATAGCCACCACGGGGCAGGGCTGTTTGGAGATTTTATTTTTGCCTTATGGCCGTGGAGCGATACTGGCCCTCTTGGGCCTCTTGTTCTTTTAACCCTTTCCCTCATACGACAATTCTGCAGCAGACGACTGAACATATTTTGTCAAAACATTGTTTTGTGCAATTTCTTTTTTTGTCACTATGTTTTCAAAAAGCCGTCTGCTGCAGAGGCATCAGAAAGCGTTTATATGAGGGAAAGGGTTAATTCAGTCAGATTAATGTTATTGGTGGGTACTTGCATCATGACATGGTTTTTGTTTCTGCTCAATATCTTAGCAATGCATGCAGATATTTCAATAATGATTATATTATAACAAGATACATCCATACCCATGTAGAATAAAATATGGTAAGATCATTTAACGCTTTCCCCACATACAACAAATCTGCAGCAGACGACTTAAAATTGTTTCAACAGTTTCTTTGAAAAAAATCTCAATTAATGAAAGATTAACTGTTTAATAGAGTTGAAAACATTGTGGCAAAAGGGGAAATTGCTCATTTTTAGCAATTTTTCCTTTTTCGCAATGTTTTCATTTGCAGAGGCGGCAAAAAACGTCTATATCAGGGAAAAGGTAAAAATTAAGCAGAGTTATTGTCCTTGGTCTTGGAAATTTGAGTAGATTTCTTACATTCCAAAGTTCAAATATGATATGGTCAGATCATTCTAAGCAGGGTTGGACTTTGAAAATTGTACATTTATACGAAAAAAAACCATGAATGGGTTTTTTCGCTAATAGGTAACATGTGCGAGATTTTTTTTTTTTTTTTTTTTTCAATAACCCATGAAGCTTTCTGAAATGAAACTGGCAAAATCCATGGGGGCCGCCATTTTGGTTATGTATAAAACACAGATTGAAAATTATTGTCGTCTAGTTAATCTTTATAAAAAAAATCTAAATCGACATCTAAGGTCATAAAAGTGCTGTGTTATTTTCGTGTGATCTAACTTTTGTACAAACAAGTTTAAAAATAAATGTACCCTAGCCAAAGAACGACGTGACGTCATTTCCGTAACACTTCATTTGGCGTAACGTCAAATGGAGCGACGTCGTTTCCCGCAAAAAAAAGTGGTATCAACATTAAATACCCTAAATTCATATGCATGAGCTATAGATTCACTCATACAAAGTATAATTATCTATCAAATATTGTTAAAAAGGGATAACTTTCACATATTGAGCAATTGTACCTTTGGCAACAATCTTTTCCTAAGTCGTCTGCTGCAACGGAGTCAGAAACCGTCTCTATTAGCGAAAGGGTTAAGCAGAAATGTGACTTCTTACATAACTTGTTCCTGTCATATTGACTGGTTTAAAAAAGGTAGTTGCCAGATGGCATCAGAAAAGGGCTGTTATACATTTGCTTCTTTACTATAATACAGGTGATTGATTAAGGACCTTGAGCATCTTGGCCCTCATGTTTAAACCTCGTTCATTATAAATGTTATTCATTGATTTTCTGAATTTTTTTACTATTATTTTCTGTTCGTAATAATAGACGGCAGCAAAACGAATTCTGAACATTTTGTGATCATGCGAAAAACTTGAGATTAATATTATTATCTTCTAGTCAATTACTTATAAATCATTTTTATTGACAAAGTATGCTCTTTAAATCTTTTTACAATCAGCTTACTGTTTTTTCGTAAATAGGTAGTACCTATAGATATATTAGATTGTGTAATTTAGATTTTGGCTGCTGGTAGGGGAATTTGTGACTACATCTGCTATGTGAAATTGTGAATGTGAAAATGTGAAACTTACATAATGTTAATGGACAATAATTCAAATTTCAATGTGTTCACACTTTTTTCATTTCAGATTGTCAGAATCCCTTCCTTCTTAGAATTTATTAAAGGTGGATTACAAATAAATTTTACAGTAAGTATAATTCAGCCTTTCCCAGATGCAGACACATTTTGACGTATCTCTGAAAACATTATGGCAAAGGAGGAAATTTTTCTGTCCGTCATACATGTATTAGATTCATTCCAGATACCAGACCTAGTTATTGGCAGGTAAAAATAGACAATAATTTTATTGACGTAAACTGTACAGTTTCTTGTCATTTTAGCTTGACTATTCGAAGAATATGAGGGCTATACTACTCGCCCTGGCGTCACACCTTGGTTAAGGTTTTGCATGCAAGTCCTTAAATACTACATGTATTGCATTGGAACTTTCTACAACCCTACACAAATATTACACCTATGTTGATTTTCAAGTTAAATAGCTCTATCCTGCATTTTATGCAAGTTATGGCCCTTTTAGGACTTATAGTTATCCCCTCTTCTAACGGAGTTTGAGAGGGGATATAGCAACAGGGCTGTCCGTTTGTTTGTTCGTTCGTCTGTGCATCCTTCCGTAACAACCTTGTGACCACTCTACACTGAACATCCTTTGACTGATCTTAACCAAACTTGGTATACAGTTAGTATATGGCAAGGTCTTGAAGCCTATTTATTTTCAAGGTTAAAGGTCAAGGTCAAAATTGGACTTTGACTATTTTCCAATATCAACAACCTTGTGACCACTTTACACTGAACATCCTTCGACCGATCTTAACCAAACTTGGTATACAGTTAGTATATGGCAAGGTCTAGAAACTTATATATTTTCAAGGTTAAAGGTCAAGGTCAAAATTGGACTTTGACTATTTTCCCATATCAACAACCTTGTGACCACTCTACACTGAACATCCTTCGACCGATCTTAACCAAACTTGGTATACAGTTAGTATATGGCAAGGTCTAGAAACTTATATATTTTCAAGGTTAAAGGTCAAGGTCAAAATTGGAGTTTGTCTATTTTCCCATATCAACAACCTTGTGACCACTCTACACTAAACATCCTTCGACCGGTCTTAACCAAACTTGGTATACAGTTAGTATATGGCAAGGTCTAGGAGCCTATTTATTTTCAAGGCTAAAGGTTAAGGTCAAAATTGGTCTGACTATTTTCTTGAATACCGAGGGGATGCATCCGCTTTGCGGTGCCCTTGTTTCTGGTTAAACTGTTGCTTGCAATTACATTATAAGACAATATCTTAGTAACTACTTTATACACAACCAATTAAGATAACTAGCTCTATCCTGCATATGATGCAAATTGTTGCCCTTTTTAGCTCCACATTTTTAGCTATACTACTCGCCTCCGCATTGGCGTCGGCATCGGCATCGGTGTCAGCGTTGGTGTCACACCTTGGTTAAGGCTTTTCAAAACAATTAGAGATATAGCTTAAACACTTACAAAAATCTTTTTACTCATTACCTCCACCAATAGCCAAGAGTGCAAAATTTAAGTAAAGGTTTTTGTAAGAATTATGACTCTTTTTTGACTTATAAAGTACTTTGCTTATAAATAATATGATAAAGCACTTGGTTATGTTATCTCTATCACCCAAAAAAGTTTTGTTTTATTGGCAAGCACAAAAAAGTCGAGCACGCTGTCCTCCGACAGCTCTTGTTTACTTAGAAATTATGGTTAAAGGTTTGCGTGCAACTACATTAAGAGTCCAAATCTTAGTAACTACTTGATGCATTCCATTGAAATGTTATGCAACCCTTTTTACCATCACACCTATGAAAATAATCAAGTTAAATAACTCTATCCTATATATAATGCAAATTATCACCCTTTACGAAAAATTCTGGTTAATGTTTTGCATGCAAGTACATAAAGAGTCCATATCTCAGTAACCTAAATTAGTGGCGGAATAGTTGAGCACGCTGTCCACTGACAGCTCTTGTTACAATATATACACAAATTACAATTAAAACACACACATAAAAAGAACCAAACAAAAATCATACATAATGATACTCATAATCAAAATTGACTAATCTATCTTTTGAAATTAGACACTTATTTACAGGAAGTATTTATATATATGAATAATAAAGCATGCTTCTTTCTTCCATTATGTACCTAATTCTTTCTTTCTCTCTATATAGGCTGAAATAGGGAAACTCTCTATTAAATGAAAGTATTAACATTGTATATATGAGTTGAAAACATTGTGGCAAAAGAGAAAAATTGCTAATATGTTAAAGGGGTCTATTGCAGAGGCGTTAGAATGTGTCAGCATGTGGGAAAAGTTTAAAATGTTAAATTAGGCTTGGGTTGAATTAAAGAGTAATTAATTGATTAAATACAACTTAAAGATGCCTCTGCAACAGATCATTTTTAGCTCGAGAGCTATTGTCATGACCCTGGCGTTGTGGTCGTCCGGTTAAGGTTTTTTGTTCAGCTCAGCTTTTTTTCTGTTTTCTATCAGTCGAGCGTCTGTGCCGTACGCGGTGCTCTTGTTTAAATCATTATAGACAAATGGGAAAGTGCTCAAATTGAGCATTGTTTTTGTGTTTGTAAAATACTCTCAACTTTTCATGAAAATCTTGCACCACATTTTTCAGATATGATGCTTTTCTGTCAGATGATTTCAAAACCATACAACCAAAAATATCATTATGTAATTGGTTATGCAGCTATAATATTCTATATATCTTGTTATATGAGTGAAAGTAATTATGGTAAGATCTAGATCCAACTGTCTCATGAAAAGAAATAGATTTTTCCTCTGTTTACACCTATATATCTTCAGATGTGACTTATTTTGGAAACTGAGAGCTGACATTTTCATTAGGGATGAGACTACAATAAACAAAACATTTATATATTTATTTTTGTTGTAAAATGTCTAATTACAGGTGTTGGTAGATTTTACTGGTTCCAATGTCTATATTACAAGTGGGGGTAGATTGTACAAGTTTCAATGTCTATATTACAAGTGGGGGTAGATTGTACAAGTTCAGACATCTATATTACAGGTGGGGGTAGATTGTACAAGTTCAGACATCTATATTACAGGTGGGGGTAGATTGTACAAGTTCAAACATCTATATTACAGGTGGGGGTAGATTGTACAAGTTCAGACATCTATATTACAGGTCTGGTAGAAAGTCTATAATACAGGTGGGGGCAGATTTTACAGATTCCAATGTCTATAGTACAGGTGTGGGTAGATTTTACTGGTTCCAATGTCTAAATACAAGTGGGGGTAGATTTTACTGCATGGTTCCAATGTCTATATTACAAGTGGGGGTAGAGTTTACTGGTTCCAATGTCTATATGACGGTGGGGGTAGATTATACAGGTTCAGACATCTATATAAAGGTCTGGTAGAATGTCTATAATACAGGTAGGGGCATACTTTACAGATTACAATGTCTATAATACAGGTGTGGGTAGATTTTACTGGTTCCAATGTCTTCAATACAGGTTGGGGAGATTTTACTGGTTCCATTGTCTAAATTACAGTTGGGGGTAGATTTTACTGGTTTTACTGGTTTGTTCCAATGTCTAAATTACAGTTGGGGGTAGTGTTTACTGGTTCCAATGTCTTAATTATACCCCCTTCAAAGAAGGGGGGGTATATAGGAGTCACTGTGTTGGGCTGTCTGTCGGTCGGCCAGAAGCCATATTTTGTCCGGCCTATTTCTTACAAACCACTTAGTGGAATTCAATAAAATTTTACATGAAACTTTTATACCAAGAGGAGATGTGCAATAACCCCTTGGTTATTTCACAGAGTTATGGACCTTTTACTTATTAAGTTATGGTGTAGGTGCTGTTTAGGGGGTATTTATCATCTTCAGTGATAGTTCTAGTTACAGTTGGGGATAGATGTTACAGGGTCCAATGTCTACATTACAGGTGGGGTATATTTTACTGGTTCCAATGTTTAAATTACAGTAGGGGGCAGATTTAACAGATTCCAATGTCTATATTACAGGTGGGGGTAGATTTCACTGGTTCCTATGTCTATATTTTGGGGGTAGTTTTACAGATACCAATGTCTTTATTACAGGTGGGGGTAGATTTTACTGGTTCCAATGTTTAAATTACAGTAGGGGGCAGATTTAACAGATTCCAATGTCTTTATTACAGGTGGGGGTAGATTTCACTGGTTTCCATGTCTATATTTTGGGGTTAGTTTTACAGATTCCAATGTCTATATTACAGGTGGGGGTAGATTTCACTGGTTCCAATGGCCGTCCCACTTCTTCGGACTCCCTACACTATCTCAACCCATACCAACCAAATGAGTACATGTCTGCAATACTATCTGTCGGCGCTGTGTGTCAGGACTATGATACGTAAGTGTCTTTTAGTTAAGTTCAAATTACATTTTCTCTGATCTGATATTTCTCAAATATTGTCTGCCAAGGTCAAAGTATTCTATTGTGATCACCGCATGTCTGTCATTTGTGCTGTGGTGACTACAAATTTCTTAACTGATATCACCTTCGATGCTACTAGATCAGTTTCATTCAAACTTAAACAGGAATGTTGTCCTCTATTTCCACAAAACCAGCTAAAAACAAATTCTATTTGATTCAGAACTAAAGAATTCTAAAGAAACTACTGGCCAAATTTCTAAATAATTTCACTTTAACCCTTTTCCCAAATACTACAAATATACCAGGATAAAAGTACCGAGAGTACTGGGTATTAACCATGAAAATATTGTGATATGCCTGAAAAAGTGTTGAAAGCCAGTTAACACTTTCACACATACAACAAAATTGCAACAGACAAGTTTGAAAACATAAAGACAATAATATGGAAAATCTCTGAATAAGAGTCTAGTTATTGAACAGAGTTGAAATCAGTGTTGCCAAAGGAGAAATTGCTTGTTATGTCTGCTGCAGAACTGTCAGAAAGGGTCTTTTTGTGAGAAAGGGGTTTAAAACACCATTTAAACAATATCCAATGCTACATTCTTTCAGAGACAAGATGTTCCCAGCCCTTGGGTTTGGGGCCAAAGTTCCCCCAAACATGGCAGTGTCACATGAGTTTGCGATGAATTTTAATCCAACAAACCCATACTGTGCAGGTAATGACTTTTCTATGGTGCATTTAATACCAGATTATGAATATATTTATACCCCCGATAAACGAAGTTTAAAGGGGGTATATTCACTATATTGGAGTCACCTGTGTCGGTCGGTTGGTCATTCGGTCGGTCGGTTTGTCCGTTGCGATTTTCCTTGTCCGGAGCATAACTTTAAAACTAATTGTTGGAATTTAATAAAACCTCATATGATGATACAACACATTGAGAGGAAGTGCGGTGTACAGGAACCATAACTCTATTTTACCTAAATACAGAGTAATTGCCCTTTGTTACTTTTTCTTGTCTGGAGAATTACTTAATAACTAATAGATGGAATCTAATAAAACTTCATACAATGGTAGAGCACACTCAGAGGAAGTGCAGTGTACAAGAACCATATCGCTAATTTACATAATTACAGAGTTATTGCCCTTTGTTACTTTTTCTTGTCCGGATAATTTCTTAATAACTAATAGGAATCTAATAAAACTTCATACAATGGTAGAGCACAATGAGAGGAAGTGCACTGTACAAGAACCTCAACTCTAATTCACTTAATTACAGAGTTATTGCCCTTTGTTACATTTTGTTGTTCGCAGAGTCTTGTCCGGAGCATAAGTTTAAAACTAATTGTTGGAATTTAATAAAACTTCATACGATGATACAACCAACACATTGCGAGGAAGTGCCTTGTGCAGGAACCATAACTATATTTTACCTAAATACAGAGTGATTGCCCTTGGTTACTTTTTCTTGTCCGCAGAATTACTCAATAACTAATAGATGGAATCTAATAAAACTGCATACAATGGTAGAGAATAATGAGAGGAAGTGCAGTGTACAAGAACCATAGCTCTAATTAACATAATTACAGAGTTATGGCCCTTTGTTACTTTTTCTTGTTCATAGAGTCTTGTCCGGAGCATAACTTTAAAACTAATTGTTGGAATTCATTAAAACTTAATTTGATGATACAACACATTGAAAGGAAGTGTGACTTAACCTAATTACAGAGTTTTTGCCTTTTGTTACTTTTTCTTGTCCAGAGAATTACTTAATAACAAATAGATGGAATCTAATAAAACTTCATACAGCACAATGAGAGGAAGTGCAGTGTACAAGAACCATAACTCTAATTTACATAATTACAGAGTTATTGCCCTTTGTTACTTTTTCTTGTGCGTAGAGTCTTGTCCGGAGCATAACTTTAAAACTAATTATTGGAATTTAATAAAACTTCATACGATAATACAACACATTGAATGGAAGTGTGGTGTACAGGAACCATAACTCTATTTTACCTTAATACAGAGTTATTGCCCTTTGTTACTTTTTCTTGTCCGGAGAATTACTTAATAACTAATTGATGGAATCTAATAAAACGTCATACAATGGTACAGCACTATGAGAGGAAGTGCAGTGTACATATATTTTTCCACCGCTTTCAATTAATTTTAGTTATTTGCAGCATTTCCTGGATAAGTTACCAGTACTACTGGTTCATCTATCCTGACACCAGCCAGTCAGTTGTAATGCTAACCCTGAGAGCCTACAGGGGCAGCCATTACTACCATTTTTAGCTCGACTATTCGAAGAATATGAGAGCTATACTACTCACCCTGGCGTCGGCGTCGGCGTCGGCGTCCACGTCACACTTTGGTTAAGGTTTTGCATGCAAGTTCTAAAATACTACATGTATTGCATTGAAACTTTCTACAACCCTACCAAACTATCACAACAATGTAGATTATCAAGTTAGATAACTCTGTCCTGCATTTTATGCAAGTTATGGCCCTTTTTTACTTAGAAATTCTGGTTAAAGTTTTGCGTGCAACTAAAGTAAGAGTCCATATCTCAGTATTTACTTGATGCATTGCATTGAAACTTTCTACAACCCTACCCAACTATCCCACCTGTGTAGATTATCAAGTAAGATAACTCTATCCTGCATTTTATGCAAGTTATGGCCCTTTATTTACTTAGAAATTCTGGTTAAAGTTTTGCGTGCAACTAAATTAAGAGTCCATATCTCAGTATATACTTGATGCATTGCATTGAACCTTTCTACAACCCTACCCAACTATCACACCTATGTAGATTATCAAGTAAGATAACTCTATCCTGCATTTTATGCAAGTTATGGTACTTTTTTTACTTAGAAATTCTGGTTAAAGTTTTGCATGCAACTAAATTAAGAGTCCATATCTCAGTATTTACTTGATGCATTGCATTGAAACTTTCTACAACCTTACCCAACTATTACACCTGTGTAGATTATCAAGTATGATAACTCTATTCTACATTTTATGCAAGTTATGGCCCTTTTTTTACTTAGAAATTCTGGTTAAAGTTTTGCGTGCAACTAAATTAAGAGTTCACGTCTCAGTAAATACTTGATGCATTGCATTGAAACTTTCTACAACCCTACCCAACTATCACACCTGTGTAGATTATCAAGTATGATAACTCTATCCTGCATTTTATGCAAGTTATGGCCTTTTTGGACTTATAAATTCTGGTTAAAGTTTTGCATGCAACTACATAAAGAGACCATCTCTTAGTAACTACTTGATGCATTGCATTGAAACTTTATACAGCACTTACCAACCATCACATCTAATCATCTATGTAAACAATCAAGTATGATTACTCTATCCAGCATTTTATGCAAGTTATGGACCTTTTTGGACTTAAAGTTTTGCAACTACATTTAGAGTGTAATCTCAGTTACAACTTGAAAAATTGTATTGAAACTTTATACAACCTTTCCCAATTGCACAACTATAAACACAACCAATTATGATAACTCTATCCTGTATATGGTACAAATTGTTGCCCTTTTTTTAACTTAGAAATTATGGTTAAAGGTTTGCGTGAAACTACATTAAGAGTCCATATCTGAGTAACTACTTGATGCATTCCATTGAAAGGTTATACAACCCTTTCTAACCATCACACCTATGAAAATAATCATGTTAAATAACACTATCCTGCATATAATGCAAATTATCACCCACTAAGAAATTGTGGTTAATGTTTTGCATGCAACTACATTAGAGTCTATTATCTCAGTAACTTAAATAAGCGGTGGAATAGTCGAGCACGCTGTCCTCCGACAGCTCTTGTTAAAGTCATTGGTATGACCCAAATGGGGATTGAACCGCAACCTCCCGCAACCGAGGTGTGTGAATCATATTGTGTGGTACTCAAAGGTGACACTGACAATGAACTTAACCCTTTCCCACATACATCAAATCTGCAGCATATGACTTTGAAAAAAAAAATGGAAACTCTACCGATAAACGGACAGTTATTTAATTAAGTTGATAACATTGTGGCAAATGGAGAAATTGCTCATTATAAGCAGTATCTCCTTTTTCCACCATTTTTTCAACAGAAAGAGGTGTCATGAAAGGGTTTATTTGTCGGAAAGGGTGAAGTAATGGATTTTACATCACTTTGGAAGATGAACCCTTTCCCACATACAACATAAAGTACTTAATATTTAGGCAATACTGTACTTTTTGCAGGTATTCATGGACTCATCTAAGTCTACCAATACTGCCAAAGTAATAAATATGAATTATTTGAAATTTTGGCGACATTGTATTTTTTGCAGGTATTGAAGGAATTGTGCAAGCCTATCAAAACTGTGTTCCTAAGATCGAGTTGTGGGGACCAACCAACACAGCCCCTATTATATACCATGTGGCAAAGTTTGCCAGTACAGCTCAGCAAGAGGAAGCTCAAAAGGGACCCCATGTATGTATATGTTTCATTGCTTAACGAATGAGCTAAAAGTATGAATACATTTAATTCATACCGTATATACTCAGTTATAAGTCGCCCTCGTCTATAAGTCGCACCCCCTACTTCGAGGCCTAAAGTCTAGGGTTTGATGATTGACCCTCTTATAAGTCGCAGTTAGATTTTTGATTTTTTTCACGTCAAAACCCTATGACAAGCAGCGAGATATAACCCAAGTCATCATGATCGAGCATCAGATTTTTTGTTTAAAACATTCATATAATGTCCAATTAGTTTTATGTAAGCATTGATTTATAGTCTAAATAGATTTTACTATCATAAGAAGCGAGATATATAACCTTAAGTCATCAAGATCGAGCATCAGCTTTTTGTTTACATTATTTGAACATACAATGATGTCCAACTAGTTTTAATTTGTTTTATCTAAAGAGATTTACTGGGGAATACATAAACCGGTTTTGTCCGGTCACAAAAGGCCCCAGGTTATGTGAAAACACACTCGTCTTGATTAACCCTTTGTTTTATCTATGGTAATATAGCTCTCATTTATGGAGTTTATTCCCGATATTGTCAATTTGTTTCCAAGGTCGTTTGCTGCAGATTTGTTGTATGCGGGAAAGGGTTAACTGAAGGGGTAGAGGGTAGATGGAGGGAAAAATCGGCGTTGCATAACTGAAATTAATTCGCATACAGTGATAATCTGCTAACTCAGATTAAATTCTTCCTTTTCCCATGATGTTTCTGAGGCAGCTGAAAACTTTTTAAAACATTGCTAATTTCCCCTTTGTTTGATAATATAGCTTTCGTTTATGGAGTTTGTTCACCCTTTTTAATAAAAATCCACGGTTCAGCGACCTCAATTCTAACAGTCAAATAATTCTAACACAACTGTCGCGTGTAAACCACACAGGTTTAAATTATCATCAAGCTAAAGGTGTTACATGTAAAATTACCCGAGGTCAAATTCTGCAGACGTGTACGTATTAGAGTGGGTAAAAACCGATAATTGCATTGTTAGCAGTTTGTATTTAATACACTTTAGCTACAGTTATTGTCTTTGTTACGACTCTCAAATACTGCAGATGTATCACAGTGGTAAAAGCCGATAATTGCATGTTTATCAGTTTTTACTTAATACACTTTAACGTCAATTATTGACCGTGTTAAATCACCCCGTGTGTAGTCTTGGGATTGTTTGTGGATTAATTATGACAATTTTGGTCCGACTTTTTTATCTCTTTAATTGGATCTGTGTTTGTTTTTTGCTTTCTAATGGTTTAATTTGGTACCATCACCCATGCAGGCCAAAATCACGGTGAAATGGGTCTTGTCTTATTATGGCTTCTTTTTATCACCTTCTGCAAACATGGACTTTCTAATTAAGATAGTTTGACAGCTACGTGTGTACGTGTCTACACAATGACAAATTATCACTTTCCCGCATGCAACAATTATGTACAAGGCTACGTTGAAAACATCAAGGCAAGAAACATCGTGGATAAAGGAGAAATTGCTTATTGCAAGCAATTTTGAGTTAGCATTAACATTTCAAAATTCGGATGGGAAGCCTCAATATATGGTAATAAGGGTTAATAAGGGTTACAAATCAATGACTTTTTGTTTAAAATAAAAACAACACTTTATCCTGAAATATAACTTAAAGTTTATTACATTATTTTTTCAATCACATATAAAGTGACATACGACCTAGTAACAGTATTATGGTCTGTATATTTACGCATCTGGACTTGAGCTCCGCAATTTATATTTTCACAAAATTCAAAATGGCTTCCAATCGAGCTAAAATCGAAACAATAACTTGGAACAAATGACTTTTTAAATGTACATTCATAAGTTATATATTTTTTCTAGTGTTTGTTTTTATAAACAAATCAATTCTATAAGATATGTTTCTTTCAATCAAACTTGATTTATTCTGTTAAATCATCATTTAAGTCGCCCTTTTTATCAATGACCGGCCTGCACAGTTTTTGACGATCGGTGAATTGGAGGGTAATATTTTCTGAATTTTTGCTTGACCCTCTTATAAGTCGCTCCCCCCACTTCACTTTCGATTTTAAAGGTAAAAAAGTGCGACTTATAACCGAGTATATACGGTATTCACTTCATTTAAATTTTTCATTACTATAGTTTTTATGCAAATTGAATGAATATAATGTCAGTATTTGGCTGAAAAGGTAATTAACCCTTTCTCACATACAACACATATGCAGCAGATGACATTTAAAAAAAATAGGGAAGTACTACAAATGAAAATATCTATATTGAATACAATTGAAAACAATGTGTCAAAAGGGGAAACTGATCATCATGAGTAACTTTTCATTTTTCCCAATGTTGACTGCTGCAGAGGTGTCAGACTGTGTTGAAGGCTTGGCGTGAAACGATTGTAACTAAAATTGGTATTTTTTTTAACAAGGTTAATCACCTCGCCATAAAGTCTTTATAAGCGTTTAAATAATTTTTCTTGGTAAACAATGGAAATTTAGGTGCCATTGCTCGTTCTGAGCAGTGGCACCTAAATTTGCATTGTTTACAAAGGGGTCAAAATTGTCCATAAACCAGGGTTTTCAAAATAGGTTTTAATTTACAACCGTTTAACGCCAAGCCCTCGGTGTCTGCTCTGCGTGTGGGAAAACATAATAATGTAACATGGAAAATGTAAGATGAACTGGACTGTATTCTCACATTTATGTCACCAATTTTACAATAAATGGCATTTTCAAAATGTTGGACATTCAGAAAGACATGGTAAAACTATATTGTTGACCACTTTACATCACTTTTGTGCCACATTGTGGCACTTACTGATCACTTCTGAGTGTTCTGTTGGAACTTCTGTCATACTGATGTTCCTTGCTTTGGACCGCCTCGATGTGGTAGAGCGTCCGCTTTGGGTGGATCATACCAAAGACTTTAAAAGTGATAGTTACAGCTGCCCTCCTTGGCGCTTAGGGATGTGGGGTTAGCTTTTCGACTGACTGGCTGCTGTCAGGATAAATGGACCAATAGTACTGGTTACTTACCCAGGTGATATATCTGATTTCTTTTTTAAAGTGGCGTTACACACAAAACCATAAATTTATCCTTGCTTTTACTTTCTGGTTAGTGTCAGGCACCACAACCATTTCAAAAAATCTCCTGTAATTCATTCTCTTTTGTCAAAAATGATGGTAAACTATAACCTATATAAGTTCAAAGTATATTCATGGAGTTTTACTGGTTAACCCTTTCCTTCATACGACAATTCTGCAGCAGACGACTTTGAACATATTTTGTCAAAAAATAGAAAATCTCTATAATTGAATGGATAACATGACTGAAAGTGGAAAACATTGTGGCAAAAGGAGAAATCGCTCGTTTTGAGCAATTCCTTCTTCTGTCAGTTTCCAAAACGCTGTCTGCTGCAGAGGCATCAGAAAGCGTCTATGTGGGGGAAAGGGTTAATCCTTTCCCACATGAAGATGTATTTTGATGCACCTTTCAGCAGAGGACTTTTGCTACAATTTGTTCAAATCTTCTTCAATAATATGACTTATGCAAATTCATCTGTTAATTAATTAACCCTTCCCCACCTGAATACATATCTGCAGCAGACAACTTTTGAAAACATTGTTACAAAAGGAGAAATTGCTCAATATGAGCAATTTCTCCTATGGCCACAATGTTTTCAACTTTTTGCAGTAGTTATACCTTAATTTATAGAGATTTTTGGTTTTTCTGCTTCGATGTTTTCAACGTATGTTGTCTGCTGCCGATTTGTTGTATGTGGGAAAGGGTTGACATTGTAGAACCCTTACTATGCTCATTATTGAAACTGATGGCTTCATGAGAAATATCAGACAGATAACATCCTCTCATAATCAATTGTTGGGGTTTTGTCTACCTAATATCACTCTTATCTTTATTTTAACCCTTTGCCACATACAACAAATTAAAAAAAATATGGAAAAACTTTATAAATGACAGTATAATTATTGAATACAGTTAAAAGCATTGTTGCAAAAGGAGAAATTGCATGTTTTGTCATAATGTTATAAAAAATTCGTCTGCTGCAGAGGTGTCGGAAAGTATCTATAAGTGAGAAAGGGATAACCCCTTAAAGCTAAACACAGCTCATATGTTTATTTATAGGCTTACTACGTATTACTCTTGCTAACGGATGGAGTTATCACAGACATAGAGGAGACTAAGGCGGCCATTGTCTATGCGTCTGCTCTACCCATGTCCATCATCATTGTCGGGGTAGGACAGGCAGATTTCACGGACATGAAAATGCTTGACGGAGATGACGGTGTGTTACGGGCCCCGAACGGTCAACCCGTTGTACGCGATATTGTGCAGTTTGTTCCCTTCCGGGACTTCAAGAGAGTAAGTGATCCAGCTGTAAGTTTATTTTCTTTGCTTTTGCAAGTTTGCAAAATTGGGTTCATTTGCAAATTATATTTTAAATTGGTGTCCAGTGTTTTGTTTTCATTTATTATAATTTTGTTATTTCTCTCTTTTCTCTAAAAAAATGATTTATCCCTTTCCCACATACATCAAGTCTGAAGCACTTTGATAACATCAAGGCAAAACATTGGAAACCTCTAAATAAAATTACAATTACTGAAAATAGATGAAAACAATGTGGGAAAAGGAGAAATTGCTAGTTTTGGGCAATTTCTCCTTTCTAAATTTGGTTAAGGTTTTGCATGCAATGGTTTTACTAACAAACCACAGATGAAATTGCTTTGAAACTTCTCACACTCTTTGGACGTCATCAAATGACCTTGCAGGACAAGTCCCATAATTCTACATAAAATTTTGACTGAATTATGCCCCTTTTTACAGATGACCCAGTGCATGTGGTTTGTCGACATTTACTGTCTAAAAAGAATAAAAAAAATATGGCCATATTTTGTATCAAATTCACCAAAGACTTATCCAACTTGATTTATATTACTTTACTATCGAGCCACTATCTAAGTAAACACTGTTGATTGTATTATCAAATGGCCAATTTATCAAGCATGCTGTCTTACAGCTCTTGAAAAAGTTGTCTGCTGTAGATGCATCCAAATGTGTCTGCACTTTGGAAGAGGCACTGTAGGTAATGTGCAGCATTATGTATTTTCAAGTGATGTCACATTTTGATTTTAAATTAAAAACAATTATTATTGTTATCATATTTTCAGGCATCTTCAGCTGAGCTGGCAAAGCATGTTTTAGCAGAAGTACCTCAGCAAGTGACACAGTACTACAGTAAGAAGGGGATGTTACCAAACAAAGTCAACCCGCAATCTGTGTAAAAGATTGGTATTGAACAAAGATAGCCCATAGCAAATGTTATTTATTGTAACCAAACAAAGTTAATCTCACAATTATTGTAAAAGATTGATACTGAACAAGTTTAGCCCAGAAGATTGGTTTAATCAACATTGATAAGATTATTATGTCTCCCCCTGTATACAGGGGAGATATATTGTTTTTGTCCTTGATGTCTGTCTGTCTGTCTGTCTGTCTGTCTGTCTGTTCGTCCCCAAAATCTTGTCCGATCCATATCTCCCAGACGGCTTGAAGGATTTTCATGAAACTTGGGTCACATGTTCACCTCATCAAGGCGACGTGCAGAACCCGCGTCTCGACAATATAGGGTCAAGGTCAAGGTCACGCTTGAAGGTCAAAGGTTTGAGGCTTTATTTCGTGTCCGCTCCATATCTCCCAGACGGCTTGAAGGATTTTCATGAAACTTGGGTCACATGTTCACCTCATCAAGGCGACGTGCAGAACCCACGTCTCGACAATATAGGGTCAAGGTCAAGGTCACGCTTGAAGGTCAAAGGTTTGAGGCTTTATTTCGTGTCCGCTCCATATCTCCGAGACGGCTTGAAGGATTTTCATGAAACTTAGGTCACATGTTCACCTCATCAAAGCGACGTGCAGAACCTGCGTCTCGACAATATAGGGTCAAGGTCACGCTTGAAGGTCAAAGGTTTGAGGCTTTATTTCGTGTCCGCTCCATATCTCCGAGACGGCTTGAAGGATTTTCATGAAACTTGGGTCACATGTTCACCTCATCAAGGCGACGTGCAGAACCCGCGTCTCGACAATATAGGGTCAATGTCAAGGTCACGCTTGAAGGTCAAAGGTTTGAGGCTTTATTTCGTGTCCGCTCCATATCTCCCAGACGGCTTGAAGGATTTTCATGAAACTTGGGTCACATGTTCACCTCATCAAGGTGACGTGCAGAACTTGCGTCTCGACAATATAGGGTCAATGTCAAGGTCACGCTTGAAGGTCAAAGGTTTGAGGCTTTATTTTGTGTCCGCTCCATATCTCCCAGACGGCTTGAAGGATTTTAATGAAACTTTGGTCACATGTTCACCTCATCAAGGCGACGTGCAGAACCCGTGTCTCGACAATATAGGGTCAAGGTCAAGGTCACGCTTGAAGGTCAAAGGTTTGAGGCTTTATTTCGTGTCCGCTCCATATCTCCAAGACGGCTTGAAAGATTTTCATGAAACTTGGGTCACATGTTCACCTCATCAAGGCGACGTGCATAACCCGCGTCTCGACCATACCGGGTCAAGGTCAAGGTCACGTTTGAAGGTCAAAGGTTTGAGGCTTTATTTTGTGTCAACTCCATATCTCCAAGACGGTTTGAAGTATTTTCATGAAACTTGGGTCAGATGTTCACCTCATCAAGGCGACGTGCAGAACCCGCGTCTCGACCATACTGGGTCAAGGTCACGCTTGAAGGTCAAAGGTTTGAGGCTTTATTTTGTGTCCACTCCATATCTCCTTAAAGGATTTTCATGATACGTGGGTCACATGTTCACCTCATCAAGGCGACGTGCAGAACCCGCGTCTCGACCATACCGGTTCAAGTTCAAGGTCACGCTTGAAGCTCAAAGGTTTTAGGCTTTATTTCGTGTCCACTCAATATCTCCAAGACGGCTTGAAGGATTTTCATGAAACTTGGGTCAGATGTTCACCTCGTCAAGGCGACGTGCAGAACCCGCGTCTCGACCATACTGGGTCAAGGTCAAGGTCACGCTTGAAGGTCAAATGTTTGAGGCTTTATTTTGTGTCCGCTCCATATCTCCTTAAAGGATTTTCATGAAACTTGGGTCACATGTTCACCTCATCAAGGCGACGTGCAGAACCCGCGTCTCCACCATACCGGTTAAAGGTCAAGGTCACGCTTGAAGGTCAAAGGTTTTAGGCTTTATTTCGTGTCCAGTCAATATCTCCAAGACGGCTTGAAGGATTTTCATGAAAATTTGGTCACATGTTCACCTCATCAAGGCGACGTGCAGAACCCGCGTCTCGAACATACTGGGTCAAGGTCAAGGTCACGCTTGAAGGTCAAAGGTTTGAGGCTTTATTTTGTGCCGCTCCATATCTCCAAAACAGCTTAAAGAATTTTCATGAAACTTGGGTCACATGTTCACCTCATCAAGGCGACGTGCAGAACCCGCGTCTCGACCATACCGGTTCAAGGTCAAGGTCACGCTTGAAGCTCAAAGGTTTTAGGCTTTATTTCCTGTCCACTCAATATCTCCAAGACGGCTTGCTTATGTTTAGCAACAGTTGTTAACTGTTTTGAAGAATACTTCAGTCTTGAATGTTACAGCTGCAGTAAAAATATGTGTTTCTGTAAACCATTTGAAATCATGTCCACTTTGTACCAGGTCAAGACAAAACATTAGTAATTAAAAATTGAGTACTGTCCAACTTGGTCAAATTTTTGTTTGTCTGCTTTATAGGTTGGAATGTTTTGAGAGATTTTGACAGATATTTGAGGGGGAGACATATGTTTTTGTCAAAACAATTCTAGTTTGATGATGTCTTTGTCTTTTACACTTACATTGTGGGCAAAGTGGTGGATGGTCGAGATTCATAATTACACATATTTCTTTGTTTATAATAAAGTCTTTTTATGTTCCCTGCCTTTGCAGGCAGACTCATAGGAACCTTTTCTTAGTCATCTGATTACCAGGCATGTTGGCAGGCAACACATGTATTCCATTGAGAACTTGTTTTTTTTTAGGTTTTTATCGTCAAAATGTTATTCTTTTTTGTAAACCCTTTCCTTCAAACGACAATTCTTCAGCAGACGATATTGAACATATTTTGTCAAAAAATAGAAAATCTCTATAATTGAATGGATAACCTATGACTTAAAGTGGAAAACATTGTGGCACAAGGAGAAATTACTTGTTTTGAGCAATTTCTTCTTTTGTCACTATGTTTTCAAAAAGCCGTCTGCTGCAGAGGCATCATTGTCAGTGCATTGCTTATTTAATATTATCATTGGCAGTGTGTAATAAATTTAGTCGATTAAAAGGTAGGGTTTCTCCCGACTAGACCTAATACATATATACATGTCCTGGCTTTAAACTTTAACAAACGGAATATTTCTGAAGGAATGTTGAGGAAATTAATAACTTTTGAAGAGAATATAAAACAATTATAGGGAAACAGGAATCTACTTTTGGGCAACCAAAGCTTGGTAAGAGGTTAATTAGAGCTGTGCTCCATGAAAACCGAACTTCTTAACGTGTTAATTAAAAGTGTGGAAAAAATACATTGCTGGGTATCCATGCAGTCAAATTAAAAATGGACATGCTTTGTCCCAAATCTGGTAACTAATTAGCAAACAGCCAGATGGATGGATGTGCAGGTTGGTCCAAATCTATACTGTTTTCTAATGCCACATGGGTGTTTTTGCTGAGAACGGCTAATTATTACATGTATTTTACCAGTGGGTGTTTAAGGTTTTCAATACATAGAAAATTAGTTCCCACAACTACAATAATTATCTCCCTTGTGGGCCATTTTGATAGGTAAATTTACTATATGTTGAATAGAGGAATATCAAATATAATTAAATTAAACAATTGCATGTGCAAAAATAATTAAATTAAACAATTGCATGTGCAAAAATAATTAAATCAAGAAGTCGATATAATCAAATCATACAAATGCATCAACGACATATGGTTATCAAACTCCAATTCCTTGGTGTTTTCCTAATTATCACATTTTTAAAAAATATTCTCTTTGAATGCTCATCATATTTGCCTATTAAAATGGCAGACAAGGGAGATATTTATTGTAGTTGTGGGAACTATGTATTTAGGGTATCAGTTATAGTCCATGCAAATTGAACTGTTACATGATCAACACATTACAATGTCAGTTTACATAGAAATATATAGTGTTCACTGACTTATCAGTGATCGGACCGTGACAGTTCAATTTACACAGAGAATGAAAGAAAGCATACCAGCGCTATAATAACTGCAAGATAATATTTGAGTAATAAGAGTTTCTATAATATAAAAGACTGTCAAAAGCATAATTGAAAATGTAAAATTTAAACATCTTTTATGAAAGAATGCCTATCACAACAAACACATAAACCAAATGTTTAATTTGTGCCAGTTCTAAAGGCCATAATCATATTACTGAGCGTTCTATCACATGAAATCGAATGCTGCATGTATATAAACTTGGCAAAACATGGATGGTCCTTACTTTTATTGGAACTTATTTTCTGAGCAAGTATGCCTTACGTATCGTAATTAAGCTTATTCTACTTTTATTTTCATTAATTATTTATGTTTTTGTTTCTATCTCTTTACAAAATTGTTTCGTTGTTTAAAAGTGACTTTTGTTACTACATTTTTGTATATTTTAATGCTTGAAAATCAATTTAACATCATACAATTAAAGTACAAGTTGCATGTAAATTTGTTTTTGTCATACTTTTTTCATAACAGTTATATTGACCCAAAATGAAAACTTTACATCGATTTCAAAAGTACATGATTTGTTGATAAATGTATATTCGGTGTTACTTTTTTTTCATCGAAGCTTCTATACGAAATCAATGTGTTTATGTTATTTTCTTTGGACAAAATTAGACAATGCACATTTTTATGAACTATTAAATCGAGAGGGGTTGAAATTAAAATTCCAGTAAAATATAAATTATCACACAACATTTGGAGAAAAGAAATTACCGATTGCGAGAATATTTATAAGAAGCAGTTACTAAGTTACCAGTGTGACAGCACTGTTTGCGAATGTATTGGAGAATACGTCACCTCTACTCATTGAAATTACTTAACGTTGTATGAGTGTGTTTGGAATATTGCCATTCTAACACAAGATAATATCGGAGGTCATTTATGGTATCAAATTGATGTTCAGACCTGGCTCTCCAACCCAATTTATCCCATATGTTTTTTATAGGGTTCAAGTCCGGGCATACAGCGGGCCAAGGCAAGACGTACACATTATTTTGAGCAAGAAATTGTGTGGTTATAGGCGCCTTGTGTGCCGTTACAGTGTCATGCTGGGATGTGCCAGATCTGTTAGTTTGCATGAATGGTAGAATTGCATGGTTTAAAACATTGATATAACTTTGAGCATTGATATTTCTTTGGATAATGACCAGATCAGTTTTCATATTCCCCATTATCCAAACCCAACATACATGTAATACTGCCACCACCAAATATGTCTATCTCCTGAATACAACAATCTGCTAGTCTTTCATTTATACGGGAATAGATGCGTATTCTGCCATCTGCATGGCTGACAGAAAACCGCGACTCATCACTGAGAAGTATCGAATTCCACTGGTTGTGCATGAAATGCAAATGACATCGTGCCCAAACAGTCTGGCAGGTGTCGGAATCTGTCCAGTATATAGACGACGAGCACGAATAGGAACACGGTTCTGCCTCAAACGGTTTATGATCTTCTGTGCATGAACCCCGTAAATCAGAGCAGTAATGGTTGCTTGTAAAAACGATTACGTAGGTTAGTTAACATAACTATCGCGTTCAGTTCCTAATGTTGTGACCCGGCCGGGTAGCTCAATTGGTAGCGTATCTGACTCGTGATCTGGAGGTCACGAGTTCGATACTCGGTTGCGGCGACATTCTTTCGGGCGATGTTTTCCATTGCCTCTCACCTCTGATCTATGTGAGAAAGTAGTCAGTGGCTTCGAAAGAATGTTGTGTAAGTACTGGTGTGGGAAAGCCAGGAAAACATGGGTAGGTGCACTGACCGCCGTGATATGACCAAAGCTGTTGAAAGCGGCGTTAAACTCCAAACAAACAAATCCTAATGTTGTAGAACGTACGCGACTGGGTCTTGAACGACTCTAGCAGATCCAGTCGTGTTGCTCCGGTTCGCAAGATTATGTATAGTCTGTCTGGAGCAGCCAAAACGACGCGCTACGTTTATAAACATTGACCCCGCTCGAAGCACACCAATAGCCCGGTTTCTCTGATCTTTAGATAGATATGGTCTTTAAAACATTTTTCTTATCTGAATGGTAGAATTGCATGGTTTAAAACATTGATATAACCTTGAGCATTGATATTTCTTTGGATAATGACCAGATCAGTTTTCATATTCCCCATTATCCAAACCCAACATACATGTAATACTGCCACCACCAAATATGTCTATCTCCTGAATACAACAATCTGCTAGTCTTTCATTTCTACGGGAATAGATGCGTATTCTGCCATCTGCATGGCTGACAGAAAACCGCGACTCATCACTGAGAAGTATCGAATTCCACTGGTTGTGCATGAAATGCAAATGACATCGTGCCCAAACAGTCTGGCAGGTGTCGGAATCTGTCCAGTATATAGACGACGAGCACGAATAGGAACACGGTTCTGCCTCAAACGGTTTATGATCTTCTGTGCATGAACCCCGTAAATCAGAGCAGTAATGGTTGCTTTGTAAAAACGATTACGTAGGTTAGTTAACATAACTATCGCGTTCAGTTCCTAATGTTGTAGAACGTACGCGACTGGGTCTTGAACGACTCTAGCAGATCCAGTTGTGTTGTTCCGGTTCGCAAGATTATGTATAGTCTGTCTGGAGCAGCCAAAACGACGCGCTACGTTTATAAACATTGACCCCGCTCGAAGCACACCAATAGCCCGGTTTCTCTGATCTTCAGATAGATATGGTATCACTAAATGCAATTGATCTTTAAAACATTTTTCTTATCTGAGCTAAGCAGCAAATATTTACTTGTCAGTGTAAAACCTGTAAGTAAAACCTGCGCGAAGTAAGGAAAACGTTTTTCCTGGTTGGACGCATGAATAAACCGGGGCTTTTTAAAACAATTGCATAAGCGTTATCCGCAATGAAATTGTGTTAAACATATGTAACACTTACAAACAAATATATACTTACAAAGCAAATATTTAAACAAAAAAGTTTAAAAGTGTTCATGTTGGGTCAGTGTAGTTCTCTAATAATGGATCTTTTTACCCTTTCCTACCTGCATACGTTTTATGAAGCATCTGCAGCAAATGATTTCAGAAAACATTGTGGCAAAAGACGAAATTGCTAATAACGAGTAAGGTTAAGCTCCACTGGCTGAAAGTCATTCCAGTTTATGTCATGGCACATTGTCAGTTGTGCATGCACCCGGCCGGGTAGCTCAATTGGTAGCGTATCTGACTCGTGATCTGGAGGTCACGGGTTCGATACCCGGTTGCGGCGACATTCTTTCGGGCGATTTTTCCATTGCCTCTCACCTCTGATCTATGTGAGAAAGTAGTCAGTGGCTTCGAAAGAATGTTGTCTAAGTACTGGTGTGGGAAAGCCAGGAAAACATGGGTAGGTGCACTGACCGCCGTGATATGACCAAAGCTGTTGAAAGTGGCGTTAAACTCCAAACAAACAAACAAACAAACAAACAGTTGTGCATGCGTTAATTAACCTTTTACCTCAAACGACTACTCGCCTCTCACCACTGGGTCAATTATTATGAAACTTCATAAGTAGCATCCTCTCCTTCATTCTTTCAAAATGTTTGGATCCAAAATGAATTCTGGTTTCGATTTTGAAGAAATGTTCCTTGCGTGACCCTCTATCAGATGACCTCCAGCTATGTCATCTTTATAATATTTAGATTTAAGAAAAATCCATAGCAAGTCTCACGAGCTATTTATAGAACCTTTCGGAAATTCCAGACGCCTTATAGAACGCACAATGATATTTATTATCTGCCTAAACATTAAGAATGATAATATTTACATCATTTAACTCTATGTAGATATTATCTCAATAAATCTAAAATCTTAGTATCAATCCGGTAGCACTGACAGGATTATTAATAATCGTGTCTGTGCATCACTGATGGAACTATATATTTGGCGGTTTAACGGATGTAGATTAATTGGTTTGCAGTAAGGAATAAAAAGTAAACGGGCTGTTCAAAACTGACTATCTAAATGTGTTCGTTGTTGTTGTTTATGTAAGCATTGTGGCGATTGTCAAACCAATCACCACAAAAACAGCTGACCACATGAATGAAAATCATTATAAATAATGACATTTTAAAGGGCTAAACATTGTTGGTAAAATGTGTAAATATCTTAATTTATTTTCAATTCAAGTTCTTTATTTCTTGGAATCAATTCTATTCAAAATGTTGTGCATTACATTTTCTGATGTTAATATCCAATGTTTTTACTTTAGATGATTTCAGAATAGATTGTAATAGCAAAAACCATAAAAAAAATAGGGTGTGGGGTGAAGGAGAGGAAAAAAAATACAATGATGCTTAAATAACAGTCTTTATTTCAAATAATTGTGGAACTATTTATCTGTTGTATTTCATTTCATTGTAAAGTTTAAAAAAAACAAATAACCATTAACAAAAGGATCATGATGGTTCTAAGTCGCTCACCTGAATTAATATAAATTAAACAGTTTTCAATGATCTTACTCTATGCATACAGCGAAAACAAGCAACGCCCTGTGGTGGCCATGTTTAGTAACGGATAGTAATACTTTCAACAATTTTGGTAGAGGGTCACCCAAGAAACATTTACTTTGCATCATTATGTTTGTATACCAACTTGCTGGTGTAATGGATAGAGCATCTACCTCGACAGCAGGGGACCAGGGTTCGATCCCAGATCGGGTCATACCAAATACTTTAAAAATAGTAGTAGTGGCTTCCCTCCTTTGCGATCAAGGTTGCATGCTTAGTATCAGGACTTAAACGCTGATGTCAGGATAAGTTTCTCCACAGAACTGGTAAATTACACAGGAAACGGCGTGTGCCAAATAATTTTAAAATCGGGCCCATATGTTTGGACAAGAAGATTTTTAAAAGTTTTCACTATATATACATTCATGTATAACTAAAACAAGCACCGACCCCTGGTGGAAGTGTTTTTCAATGGATCAGAATAAATTCAACGTTCTTGGTAGAGGGTCACCCAAGGAACATTTATACAAAATAATTGTCTGACTGGCCAGTGCTTTTGTACAAGAAGTACCGTTTGATGCCACAGCAACCAAAGTTTGGCATATAATTTAATTCTTTGAACAACGTTGGAAGAGGACCACCTATAGGAAACATTCCTGTGAAATTATGTTTTAAATGTGTCCATTTGTTTGTAGGAAAATGTACACATGCCAGACGAAAAGTGATCACAATAGCTCACCTCACACTTCGTGCTCAGGTGAGCTAAAAAGGCACACCGTTGCAGTAAAAAAAAATGGGAGTGGGGTGAAGGAGAGGATAACAAAAATACATTGATGAATAACAGTCTTTATTTCAAATAATTGTGGAATTATTTATCTGTTGTAATTCATTTCAGTGAAAAGTTTTTTTAAAAAAAATAACCATTATCAAAAGGACCATGATGGTCCTAAGTCGCTCACCTTAACTAATAGAAATTAAACAGTTTTCAATGATCTTACTCTATGCACACAGCGAAAACAAGCAACGCCCTGTGGTGGCCATGTTTAGTAACGGATAGTAATAATTTTAACAATTTTGGTGGAGGGTCACCCAAGAAACATTCACTTTGCATAATTATGTGTTTATACCAACTAGCTGGTGTAATGGATAGAGCGTCTACCTCGACAACAGGGGACAAGGGTTCGATCCAAGATCGGGTCATACCAAATACTTTAAAAATATTAGAATTGGCTTCCCTAGCTCCTTTGCGATCAGGACTTAAACGCTGATGTCAGGATAAGTTTCTCCACAGAACTGGTAAATTACACAGGAAACAGCGTGTGCCAAATTATTTTAAAATCGAGCCCATGTGTTTGGACAAGAAGATTTTTGAAAGTTTTCACTATCTATATATATATATATATATATATATATATACACACATTCATGTATAACTAAAACAAGCACCGACCCCTGGTGGCCGTGTTTTTCAATTGATCAGAATAAATTCAACGTTCTTGGTAGAGGGTCACCAAAGGAACATTTGTACAAAATAATTGTCTGACTGGCCAGTGCTTGTGTACAAGAAGTACCGTCTGATGCCACAGCAACCAAAGTTTTGCATGGAATTTAATTCTTTGAACAACGTTGGAAGAGGACCACCTATAGGGAACATGGAATTATTTTTTAAATGTATCCATTTGTTTAGGAGGAGAAGTTGTTTGTAGGAACATGTACACATGCCAGACGGAAAGTGATCACACTAGCTCACCTCACACTTCGTGCTCAGGTGAGCTAAAAAGGCACACCGTTGCAGTAATTTTGCAAGTACATCCTCTTTTTCACTCAATAAACAAAATAATATTTCTCATAAATTCTTCATATGATTATTCACTTTGGATGTATTCAAAATCATTTTCAATGAATAGTTTTAAAATATATAAAAATACAAAAGGCACACCATTGCAGTCAGTACATCCTTTTTTCACTTTAATATACAAAATAAGATTTTTCTTAAATTCTCCATACCACTTTTCACTCTAGATGTATTCAAAACTTTTTCAGTGAACAGGTTTTAAATATATATAACCATAAAAAAGGCACACCATTGCAGTCAGTTTGCAAGTACATCCCTTTTTCACTCAATATTTTTTTTTAAAAATAATCTTAAATTCTTACTATGCCCATTCACTCTAGATGTGTTCAAAACATTTTCAATAAACAGTTTTAAAATATATAACAATTTAAAAAGGCTCACCATTGTAGTCGGTCTGCAAGTACATCCTTTTTTTCACTTTAATATACACAAAGTAACATTTTTCTTAAATTCTTCATACGACTTTTCACTCTAGATGTATTTAAAACATTTTCAGAACAGTTTTAAAATATATAACAAATAAAAAAAGGCTCACCATTGCAGTTAGTCTGCAAGTACATCCTTTTTTCACTGATTAACTAAGTAAGATTTTATCTCAACTGTTTCATGTGACAATTCACTCTATTATAACCATAAAAAGGCACACCATTGCAGTACGTTTGCAAGTACATCCTTTCTTTTTAACCTTAAGACTTATTAACATTTTTTTACAAATTCTAAATATGACTTTTCACTTTAGATGTATTCAAAATCATTTCCAGTGAACAGTTTTAAAATATATAATCATGCATAAAAAAATCACATAGCTCAATACACAAAGTATGTCCATTCACTTTAGATATGAAAAAAATCATTTTCATTGAAGAGTTTTAAAATATATATATAACCATACAAAAGGCGCTCCATTGCATTCAATCTGCAAGTACAACAATTTTCACTCAATACACAAAGTATTATTTCTTAAATACTTCATGTGACTATTCACTCTCGATATATTCAAAATCATTTCAGTGAACATTATTAAAATATACTTAACCATAAAAAAGGCACTCCATTGCATTCAATCTGCAAGTCCAACATTTTCCATTCAATAAACAATGTAATTTATCTTAAATACTTCATATGGCTTTTCACTCTAGATGTAATCAAAATCATTTTCAGTGAACAGATAGTACCGTACATCATTTTAACCACTAATCAACTAAGGTAAATATCTTCATAAAAAACTGTCGAGTAAACAGTCTAGATTCATTCAAAAACATTTTAAGAGATCGGTTAATACACAACCTTTTATATGAACATCATTGCAGTTAATCTACAAGGTCATTCTTTCTTTTATTCTTTCTTTTATCCAGTAAACTATTTATAAATTGAAATTTTTCCCAGTTGTTGAACATTTATTTACAAAATGCTAGCACCATAAGCAATCAATAGGGGTGAAACATTACATTGTGACATCAATCTGAAATGTTTATGAAAAAGTCCCATCATTGCAAGTCATTTGCAACACATCATTTTCTTTTCATTTTATACAATACACATCTTAATTTCTAAATGAATTTATACAAGTAAATTGATTTAGTTTGAATAACGCAAATAAACACAACTTTGTTTTTGTTTAAATAATTTGACTCACTATTTAAAACTTGAACAATGCAGATACATCATTTTACAATTCATACACTATCAATGTACAATGTCTGCATTTGAAACTTAATCCGTTTAAGCTGCTTGATATGGACATTGACATACCATTTTGCATTTATTTCAGTTCAGAAGTCTTATTTGTACAGTATGACTGAACCTTTTTCCACATAACAAAAAAAAAAATGAATAGAAAGCAAAATTTAAAACATATTGGAAAAACATTTCGGAAACATCTACACGTGGAAATGTAATTATTGAATAGAGTATAAACATTGTGTTAAAATGAGAAATTGCTGCATCATGTGTAATTACTCCTTTTATCACAATATTTTTAAAAGTCGATTCCTGCAGATACAAAAGGACATGCCTGCTTTGAGAAAGAGTTAACGAAATTAATTTGATTATAAGAAGAGGTCATATCATTTGATTTGATTTGCAAGTTCATCCTTTTTATTTATACCCTATAGAAGTGTATGTTTCTATTAAACTTATTCGTTACAACAGTTCATATGAGCCGTCTCGCGAGAAAACAAACATTGTGGACTCTGCGTGAAGTATCGACCCGGATCAGCCTAAGCATGTCGCGCAGGCTTACCCGGATAGACACTTTTCGCCCTCTATCCCCCTGAGACGGAATGTGTCGGCCCGGGTCAGTATGCGCGGAGTGCGCAAGCTGATCTGGGTCGATACATTACGCAGAGGCCATAATGTTGATTTTCTCGCGGGACGGCTCAATTATATGTGTACGTCGTATTCAAGTATCGTCCTTAATTGTGTGGCGACCTTCGTGCAATATCGTTTGAAAATATTGCTTTGACCCTTACCCACTTGCAGACGCGTATGCAGCGGACAACATGTGCAAATAGTGTGGCAAAAGAGAAAAATGCTCCTAATAAGTTCTTTCTCCAATTTCCACAATATGTTCAACCCTATACAACATTAAAATGATACCTTCATTTATAGAGAGTTTCCATATTTTTACAGAGATGTTTTCAAAGTCGCCCACTGCAGATTTATTGTAAGTTTGAAAGGGTTATGATGATGGTAATATTAAAAAAGATAACAATACAAAGGACATTGGAAATAATAATAATAATAATAATGACATTAAAACTAGTAATAATGACATTAACAATAATAATATTTATAAAAATGATATTGGCAATACAAGTTTTGATAATAATGACATTAACAATAATAATATTGATAACAATGATATTGGCAATACTAAAAGAGATACTATTGACATTGAAATTAATGACATTGGCAATAATAATCATGATAAAAATAAACATTTTATAAAATCAAAAGTAAATGCCTATACTAGTAATTTGCAAAAAGTTTAAGATTACTCTTAACCGCTTTCTTGTGTTAATCTTTCAGCATCAGGGAATGAATATACGCTAAATGATTGCAAATGCATTTGAGTCAAACTATTTTAAAATACACACAATGACTTTCTATCATTCAGAATACACCATCGTTTATCCACTGCATATATACAAGTACTTACATATCGTTCAAACGAACATATCCCCAATTTGAACATTTCCTCATGTTCTCAAAATGGTCTTTGCTCAATTCCCAAATTTTGTTAGTCCTTTCAAACTGGTAGATTGTTAAATAAGATCGTCTGATTTTTCAATAATTTTTTTGGCAATGTCCAATGCTTTCTGTGCGTGTTCCTTTGTAAACAAATCCGAAGGTACGGTGGATCGTTCCATTGAATCTGGATACCTCATTCTTGTGTGATTCCCGACAAGGCTTTCCATCTCGGCCGCCTGAATCGATAACAAGTTACATTAGTTTGGTACCCTGCCTAGAAGTATGAAATTTAACTGAACAGTGTGAATTATGATCAGACATATACCCAACCTGTTTTTGATCCTCACATACTAAAAATATCCGGACAAATATCCGGAGAAAGAAATTTATGCTGTTGATTTTTACAGTGTCATGATTGCATCTGTTCTCGAGCCCCGGTAGCTCAGTCGGTAGCGACGCGGGCTGTCAATCCAGGGGTTGTGAGTTCGAATCCCAGATCGGCCAACATTCTTTCCGACGTTTGACAAAGGTCACTGTGACAAGCGTCATTCGTCTTTCACTAATGGGCTAACAGTCTATATGGAAAACCAGCCAGTTGCTTGTACTGGTGTGAGAAAGCTAGGAAACACATGAGTAAGTGAACTGGCCGCCTCGATAATACTGAAAATGTGTTGAAAACGGCGTTAATCAATCAATCAAGCATCAGTTGTGTACTATAAAACTCGAGACGTTGTCGACTCAGAAACGCTCTCTGTACTCAAAATTCATTCTCACAAGAGAATCACTCCAATTTCTTCTCAGACGCAACCAGTATATACATATATATGTATTTAGAGAAGCACTCGTGTTTTTATCTTTAGTAAAATTGTGATTTGTTTGAGGAAATGTATATCTAATTGGATGAAGAACAGTCATTAAGATTCGATAAAAGTCAAAATTTTCCTATCGATAAAGTACTGGGATTTATCAGCGTGTTATTTTATATTCTTAATTTTTCACATTGAGCATCGTCACTAGTAATGATTACACTTTTGTGATGCCGGAACTACTCGTGTTTTCTCTCAAACATACTGCCCTAAGATCCAATTCTTTAACTTTGTATCTCAAAATAAACTGCCATGAAAACAGTTTTATAAATATTTCTGTTTTCAATAGCGATACAATCATGTTTATGAAGATTCACCATTTTTTTTCTTGATGTTTGCAAAGAGTTATCTGATGTTGATATGGTGAATTCTTGAAAGGGTTATTTACGAAAACCTTTGAAGGTCGATTTTAGGGTAACGTGGCTCAGCAGGTTCTCATAACTGAGACACCGTGTAGACATGTTGAACTGCAAACAGTAGGGTTTGTGCGGACCAATTCTGTTTAGCATAGCTTTAACAGACTTACAACGTCAAACATTCAATGGCAACTACTATTAATATTACTTCTACAACTACAAATTCTACTTCTAAAGTATACTACTACTACTACTACAACAACTACTACTTTTACTAAACTACAACTACTACTATTATTACGAGTACTTCCACTTCTACTTATACATCTACTACTTCTACACTACAACGAGTACTACTACTTCTAATACTTCTACCATTTCTACTTTATCTACCACTACTAATACCACTTCTACTATTACTACACTACAACTACTACTACCTCTTCTACTACTGCTACTACAACTTTTCCTACTTCTATACTACAACGAGCACTACCACTTCTAATACTTCTACCATTTCTACTTCTTCTACCACTACTACTATGCAGCCGAATCGTTCTGATGCTGCTGTTATTCCTGTTACTACTGCTACTTTTACCAAAAATGAAAACTACGATTAACTTGTTGATGATGTTGTTTCTTCTGATGATGAAAATTATCGGAAGAACAATAAAAACTGAACGAAAGGAATAAAGAAAAGAACTTCAAACAATCAACAACTTACAAGTGTGACTAGGTCTGCGTTAGACACCGACAACGCCGGATGTGAAAGACTGTGAGTACGACGAATTACTGCATTTGCGTTCTCGGCATAACACGCTGCTTTTAAAGCTTTCTCACTTGCCTGTAAAATAACAATTAGATTCATTATTAGCAAACCTGATCTTACATCATTATCTAAATAGTTAATACATTTCTGTAGTAAGGAGTGAATTTTTGGTTGGAGGAGAGAAATTATTGTAAACTTTATGCAACAGTGAAATTCTGACGTAGATGGAAGCAGTCCTAATGTCGTTTTACACGCGTGCTGATGGACAGTGATATTTGTCTTTCAAAATGACCTACGGAGAGTTTGGTGCGTAACATGTGTTAAAGAACTATTCATGATGAACTGTGTTCTCTTTAATCATCGACATCAGCATGAACTCACTTCTAGATAAACCGCCAAATGTACTTGATGTATTTATAATTTCACAGAAGCTTTATTTGTAAACCAGTTAGCAGACAATGGAAGTAGACATAGAACGTGATTAACATAAACTGAAAGCTTGTTTCGCAATCGATATGAAATAAAGAAATTTAAACTAAACTTAATCGGTTATCTTAAATATTTTCGTGCATTTATTAAATAAGATATATTGCCTTTAAATAAGATTCACGTTTACATCTAAAAGTATGATTTGTGTCGGTATTACCAAAGACCTATTCCTGTTGGATCACCCTCGTACTATTTATGACAATCACATTGCAGAATGCTATCTCTTATAAATATTAAAAATTTAGAAAAAAGAAGTTTTACAGTAATTGTTTCGCAATTATCCTTTATCAAATAAATATATCAAGCCCTATATTTAATGAACTTTTTCTCTTTGTTGCATTTCGGCTTTACTGGAGTTTTACGTCGTTTCCAAAATTATTTCAGTTATAATACGGTGACACTTATTCGTGATGCCTGGGTAAACAAATCGGTATTGACCTAGGAAATATGCATTTTCCAAGAACACTCCACCATCACCGCTGCGAAAGTGTTATTTTTTTTAAAAAATCGAATTGACATAAATTCATCAGATCTTTATATTATTTTCCATTCATATTTGATTTGAAAGAGTCTAATTATATCCTTATAATTATTTGAATTATCTAATCCTTTCCTTCATGAAGATGCATTTTCAAACATCTGCAGCAGACGACTTTTGGAAATTATTTGCTAAAAGGAGTAGTTGCTCATCATGAGCAAGCCATCATTTTGCTAAAATGTGTTCAGCTATATTCTATACTTATACTTTCATTTATAAAGATTTTCAATACTTCTACCTATAAGTTTTCATATTCGCCGATTACATATTTGTCTTAAGTGGGAAAGAGTCTAATTACCTGATGGCATGTGTAGCAGATCCAGTTGAACGCTTTGACATTTTCAGCCTGTACCAAAAAAGTCGAAGCAGCTTGGAAATCATATTTAGCTTGCTTCATCCATCTCTTTGCTTCGTGTTCATCCTTCACAACAGCCCTGCTTGCAGACCCATGGCCGTAGTTACCAGTGTTATTGCAACGATTGTATTCGCCAATGTTTCCGTAATAGGACCGGGCATATGATTTTGCTCTTTTGCCGATGTCGTTAAACATGGAGAAATAACGAGATCTATGAGTTCTTCTACTAGATTGAACATTTGATTGTTCAGCCTTAGCTAATCTTTCAATCAGCTCTTTAATGAAATCGAAAATTCTCTTCGCATACTCCTTGGAACCTATGTTTTTATCTGGATGCCACTTTAATATCAATCTACGAATAATTCTTCTTCTGTCTACTTCGGGCAAGGACCATGCTTCCGTTAACACAGCTTCAATTCGTCTGCTGTTTTCATCAAAAGGTAAATACAGTTCTGTGGTGTTTCCGATAAACACGGCTACTTCGTTTGTTGTTGTTTGACTGCGAACGAATCTATAAAGCATGTAGGCTGGTACTTGTTTAGTTGCTTCTTGTCCTACATCTACTAAATAAAACGTGTTGAAGATGGACTGGGGTTGCTCTGGTGGTTTTATTTCGCTAAGGATGTGTACATATATGTAAACTGCCTTTTCATCAGTGACATCGTCCATATTTGAATTGCTCAACTCCATTGCAACATTTAAGTACTCGTGTTCTTCAAAAAGGCTTAAGCCTTGTTCCAAAAAAGGATGAAACTTTTCCTCAACGTATGTTCCCGGCTTTGGGAATGCAGATAAATTAACTAAACCTGATTCGATGTCTAGTGAAGGATATCTTTCGTCATCAAGAAGTCGACTTATTTTCCCTGGGTCATCATATTTCCGTAATAAAGACACCACAGTGACTTCAGCCTCGTACGGTAGGCCGATCCTCTGCACCATGAGACGGGATAGACCTTCAGAAGAACAAATTGCATCTATCAAAGAATCTGGCTGTGCTTCTTGTATTTTGAAATAAAAATTTACAATCTTGTGATCGCCTTCGCCTTCCTCGTCGTGGAAGCACGCACGTGATTCATTTGTTGCTGGCACAGAGTTGCCTTTGTATTCCAGGATAGTCTCCAATTGCGATACTTCTTTTACTCTGATACGCAGGACCATTTTCTTGATTATACTGACATCTCTTTTTCGATCGAACTTCTCATCTTTCTCTTCGGCAAATTTCTTTGCAATTCTGCACAATCCGACAATATATTCTGAAGAATGAATGAATCTTGAAAGTCTTGAGGCTAACACACTTCCGCTAGCTACTATGATTTTATTTCTTTCATAGCGTTCCGTGACAATGTTAGTAAGCAACTTAGGACGAATTTGTTCAGGTAGCATCATCACAAACCTTTCGGCCTCAATGTCTTTAAGACCAAGTTCTCTGAAACCAATGAAGAAATTCAGTGTCATGCTTTTCATTCTTTCTTCTAAGCGAGTATTGTTGCTGACTACCAGATCTGTTGATTCACACATAATACGTTCTTTGTTCGGCAAAAACAGCTTTTTACTGAAAATTCCTTTTGTTTTCGGTTTCTCGTTGTCTCGAATCAAGACTTTGTTAAAGCGTACCAACACTTCTTTTACATACCCATTTTCTTGTGGAAACATTGGTTCCTGCTTTGTCTGGGACTGAAGTTTAAATAATATGTTGATGCAATGATAGCATTCAAGCGTATCAGAAACGCCTAGTTCAGCAAAGAGAGGGAAAAATGTGCCATAATGAAATGGAGGCTGAAATAAGTAAGGTTTTAATTCATTCTCCTTCGATATGGAAATGACTACATCATTGACGCATACCATCTTCTTTTCAGTCGGTAAATGTATTATTGGAAACGATTTCAACATATCTCTTGCGGGATCATCCAACCTCCCATGTTCCTTTAGAAATGTATATATTTTGAGCATCAAGTTACTGAGACCTCCTTTATCAAGAGCTTCAATCTTTTTTTCCATTTCAGTTGATATGTTTTGAATGTGTTTAATTACATCCAACTGTGTTGGCGGACTTAGAACATATTGGTGCTGCTGAATATCGAATGGGAGGACATTAAGCGTAGACCAGCACAACTGAATGTGTCTACGTTCAACAGACCCGTTTATGCATATTAATTGAGATCTACTCTCTTTTTGTGGATAAATTGCTTTGCAAAATTCTGGCAAACGAGCTGGGACAATAAAACGAATCTGTTTGATCCTGTGTAATGTTTCCAATTTCCATTTTTCAATATTGTTTTTAAAATAATCAGTTAATACTTTAGACTTGTATTCAATATTTCTTTCATAATTTTGAGAAGCTTCGATTTGCTCTGCAAACGTCAATAACATTCCTTCTGTGACGTCCATTGACATACCAAGGTCTTTGAACAAATTTGTCCAAGAGGGTGTCCTGAATCTTTCAGGGACAAACTGATCTTTGCAACACATTGCGATAAAAACTTCGTTACCATTGAAGTAGAAATCCGAACACTTCTTGTACCCTTTATCTGTTTCTATAAACTTCATGCCTTTTAATGCATTTCTTATTTTTCTCTTGAAAGGATCATCCTGATCAAAAACTAAATCATGATCTTTTATGTATTCTACATGCTGAATCCAGGAATATTGTGGAATCAAATCCATGTTTGGTAAAATAGTGTCAGCGTATAGGCTAGCCGCATTTCTCCCAGGTACAGATAGAAATGTAAAAAGATATTGTAATTCTCTAATATCTTTTAGGAATACAACATTCTGTAACGTGTCTAAGCCATCTAATGGTAGGTCATCAGGAACTAAATATAATTTCTGGCCGGTACACAAAGGAACAAGAGTGTTGCTGACTGTAACAAATAAAGGAAGTGCTTTCAGTTTTTGTGGAATGTCTCCAACGTCCATCAAACAGTCTTCGTTGACTTTATTTGAAAAATACCTTAGAACGGAAATAGCATCGTCTATCCCATCCAAACAGTTTTCTATCCATTGTGGACCCTCTGTTTGTGTCCAGAAGTACAAACAATCAACCAACCTCTCGGGATGCCCGTAATTTGTAATTAGTTTTTCGATATGACTGTATGTATCAAAGGCTTCTGTTTGTTGTTTACCCGTATCTTTTGACTCAAACAAATTCCTGTCAAGTGTTGGAAGAGACAATTTGGCGAGTATCCTATGCATATTCATTGCGTTAGGAAATGAATCAATATTGATAAGCATGCATGCTTTCTCGATTTGAACAAGCATCTTTGAAGTGTCTCTTTTCGCAGGCAGAAAACACCATTTCTGCAACAGGATCACGCAGTTTTCAAAATAATGTTCGTTGTCCCAACGTTTATCCGCTTTTGACATTCCATAGACGAATTTCCATAATGACTTAATCCATTTCACCGTTGGGAAATTTGAATTTCCCGAATCCCAGTGCAGAAAAGGGCCGTTACATTTTAATTCGCTCCTATATTCCGATGGAATTAATTCAATGAATTCTCGTAACGTAAGTACTCTTACATATCCATTCATGACTAATGCATCAACATATTTGTTCATTGTACAGTCATGAATCAGACTTCTGTGAATAAACTTGTCTCCAGAATTAGGAAACATAAAACAAAACTCTGAATTATACACTGGTCGTGAACTACAATATACTCTCAGTATGTTATCGTCAGTTAGAAGAACTGGTAGATTTGGTAGCTGCCCGACAAATTTATCTGAATCGCTAATAAACTTTAAAAGTATTCGCAAATTATTCTTGTTTTCGAGGTTCGTCTTCGATATATCTGTGTCTAGCGGGCCGATCATACAATTACTCCCATCGTTTCTAAATGAAGCAATAAAGGAAACTGTTTCACTTGGAGCTGTACAGACCAGGACTGTGGTTCCAGAATCTTCGATTGACCGTTTAACTGAAAGTGATGTTTGGACGATTTTCATTCCAATACCCTTCAATATTTTTAGAAGAGGCCTTACTTGTTTTCCTTTCCCCAGTGTATTAAAATAACCGTAGTATATATCGTTTGATATACCTAACGGCACCCATTCCAGAGTATGCTTGTTCACCACTGGAAATAATGCAAGTCGTGCACTTGTAATTTCCAGGTACAGTTTTGTAATCAATAACTTCCAATATCTGTTTTCAACAACATGGTAAGTGGGAAAAATCTTATGGTACTTTTCTGCCATGGTATTCAATGCTTTCGTCTGTTTCATGGAGCTTGCATGGTTTGATATAACACTCTTCCAGTGATCTATGCATTGTATATAAGCAGGAACAATGATACTTTGTACTAAAAGTACATTCCATTCCTGCCTATATCCATCTCCCCATAACTCCCGTCTTGATTCATGATCAAGAGCAAAGTGACCATTGATGTGTACAGGTAATAGCGTATTTCCAGGCAAAGGTAAGAAACAGAATGCTTTTGATTCTCTTTGACAAGAAGGTATTGGTGTTCTAAATGCTACACCAGCGAACGGCAAACATCCCAAGTTGCCTTGACAATATTCATGGAAAAGGTTGTCGGATATGTCAGGAGCTTTGAAAAACCCAAACCTCTGAACAACATGAAACATTTCCACTCTTCCTTCGCTATCTTTCAATGTAACATCATATTCGATTCCCTTTGTCGTCGCATCACGTATTCGACATTTGTCAGACTTTATTGTTTTTGAAAGTTCTTTCACATCATTAAAGAACTGCAGTCGCTTTTGAGAGTCCTCCTCAGATATTTCCGCCTTTACGCAGTATTCCTCTTGCATTTGACCTTCAGACACATTTGAAATGCGTATAGATTTAACGTGCTTTACAAATAACAACGCATCGAACATATCTTTTGACACTTCATTTAACAAGCAGTTGATTGTTTCAGATGAATGAATGCTCTTTGATATATCGGACCTTTTCGTCCGTAAAGGAAACCGGAAGAGGGTACCAATATTATTTTTAAAAATATTTTCAGTCTCTAGATACCCTGATAATACATCCGGGAAGTTTTCCTTTACCTCGCTCACCTTGCATTTTATCCCCGGCTCATCTCTTCGTACACCTGGAATATGCTTGCAAGTTGGGTCAAATATACACAATAATCCGTCTTCAGGGTGATCGGGTCCTTTTGTCAAAAAGGATGGAATGTCAGTTAAGTGATAAACCGCATTGAAGCCTACCCCATATTGGCCTGTCTTGGAAGGATCATCTCTTTTACTTCCTTCTCCAAGATCCTGAATTCCCTTTAAGTCAACTTCTGTGAAATGCTTGTCATTATAGACGCACAATGATGGACCTTGTAGGTTGGAACACGATTCGTCAAATATGCTATTTGTTGGGTGTTTTCTGTAATCTTTAATAAAATGTATTTCTGTTGCTTCAGCATCATCTGCATTCTGCAGGAGTTCTTTCATGATGCTTGAATCGCAAGGGTACGCTTGTAACAAACTTCCCAATCTCGAAACTAGTTTTTCCTTTTGACCGAACGGAATCCCAAATGAAATTGAGTCAAAACATTTCTGCTTTTTGTGTTTCGCTCCCAGTTGTTCCGCTAGTTGATGAGGAATAGACTTGTGCACAATATGCATTTTTATTAATGTTTGAAACTTGTCATCTGCTATAACAAGCTCGTGCATTGGATACAACATACCAGATATATCTGGTGCTACGATGTCATCTTTTATACTTGGTAAAACTCTTTGAATATCACAACACCCTTTCACATTGTATAACAGATTCATGATTCCCTCTAGGTTTCGACATACTTTTCCCTTCCATTGTTGTTTTTTATGTTTTAGAACTGTTACAAAGTCATTTAAAGTAAACTTTTGCCTAACACCCATTTTCTCAAAAATTGCTCTGTATATGAGAGCCTCATTTCTAGGAAGTTTATGTAGATGTGGTGGACACTCATATTTCATTTGAAAGGCAACCTGTTGAGGGGGGAATACTTGTTTGCCAATCAACACAACTGCCTTGTTATTTAGTTCAGCTAATTGGGCACAGACATTTGTGCTCTCTTCCTCATTCTTAATTCTGTCTTGTAACATCTGATAAGAAGCTTTCAAAATGTTCACCAGCAGGAGGTACATGTTATCATCTGAGTCGATATATTCCGATGATACTTTGCACATATGTCTAATGACGATATCCGATTGGATATTATTTCTCACCCCTAAACCCAACAAAATATCCTCCGACAAATACAAACCCTTTAAGGCATTGATGTCTACAATATTTGCTACTGTGGCACTTATATTGCACACAATTGTACTATATAAAGAGGATGGCCTCCCAAGAATAATTGATGTTTGATCCTCACCAAATGAGTAGCAACGTACTAAGGAGTCGTCTGTATCAGCATGCCATGAAAAGAACCAATCATCTGGCCTTTCGAGAACAGGTAAAATGTACATATCTTTTAGAGTCGAGATGACGTTATACTTTATGCCAATTCTCTGTTCGTTCTGTTTCTTTATATATTGCATAATCATTCGACAACGTTCTAAGGCACATTTAATACGTCCTTGTCTTGCAATGGTTTCAATAGTTGAACATCTGTCAACAAGAATATCGTCTGGTAAAACGTCTGTAATCATTCCAAGATGTACAAGGTTTTCTCGAATACTCTTTTCCCGTAAAGCTTCAACCGGAAAAAAACCGTCCTCTGTTTTAAATAATTGAGCAACGTCTCCATTTTCTTCCACAACTTGACAAGGTGTTTTTAGAACACCCTCTGGTTGAACCGGAATGCATTGACATTGCTTTATGATTGTCTTAATACTTTCATTGTCCGACTTTAAACAATAAACAAGAAGATTGATGTAATCAGATTCATGTCTTTTCCAATAAGCATGGTTTACATTTCGAAGTATTGTTTTAAGAAACTGTGTCTTGCCGATACAGCAATCGCTAATTATCTCAACATCGTGGTGATTTTTAAGCACATTTACCAAATCAGACGGGATATCAACAAGTGTCTTGTTAAATTCGTAAGTGCCGATGTTCAGTAACATTTGAAATCCAGCGTCACCAATATCGGGATTTTCCCGAATTTCCGGATCCAAGAAAGCCAATTCTGAAAAGGGTACAAATTTCCCTTGTCCATAAAAAAGCCTTTTGTTCTCAATGATGATACGTTTAAAAAAGCTTTGGTGAAAATGGTTTACAGCCGGAAGATATGATATTGGCCATAGCTTGTAAAAATGGCTTTTCGAGTCGAATTGTGTGAAGAATTGCAGGAGGCTAAACATTGCATTGACACTGGCATCTGTCAATAACGATTCATTCCATTTACACTCCAAAGAAGCATTGTCATCATCAGTGAGTGTGACCAGTCTTTGGCGGTCTGATGTAATGTCAAATGAACAATTTATGTGGATTTTAAGGTTTGTTTTTATTGGTAGAGGTAGAAAACAAAAGAGGTGTCCTCCTCCGGAAAACCAAGGACTTGACTCTTGTTGAGTAACCGGCTTTGTAAAACTGGGATCACAAGGAACAGCCACTGCAGACAGTGGTAACGCCCCCTTTTTAGCCATATTGTTGGCTAATTCCAAAGACTCCCCGTGTCCTGTTTCCCAGAAAACTATCCAAGGCATATCGATTTCTCTTTGTTTTTCTTTCGATCGTGAAAATATAGATCCATCCATTCCGCCTAACACCTCAACCTTAATACGTATTTTGTGTATTGCCTTAAAATGTTCTTGTCTTGTCAAGGAAGCTGAAACAGTTCGCAACACACTTTGTCTATTTAATCCTTGTATTTGGTCCAAAGCTTGATTATGATCAGATTTTGTTGCTTTAAATAACAGGATTGGAGCATCTTGATTAGATTTTGCTGTTCTTGGAATGTGATGAAATTCAATCTGCGTTACATTTTGTGTAAAAAGAAGCATATTGCTTACACCTTCTGTAAACATATTTAATAACTCTTTCACTTTCTTCCTGGTATATGACTCGGAGCTTATTTCACTTCGATTTGCTTGCTCATGTGTCCGCAAAGGAAATCGGAATAATGTTCCATCAAGACCAGTTCCTTCTAAACTTGATATCTCAAATCCAAATATGTTTTGGAAAGGTTTAAATTGGTCCTTGTAGATTTTTCGAAGCTTAAAGTTTTCAGTTTTACTAAAATCTATTTTTATACCTGGACTGTCATCCTCAACAAAGTTTAACAGATGGGTCTTGTGCGGATCGAACATAACAAATGAAGATTTGCTGAAAAGGCTAGGGACATCAGTGAGATTGTATACTGCACAAAATCCTAAACCAAATCTTCCAATTTTATCTGACTCACATTCTTTAGTCGCTCCATTGAGCTTCGTGATATTTTCAAAATCCGACTTTGAAAAGCTCGCATCGTTGTAAACGAAAATTGATGGACCTTGACACTGAGCCATTTCAGAGCTAAAAAGTGATATTCTGGCATCGATATGTTCCCTTTCATCGAACAAGAACTTTACCACCGTTGCTCCTGCATCATCTGCATTCTGTATCAGTTCTTTGGGTACCGACAACCCATCTTTATAACCTTCCTCAATCAGTTTCCGAAGTCTATCTGTAAGTTTTTCTTTCTGTCCAAAACTTTCGATCCCTAAACTTTCTGTACCAGATAAGATCTGTTTGCTCAATGATTTCGCTCCAAGAACCTTAGAAACATCAACAGAAATTGTATCATGAACGAAAACAATCGAATCGTCCCCTTCCATGGGCTCATACTGTGAACATTTCTTGTCTGCCGTGCATTTTGAAGCTTGTAGAAATGCCATTCTATTTGTATGCTTTTGTTGGACCGGCAGTAGGATGTCATGCCCATGCAGTTCATCAAGTCGTTCGGCTAGTTTGTTGACCACGTGCACTGTTAGTTGGCGATCTTTTTCATATTCGTCATCAGTTTGTCTTGTGAAGTGTTTCTTTTGAATCTTTTCCAATACTTGCTTCAGCACATTTACTGTCTGATTTCCGTGGCAACCGAGATTTTCAAACCATTGTGAATATTTTTGGAATTCGAGAGAAAGAGTAAAGAAATATGGTTCTAATTTGTCTAAATCGTTAGGCTTTACTCTTATGATGACATTTGCTGGACTCTCGAAAATCTCCCCCGTCCATACTAAGCTTTCAGCTTTGAATGATGTTGGTAAATTACGATCCGACAGAAATTTATAAATCTTGTCAAGCAGTGGTAATACGTAAGATTTCTGTTCAACAACGTAAACCTTCTTTATCAGCACAAGTTGTTCGATAACGTTTTCCACCGGAGGATATGCATCCCATCCAAATTCTTTTTCCAAACATTGTAATTTTTCTGGTAAAAGCGGCATCGTAGCTCCAACTAAGTATTCATTCTTTCCATTGACTAACATTGCATCGCATGGCCTGCACATTGTCTGTCTATTAGTATACAATGGTAAAGCGGGTGGTAGGTACGCAAGGCTTTTTATTGGTTTTAAGCAACATAAACTCTTGAGAAGATCGACCAGTCTTTTTGTTTTGATTGATTGTTGTAATACTGAACAATGGCTAATCAAATACTTCATCATAGCTGAAGACTTAATAGAACAGGAACTTTGTTTATCTATTGATATAGCCCAATCGTTTAACAACGAAGCTGTAGATAATATATCATCTGCAGTCACATCTTCAATTCCCTTTAAGCCGAGACATTTCAAAGCAGTTTTACATTTATCTGTTTGAAATTCAATTTGACAAGGAAACTTGTCTTTTTCTTCAATAAAAAGTTCCCTTAACAAATCATTGTCCTGATCAAACAAGTCTCTTGGCAATTTTGCTAATCCTGAATCCATTTTCAAAAATGGTATATTTCTAGCCAAATGTACTACTGTTTCTCTGTCTTCATAGTGACTGAATATGTTCAAGAAATAGCCCATAAATGTGTCACACTCATTCTGCTGATAGAACGATTTTTTTGCTATCTGTCTCAAAATAATCTCTACCAGATTACCCGACTCCTGTTCAGTCGCACCGAGCCTAAGCAGAAGTGGTATATTAGCTTTACTTGCCTTTATGAAAGGACTTGGCAATTTTACTGGTATATCTGTTCTAACATAAAAGGGACTGTTACAAACCGAGATGTATTGAACTTCTGATGTCTTTACAGTATGTTGTTGAAACATCTTTAGTCCTTTCAACATATCCAATGTGCGGTCATCAACAACACCGATGTCGCAAACATATTTGACAAAAGCATCTTTGCTATCTGAATCTAAAGTAATGTTGAACGCCTCTGAAATGCGATCTCGATTTAGCAAACATGAGATGGTCTTCAGTAGATTTCGTATTGACTCTTCACTTAAAGAAAAAATATGATCTGTCATTTTCAGTTTTGGGATCCATGACGGCAGCTTTGGTATCACGATTACACCGAGAGATTTAAAGCATAGCAATAATTCTGACTTCATTTCATTGGTAGTTTCCAAGAAATATGATTCTATTGGATGCAGCTTTACTTCTTCAGGGTTTTCATGGGTACCAGATGTTATCTCGGGAATTAATGTAATTCCTTTAATTTCGCTTATTTCAAGATGTTGTGCATCCTGGTCAAGAAAACGCCAAATGTTTTTAAACCATGCATACGTCTGTTGATCTCCAAAAACATTAGAAGGGCCTACCATATGATTTAGAGTCTCAACCAAAAACATCTTTGTAATTGTGGAGTTTAACAGCTTCAGCTGGAACAATCCTGAAATAGAATATCGTTGTTCTTTTCATTACTAACATACGAGACATGTAACCCAAATATTATGTTAATTAAGGCTCTTTGGTATATTGTTTGTAATATATAATTGCAATCACGATTCTCTGTTATCTCTCTTATCTCACCAATGACAGATTTAGCAGGTTATGTGTAGTAAGATTGAAATAAAGCGGCGTGGTATCAATTTAAAAAATAATCTTAAAATATATGTATGCATATCGAAAGCGTACATTTGAACTATCTGTGAATTGAAGATGTAGATCATCACGCAAATCAATACACGGATTGCTTTGTAAGACATTTAATTACAAAGTATATCGTTTATTTCAGTTATCCAAGCCTTCCTATTACTTTGGTTATGGCTAAAACACATAACAGAAGTACAGTACAATAGTAATCGACCTTTCGAGCTTTTACAAATAGTTTAAATAACAACCAAGAGTCATACTGCATGAATGAATAGGTTGATCTGGATCTTTGTAGGTAGAAGTTCGATGTGTGCATGACATGATCCAAACGTTATAACTATAAAAGGGGAAAATATTATGTTCTTACCATCAGTAGCTGCTATGATCTCAAAGTGTTTCCATGAACACTCACTCATATCAGTGGTCTTGGACACGATACAGGCCCTATACGAAGGAAACAAATCGGAAACCTCTTCTGAACGGCAAAGATAGACAGTTGTTTTCTCGCCGAACAGTTTCCAATCTCCAGATGAAACCGGTATCAGCGGGAGTCTTCTCAAACAGCTGTATTTTTTTTCGGACATCAAATACTCTAGAATCGCATATTTTCTCGCGGTTGTGAAATCTCTCAATGAATCGACATTTTCTTTCAGTATGTCAGCAAGTATATCTGGTGTGAGATCATTTAGTTTATGTTCACTATAAAACGGTAGTTTTCCAAATGTTTTCCGGTCCAAGGAGACATATGGAACACCTAAGCCTGTGATGGTTTCAATAAGTTCGTCTGTCTCTGACTCAACGTCATGAGATACGCTTGTCAACATAGCAAACTGAGCGACATCAGTTGTTACGAATTTCCGTATTGGATACGAGAACAGGAAAGGAAGAGTCTGTAAAAAGCTTTTTAAATGCATTGGGATTCCTTTCCATTTTTCGAGCACTTCTGTTTCATTTGGGATTAATCTATATATCAACTCTACCGACTCTGTGGAATTGTCTTCGTTGTCTGATCGAAGTATGATTGTTGTAAAAAGCTCTTTATATGCTTCGGTTAGGCATTCCTCTATCAGAGCATGATTCCATAGTATGTCTTTATCCGTTATCTTTTGATTTTTCTGATCTTCAGTTGACCACTTAATGTGATGGCGGCTTTGATTCAGGGCAAAGAACCCATTAACATGCACTGGAAGACCTGTTTGTTTGGCGCTTTCTTTAGGAAGTGGTAGGAAGCAAAATATTCGGCTTTCGAATTGTTCCATAGCTTTTGTATTGATTGGAAGTGCAAGACCTACGCATGGGCAAAACCCTAGGTCAGGATCTAGAACTAATTCAATCAAGGTTTCCGACGCTTTCTTCCCCATGTAATAATGCATAATCATCCATTCAGTTATCTTAGTTTCTTCTTTTCTAGAAATAGTCATTGACATATTGTACGAACAAGTTAACGGCTCGTGGTCCATTGTTTTTGTATTCTCTATCTGTTCTATAAATGTGTTCCTTTTCGAAATAACACTGTCCTCAACGTCTACTGAAGCTATGGCAACATCTTCTAGTTCATGTGTAGTTTTATTCTTAATCTTCAGACTGACACGAACAACGTGGCATAAAAACAGTAGTGTTTCTGAAGCGTCATTGGCAAAAGACATAAAGAGAGACATCGTCTTCTCCCTATCATATATTGTCGGCGATATTGTTGATTTATTTACTCTGAGTGGAAACCAGAATACAGTCCCATTATAGTGACCTGTTTCAAAGATATCTTCGTTTATACTCACAGTCTCGGAGAAAGCTTTGAAAAATGCTTTCGTGTCCATACCTTTGTATCGACACAGCTGCCTCAGTTTCATCTCAGCGTTTATTTTGTTACTGGGTCCAGAAGGATCAATTAGTAGTATTCTATCGCCGCTTATGATACACGGACAATCTGTTCCATGTAAAAGAAGCATCGTTATCGGCCGATATGAAACATGTGGTTATTGTTGTTGCAATAATAAAACTGTATTTTAACGAGTTTAATGTTTTAAAGAATAATTACAAACTATCTAAACAACGCCTTGATGTTTGTATTACCTTCATAAAGTCATTAACCTAATAGTTTTGCAAACATTTTCTTTAAATTTACGACTTTTAAAGCAACACGGAAAAGATTATTTTTGTAAAAGGGGTAGAATAAGCAATGTATTTATTTAATTATAAGGAATCCGCTGTGGTCGAGTGGTTAGCGTCGGGGATTTCGAAACCGGATGTCCCGGGTTCGATCCCCAGTCGCGGCACTACGGTCATGGTGGAGTGCCCTTGGGCAAGGCACATTTTCTAGCCTAGTACTTGTTTGTTTACCCAGGGATCATGAATAATTAATAATATACATTCATTCATTCATTATTTAATTATAAAGTCAACCTTATCATTCTTGAGTTTTGCAAATATATTAAACATAGGCTTCATAACTAGACGGCTCGGCCAACTTTCTTTCCGAGGAAATTCGTCATTCGTCTTCCACCAATGGGCTAAGTCTATGTGGAAAAGCAGCCAGTTGCTTGGGAAGATTGTTGTGTGGAGTACTGGTGTACGAAAACCAGGAAATGCATGAGTAGGTGAACTGGCCTCCGTGATATAACTGAGAAATTGTTAAAAACGGCGTTAAACCCCAATCAATCAATCAATCAATCATAACTAGAACCTTTCGACAAAATGTAATCCACGGGCTTATGCCTTCTCCTTTAAAAACTAACTTTGTAGATCTTATATGTTAGTCACAACACTACTAAAACTCAGTGAAAAGGTATTTGACTACGACTGAAGAGCGTTCAGTGAAATTTAACGTTAACTTACAGTAGCCAATCAACACATCTGTTCTTGTGTGAAACGCTCTACGACACATGAAAACCGACTTTTGTAGGTTTCGGAAAATATCGGGATTTTCTGGATCTACGCTGGTCACATAGTCCCGAAAGTCCGTTTACATGTGACCTGGCTCCCAAAGGTTCGTTTATTGTGCGAATTTTTAATTACCTGTCATGTGAAATACTGATTTGAAGCCCATTCCAAATCTCCCAACCTTTAGTTTGTTATCTTCTTTGACGCTGCTAGCTATCATCTTAATACCTTCCCAGTCTTTGTCTGTAAACTTGGCGTTATTAGTGACACAAAGTGCAGGACCCTATAGAAAGGTAATAGTAGTTAATTATTATATTGCTGATGTTGATTGCCATTTAGAAATGTAATCACTTGAACATTATATTTACTCACAATTTAACTGATAACGGTTAAAGGAATATGTATCTGTTTGACAAGTATCATCGTGTTGCTTTTAAATTGTATATAAAGATGACACACGGTTGCATTGAATAGTATACATTATTGTATCCCTTTACACCACAGCACCATTGCAGCTACATGTATATTTACATGGATTTCCAATAAGTGTAATGTAACAAGTTCATCTCAATGTATAGTAATTAAACGGACGTTTCCATTGGTCTATATCGTGCCATATTATTGTTTCAACGCTTTTGTTACACTGATTTATTTCAAATCCATGTCAATCATATATATTGCAAACGTAAAGAGAAGAAACGTACTAAGGTTCATATGGAAACCTTATGCCTGTAATATACTAGATCACATGTACGACTTCTAAATATCACTTTAATTAAAACTTATTTCCTAACATTGACTGTGAATGAAGATCTTACATATAAAATTAATCAATCTCGATGCTTGCTTCTCTAATAAGTTACCGATTGATTGGTTGGCGTTTAACGCCGTTTTCAATTTTGTTAAGTCATATCCTGGCCTACTCACACCAGTACTCCAAACAACAGTCTTTCAAAAAACTGGTTGCTTTTCCATGTAGACTGTTAGCCCATTGGTGGAAGATGAATGGTGCTTGTTGCATTGGTTTTTTGTCGAGCGTCAGATAGAATGATGGTCGAGCTGGGATTCTAACTCACAACCTCTGCATTAACAGCCCACGTCGCCACTGACTGAGCAGTAAGTAGGCCTACTCACGCCGAGTAAATCGAAATAGTCCGTATGTTGACAACACTTTCACGAGAATCAAACTCGTGGCATTGAGATAACAAGGCCGGTGCGCTAGCTGTGTGCCACAGATTCGATATCGTGCTAAAAAGACAATGTCCCCACCAACTTAGCTATGAACTCCATAAAACAATAAATCGAAATTTATTATGAATATGAAGGAACAAGAACTACATAAACTGTCCTCAAGTTAAAATGTTACTTTCTTTCAATATATATAACTTTATTAGCCACTTATGTGAAGGTCGTGGCCAGTCTACCTCATACATGTACCTTACAATAAATGAGTTATTAGTTAATCTGTGTTAGTATATAAATTTAATAATACGTTTTAATTTTTCATATAATATAATAAGAATACACATTCTAAGACTTTCTCAATGATAATTTTTTGTATTGTGTTTAACGTCGTTTTCAACATGATTTCACTTATATCACGGCCACAGTTATAATACCTGCAACAAAGCAGTTTAAGGCTGGGAAATGTTTCTTGCCAAAGGGAACCATGACTACTGCGACTGTTGATTGAAACCGAGACGCCTTGAAAAGTATCTCTTTTTTTCAAAATTGATAATAAAGAACAGTTTTTAGCTCGGTGAAGGTCATAATAATCAATGTCTCCATAAGCAATAATAACGTTACCTTGAAGAATTTTGTGAACCAGTTTGCGTCGTCAACCTCGTTATTGATGTCTCGCTCGTCATATATAATTTGAACTTCACTCGCCCTCGCGTCTTCAGCATTTTGCAGAAGTTCCTGAATATGAAATCGAATTGATTTACATCCGATGAAAATTGACTAGATTGACTGTCCATACTGAAATCACTATATGTAGCAATATACGAGAAGTGTTCAACGATGAATGATCTTTTATAACTCGAGTCTGAATGAAGTAAAATAATGATAGATAATCAGGCAATATAGCTACCGCTTGTTATAGAGTATTATTAAAAAACATTTAAGTACGTATTGCATGGTTAAAATCAGGCACAACTAGGCTATTTCCAACGGCCATGTTTTTTAACGGATCGGAAAGGTTTGAACAATCTTTACATCAGGCCACATAAGGCACATTAGCGCGCAATTCTATTTAAATCGGGTCAATTCTTGGAAGAATTTTAAAGATACCAGATATAAAACTTTTTTTAGCTCCTATGAATAATAATGCATTGAACCGTAACTATTTAAACACCTTTGAAATAGTTTACACTTTATGATCATGTCTGCCAAGTTTGGTCAAAACCCAAACAATGGTTTAGGAAGAGCCGTCATTGAACGAAACAGTTGAAGACGTAAATGGACGACGGACATCAGGTCGTCACATTTGTTCACAATGCGCTCTTTGTGCTAAGGTAAGCTATACAAAACTCATTAAATTAGATTAAAAATGTTCCCTCTTAATTGTTTGCTAAGTTGTTCTTATGCATGACCTATTGACCTAATTTTGACCTGACATAAGCTATACAAATTCTGACAAAGTGGCATCATGATGGAGAAAGAAATATGGCCCTTAAATATTCAAAGATTTATTATAAATTTAGCCTAGCGACATCGCATTTGACCTAACATGACCAATATACGAAGTAAGCCTAGATAGTATCAAGACATACATGTAAGTATCTGTAATAAAGCTCAACTCAAGATTGTGAACTCTAGGTTGTCCAAAGGGGTTATCTGAAACTTGACCTAATGTTAATCGGAGATGATCTATCTTCGAACATAGCCCAGATATAATCCAGACAAAGATTCTGACAAAGTCCCCCCCCCCCCATTCAAAGAAATGATCTTTAGAGTTTCGCTTAAAATTGAGCTTAGGAACTTTTTTTCCGCCAGAATTAAACCATATTCCTACTTAGTCTAGACATTATCAAGACGCACATACAAACAATGTTATATCATGCTCAAGTTTAAAACGTGGCCGACAGGGTGTACTCAAGGTGGTGTACACACGATTTGTTCTTACTATAAATTTAAAAGGTAGACACATCACCATCGTCAATGCTTGTTTTTCTCATTCTCTCTACTGTAAACCAACCAATCAACAAACGATCACGAAAGAACGCGTAGTTTTAAATTGGAGTAGACAGAATCAAGTTTTGCGAGTCAATAAATTGTCGCAATAGCCTTTGACAAAGAAAGGTAGCTAACCGTCCCGTGAAGACACAATACGAAGGGCGCTCTGCGAAAACCAACCGTAAGGAATTTGTGATCAGTGTATATTCAGATCAGCCAGCTCGTCCGCGAAGTCTGATCTAGCAATGTACTGTTCACCAAACTAAGTCAAAGTTTTTGAAGAAACATCTGTAAAGCAATGTCCATTTGGATACTTAGTTTTGATGCTCTTGCAGGTCTTTTTCTAGACGATATGTTTGGTTTTCGCAGAGCACTGACCGCTTCGGTAGTGTAGTGGTAGAGCGTCCTCCTCGAGTGAAGGAGGTTGCGGGTTCGGTAGGGTCATACCAAAGACGTAGCATTACGACTAACTGGCTGGTGAAAGGATAGATGGGTCAGTAGTACTGGTAACTTACCAAGGAAACGCCATGATATGATTGAAAAAATACTGAAAGCGGAGTAAACCACCAAACAATCAATCAATTTCGCAGAGTACCACACACATATCGATTTACCAAAGCTAAAGAGTAACTTACCTTTATTATTTGACCGTTGTCAGGATATTCGGACAGAATTCTCTTCAGTTGTTTAATTAACGGAGGTTCTATCATCCCAGAATATTCTGCATCAATTTTCTCGTCCATACCTGCATGCTCTGGAAAGAAAGAAAGAATTAAATTAAAATTCATCTGACTATCAGGTTGAATGGCCTTTTACAAATGGGTCTCATTGACATTTATACATCGAGCATGGCTTTCGAGATCTGAACAGAATTAACCATGTGTTAGGCGATAAAGCTTTTATTTACTCAATTCCTTCTAAACTCTCTCGCCAAAATCAACCGTACCGCATCGGCTATAAGTCCCATTATAAAGTGCTGTGTATATAATCAGCTACTGGTATACGCCGTGGTTCCGAAATAGTTCTCAAGCTGCAAAAAAACTTTCCCTCAAGTTATAAATCAACAGCACACGACTTTACAAAAAATATAGACAAGAATGTGAAAAATCTCCATAAGTAAGTTTAATTATTTAAAATTATTTAATCGAATTGAAAATATTGAGGCTTTAGGAGAAATTGTTCAACATGAGCCATTTCTCATTTAAGCACAACATTTTCAAAAAGCCGTCTGTGCAGATATGTATGTTCGAAAGGGTTTTAGTCCATATTAGTTTCATTCATTATACAGACATTTAATCCGTTCCCTAATTACATCGATGATATCCGTACTGAGTAGGTATTTATATACAGTATATAGGCACGATGATTTCCGTACTGAGTCGGTATTTATATACGGTATATAGGCTCGATGATTTCCGTACTGAGTCGGTATTTATATACGGTATATAGGCTCGATGATTTCCGTACTGAGTCGGTATTTATATACGGTATATAGGCTCGATGATATCCGTACTGAGTAGGTATTTATATACGGTATATAGGCTCGATGATTTCCGTACTGAGTCGGTATTTATATACGGTATATAGTCTCGATGATTTCCGTATTGAGTCGGTATTTATATACAGTATATAGGCTTGATGATTTCCGTACTGAGTAGGTATTTATATACAGTATATAGGCTCGAAGATTTCCGTACTGAGTAGGTATTTATATACGGTATATAGGCTCGATGATTTCCGTACTGAGTTGGTATTTATATACGGTATATAGGCTCGAAGATTTCCGTACTGAGTAGGTATTTATATACGGTATATAGGCTCGATGATTTCCGTACTGAGTAGGTATTTATATACAGTATATAGGCTCGATGATTTCCGTATTGAGTAGGTATTTATATACAGTATATAGGCTCGATGATTTCCGTACTGAGTTGGTATTTATATACAGTATATAGGCTCGATGATTTCCGTACTGAGTAGGTATTTATATACAGTATATAGGCTCGATGATTTCCGTACTGAGTAGGTATTTATATACAGTATATAGGCTCGATGATTTCCGTACTGAGTTGGTATTTATATACAGTTTATAGGCTCGATGATTTTCGTTCTGAGTCGGTATTTATATACAGTATATAGGCTCGATGATTTCCGTACTGAGTAGGTATCAATATACAGTTTACATGCTCAGAGATATCCGTACTGAGTCGGTACATATCTGGAGAAGAATCGTTGCTGCAGAAACATCTCACCTTGTTTCCATGAAAGTAAATGTCGTGAACTTACCTACATCCAGGGCGGTATCAACAAGTATTCGTTTTCGTGGAGGGGTAAATGAGACAGACTCTGGCAAATTCCGCTTTCTGGTTCTCGGTATAGACCGTTCCATGCTTTAATTTGAATCAGACGCATGGGAAAGTGTACTCTTCTTTCTTTCTATGTCGATTTATATGCTAGTGAACAGCTATGTTGAAATCGAGTTCCATGGTGAACGTCTCTGTGATATACTGAATAGAATAACATAAATAAATACATTGAAAATCATAAAGAGTGGTATGAATTATAGATGAACTGCGCCTTGAAATTTAGAGTGTTATTGCAGCTCCGTTTTGTTTACACGAACAACGATATATGTGCCAGTGCGTGGACATGATATACGTTGGCAATTCTAAATAGCGTATATCCAATAATCTTGTCTACCTGCTCAATCTGATTAAAATATACACAAGTCAACATCATATTCTAAAAAGCTTTTGTAAGTAATATGAGAACAATGTGGTTCTAGATATATACAGTTCTCAAAAGCCAACTTGTACCTTTTCTCAATCACGGGGTCATATGCCAGTCTCACCCGTTTGTTGCAATTCTAAATTGTTTTCAGAAGTTACAGCTCGTCTTATATTATATGACAGCGGCCACTGGAGACTGGTAAAACTGATCACTGTACGTAGATGCAATACGACAACAAATTGCTAGACGCGGCTCCATTGTAACATGGTGCTGACGTTATTGAAGATAGTTTGACCTTCATCTTTTAGCTACTAATTAGTTAAACAATAGTTTATTGGAAACCGCCCGGATTCCAGTAGAAACGCTTTACAATTGAAGCACAAGGAGATTTATAGACCGGCCAGTGTGACCAAATATCGGGATTTATCTTTTTCCTTAGTAAGTATATTAATTTAAGGTTAAGAACTTTTAAAACATCTCTTTTACACTCTATATGCATGTGTGAGTTTTACAAATTCAAAATGTAATGAATAATATAATTTTTTGTCTTCAAAGTAAATTGAATTGAAGAAACAAGAAATGAACAACCAAACAAATCCTGCCACATTATCCCAAAAGAGGAAGACAAAATGTTTAATTTTGGAGCACGGGGAGAAAGTAACGCTAGGCGCTTGATAATCACCAACATTTTTTGTTTAGAAAACTGTTTGTCTTAAGAGCTAGATATTAACATAACATAGAAGTTATTTACATGGAATTGATATATCAGTTTTAAATTTAAACAAAGTACATATGTACTAAGATCTCATATTGAACATTATTGCAAGATCAAATCTGTAAAAAAAGGTATCCATGTTGACTAGTCTCATGTTGAAATTCAATATATAATTTGAATTAAAGATAACATGTATTGATATGGTATTGCATTACTTCTTGGCAAATTTATTAGTTACAACAAACAATACAATATAATCGTTGTTCTAAGGTTTAATGTTGAAGTGAATTAACAATAGAAATATGTGTTCAGTTTAGAGGCTACATGTACATTTATCAAAACAGAATGTAGAGACTATTTTCTGTCAGTGCTGCATCGATTTATGCAAATTTCAAGATCAGATTATACTCACATGCAGTCAGCACTAGTTTCTTTCACTTGGATAAGTCAAATCAAGGAAACATGTAATGTCGCCTAACAGATCGATTTCAGGACACACACAAGAATAATGGGCATAACTGAGTAAATACTAGTGCCAGAGTTATGTGAAATTGTTTATACATGCATATCGTCTTGAGTAAATTGTGTACCAAGTTCTTCAACGTTTTTTCAGTTATGGGCAAGGTTACAGTTTTGCATGAATTATTTAGTCTAAATAGGGGCATAATTGAATAAATATTAAAGCAAGAGTTATGTGACTTGGTAACTACATGCGTATTGTTTCCTGGAACTTGTGTACCAAGTTTCATTTGAATATGTGGAACTGTTTTTGAGTTATGAGGTAAGGTTTAAGTTATGGGACGATGCAGAAAAACAGACGAGCTAAAACAACCGATAGACACTATTTTAACATGTATTTGAATTCCTCCAAACAAATTACAATATAAAAGGACTGAGAAGACACGCGTATCTCCAGAAAATGCATATTTCAGACGGAAGCGATAACAAGTCGTTGGTCGCCGATAAAAACCGGCTATTTATTTGTTTACGGATGTATTTCTCCGCTGTGTCGTAAGGAATGTAAATATGCACAAATGATAAGAGAATTAAATCGATTTTAGTCATTTGAGCATTTAATGAACAGTGAAATTTGAATGAAATGAAATGAAATAATATTATTTTCACGAAAACCATATCAAAGTATACAATGAAAAAGGTCATTGCATCTGAATGGAAAAATATTGTGTTGGACAGTTTTTTGGCGGAGATTTGCCCTCGCAAGCTCGGGTAACTCAGCCAAAGAACGAGTACAACGCAATATTTTCCCATACAGATGCAAAAATTTATAAAATGTTCACTCTTTGAACGCCTAAATAACCGGCAATGCCAGGAATGAAAATATCTTTTTGATGTTTATGAATAGAAATGTATAATAATATTGACCTTACATTTTTAAACGAACACTTATTCTGTTTAATTTATACGTTTAATTACTGTAGAAATAAAAATACGGGTTAAAGCCAAGATAAACAGTAAACAATGATAAATAGAGTTTAATTAACATTGTTTTCATTATACGGGATTTAAATCCCAAGTTGAAGAGATTATTGCGATATAAAAACGAGTGCGCCATAGCGCACGAGTTTTAATATGCAAGAATCTCTTTCACGAGGGATTTAATTCCCAAATCATGAAAACAATGTTTATTAAACTATATATTATATACTCGGCGATAATTTTCGTTTTTAAACGACAATACCACTGTGCAGCTCATTTATTTTTAGCTCAGAAGTGGAGAGATCTGAATGACGTAATCTGCCAGTTTTGCAGTGACGTCACTATATATAAAATGTCTACATTGATTGAAATAAACTTGTCTCATGTCGATTCAAGATCTTACTTGCGGATTTAAAAGTGCAATTGTGGATTAGTTAACGGTTCATCATGGAAATAAGTGTTAAATAGTGAAAACGGAGCTTAAAAGTGTTTAAAAGAGATTTAAAAAAAGTAGTTCCGAAAATCCGGCTAGTGAGCTATATCGCACACTAGGCGATATTGCTCAGTAGACAAAAAGCATGTTATAGGTTTTCTCAAGTTGGGAAATCTCTATATGTTATCATTCAGTATATTATATGATTGGTAAAACTCACTGTTTCCAACAGTTTAACACAGTGGACATTTTGTTAATCATTAACCCACCTATTTACGTCATCTGCGTGTAATAGTAAAATCATGGAATAAATAGAAAACTTGGACGGTGCTCTACTGTCTATATATGGATACTTTTGCTAATTGGCGAACAGTGTATAGCAAGATCGGACTGCGCAGATATCATGATAAACTCATTGTTTAGAACAATCTGTCTTAAAAGGGGGTCTTTCTCACTTGATTTTATCTTTAACTTAACTCTATACGTCATCGAGGATTATAAACTTGAATAGGTAGATTACTTGAGCGGTGTTTCGCGAAAGAAAAATCTACATTAACGGTATTGACGCCGCGTGGAAGCGCGGCGTCAGTATGGGACAGGTTTTAATTTTGTACCATGGGGTGACGTAATCGAAAGGGGAGCAACCAACATTATCATTGTTAAGACAAACTCTGTTATATGTTTGAAAAACACAACCTTTATGAATTAAATGAATTGTATAAAATGATTTAAGAAACAGCAATATACAAAATACGTATGTCTTCTACCCTTTATTACAAATATTTAGACATATTTAATGGGTATTTAATAACGTTCCACTAACTTCCTAGGCTACGCTTTTTTTATAGTTTGGTTTACGACCCGATTCATCAAAGCTCTGAAAAAAGTTTCTGGCGATGTTTTTGCCTATTTACAATATTGAGATTTTTAAATAAATGGGTTATCTTTAAAACATCAATGATGATTCATTTTAATTACTACATATTACAGTAATTCTAGAAACTGTAAAAACAACATTAACCCAACTATGCAATAGGCAGGGCCGTAACGTGACCCATTCTATTATTTGTAAATGCAGCATGTCATCGATTGGCGATTTAATAGACGACAAGGTGTCATCGGTTCCAATAGAGTATAAATCAAGTTGTCTCTGCTTCCTTCCGTTATGAAAACTTCGCTGTTTTCACAATTTCATCCGTTTTCTAAAATTCATTGGATTCGTACTCGGTTTTTCATGTTTCGTTCGAGATGAACAATTCGTACCAACTGATTTTCGCTCATTGCTCTTGGGGAACTGACTTGACCATTTTATTTTGTTTATTTTTCAGTTTTCTACTTGCATGTTCAAAACGATTAAAGTGACATTACAACCAAACAAAACAGACTTAATCATTGCTATATGTTGACTATACATGTGAACTTTCATAATGCTCCATCTTGAGCATAAATATCTTTAATCTTTTTTTAATTACTTCGTATATTTTGTTTATATACTCTCGTTTTTGCTATCATACTTCTGCTAAACCGGAAGGAGAGTTGAATTCCCCCTCTTTTTCCAAAGCTTGTGTTACACTTAACTTATAACTAGAGGCAATAAACCTTAATATATGTTAATATTTAAAGGTCCGTGAAGTTAGGTTGACGAGTGACAAATTGACGAGTGACGAACTGTGACAATTTTATAGGTCCGTTAAGTTAGGTTGACGAGTGACGAATTGACGAGTGACGAACTGTGACATTTTTTCTAAAAACTTTATTTCTTTCTTTAAGATAATGTTTCAATTTTGTTGATGAAATTGACGAAAATATATTTTTCTAAAAACTTTATTTCTTTCCATTAGATAATTATCTGGCCTTATTGAATGCAAATTAGGCCCTATTTCATGTTTCATGGCGATCAGTCAATCAGAAGAGCTTCTTCAAGTTCGTCAACTTGTCAATAAATTGAAAAAACTATTTTTCTAAAAACTTTATTTCTTTCCTTTAGATAAGTATCTGGACGTATTGAATGCAAATTATTCCCTATTTCAGATTTCATGGCGAACAGTCAATCAGAAGAGCTTCTTTAAGTTCGTCAATTCGTCAACTTGTCAATAAAGTTGACGAAATTGACGAAAAAATTATTTTTCTAAAAACTTTATTTCTTTCCTTTAGAGAAGTATCTGGACGTATTGAATGCAAATTAGGACCCCTTTTCATGTTTCATGGCGATCAGTCAATCAGAAGATCTTCTTGAAGTTCGTCAATTCGTCAACTTGGCAATAAAGTTGACGAAATTGACGAACAAAATATTTTTCTAAAAACTTTATTTCTTTCCTTTAGATAAGTATCTGGACGTATTGAATGCAAAATAGACCCTATTTCAGAATTAATGGCCATCAGTTATTCAGAAGAGCTTCTTCAAGTTCGTCAATTCGTCAACTTGTCAATAAAGTTGACGAAATTGACGAAAAAAATATATTTCTAAAAACTTTATTTCTTTCCTTTAGAGAAGTATCTTGACGTATTTGAATGCAAATTAGGCCCTATTTCATGTTTCATGGCGAGAGCTTCGTCAATTCGGTAACTTGTCAATATAGTTGACGAAACTGACGAAAAAAAAAAAAATTCTAAAAACTTTATTTCTTTCATTTAGATAAGTATCTGGACGTATTGAATACAAATTAGGCCCTATTTAAAAATGAATGGCCATCAGTCATTCAGAAGAGCTTCTTCAAGTTCGTCAATTCGTCAACTCGTCAATTTTATTGACGAAATTGACGAAAAAATTATTTTTCTGAAAACTTTATTTCTCTCTTTTAGATAAGTATCTAGACGTATTGAATGCAAATTAGGCCCTATTTCATGTTTCATGTCGATCATTCAATCAGAAGTGCTTCTTCAAGTTCGTCAGTTCGTCAACTTTGTTGACAAATTGACGAAAACATTATTTTTTCTAAAAATCTTCATTTCTGTCTTTTAGATAATGTATCTGGACGTATTGAATGCAAATTAGGCCCTATATCAAATTGAATGGCGATCAGTCAATCAGAAGAGCTTCGGCAAGTTCGTCAATTCGTCAGCTCTTGTGATGAAGAACCTAGTAGAAACTGGAGAGACAATCAAATTTGTTATTATATTTTGAAATGCTCCTTTCTTTATATTGTTAGTACAATATAAATAAGACCAGTTACCAGAATAGCTTTATACCTCAGCGAGCTTAATCCATGCCGCAACATCCCTGTGTAACCTTGCTTGCTGATTGTATTGCAACCAAATTACTATTAAGTAGTGGTAACAAGTTGAAATTTATATTTGTTCAAATGGAGGGGTTCTCTTTGCCAAACTTTACGATTTGTACATGAGAGAGAGAGAGAGAGAGAGGGAGAGAGAGAGAAAGAGAGGAGAGAGAGAGAGAGAGAGAGAGAGAGAGAGAGAGAGAGAGACAGAGAGAGACAGAGAGAGACAGAGAGAGAGACACAGAGAGAGAGAGAGACAGAGACAGAGAGACAGAGAGACAGAGAGAGAGACAGAGACAGAGACAGACAGAGATAGAGAGACAGAGAGACAGAGAGAGAGAGAGAGAGAGAGAGAGAGAGAGAGAGAGAGAGAGAGAGAGAGAGAGAGAGAGAGACAGACAGACAGACAGACAGACAGACAGAGAGACAGAGAGACAGAGACAGAGAGAGAGACAGAGAGAGACACAGAGAGACAGAGAGAGAGACAGAGAGAGAGAGAGAGAGAGACAGACAGAGAGAGAGAGAGTGAGAGACAGAGAGACAGAGACAGAGATAGAGAGACAGAGAGAGAGCGAGAGAGACACAGAGAGAGCAAGAGAGAGACAGAGAGAGAGAGAGAGAGAGAGAGAGAGAGAGAGAGAGAGAGAGAGAGAGAGAGAGAGAGAGAGAGAGAGAGAGAGAGAGAGAGAGAGAGAGAGAGAGAGAGAGAGAAAACAAACATGACATAAAATAATACTGACAGTATTTATTTAACCCGGTACAAAGTACTTGTAACTATTTCATACGTTATGTAGAAATAGTACCACATGTTTGTCATAGTTTTTAAGCAGTACGCTGTTCAAGTTCGGATTCAAACCGAATAGAGCTTCAACATACTCCTTACCATTAAATGAATCTATACTACTACCAAATTTGACATAAGTTATTTGTTAAAAGGAATACATAAAAACAGTTAATCAAAATATGCTCAGTCAAACTTGTTTTAATATCTCTATTTCCACACCGTGAGCAATGGGAGAAATCAGTGCATGCCGTGTATGCAATTATTTGGGCGATAGAAAAACAAGCACGTAGCATATTCGGATTACGTTTAGCGTAGTCCCACAGTGGATTAGCAGAGAACTGATACTGTAGTTTTCTGTATAAGACAAACTGTCTCGAAGAAGTTCTAACATTCAATTCTTCTATATAGTCAGGGGCGTAGCTCCCTTTAGGCACTGTAGGTACGTGCCTACACACTTTTTCTCAAAATGCCCCCAAAATGCAGCGGCGATAGACAGCTGCGTAATGTATCGACCAGATCAGCCTGCGCTGTCCGCGCAGACTGATCCGACCGACACATTCCGTCTTAGGGGGATAGATGTATAGAGTAGTTATTCCTGAAACAGAAAATCCACAGGAGGCGAAAAGTGTCTATCCGGGTAGGCCTGTGTGGCATGCTTAGGCTGATCCGGGTCGATACTTTACGCAGAGTCCACAATGTATATTTTCTCACGAGACGGCCTACACATTGATTATTGCAAAGCTACGCCCCTGATCTGATAGTAGTTACGAACCTTTGTTTTAATACAATGTTTCCAAAAATATATACTAGGAAAATCGCCATATGCTAAAAAGTCTTCCAAGCTATTGTAAATATCATATTTAAGTAGCAGAGAAACAACATCCGAAATAAACAAGAAATCGGAAGACCCAGTCTTTAACAAACTTAGAAGTAATAAAAACAAACGTTTGGCTGTGCAGTCCCTTTCTAATCGACACACTATGCAGAAAGCTATTAGTTAGAACCTGTGTATGAATAGATTCAACTGAAGAAGAATATGCTTTGATGTTTGTCAACGTATATTTCGTTTAACAAAATTGACGTGTTGACGAATTGACGAACTTGACGTAGCCCTTCTGAATGACTGATGGCCATGAAAGTTAAAAAAGGGCTTAATGTGCATTGAATACGTCCAGATACATTATCTTAAAGACAGAAATAAAAAAATAGAAAATTATTTTGTTCGTCAATTCGTCAACAAAATTGACGTGTTGACGAATTGACGAACTTGACAAAGCATTCTGAATGACTGATGGCCATGACATTTGACATAGGGCCTAATTTGCATTCAATACGTCCAGATACATTATCTAAAGGAAAGAGATAAAGTTTTTAGAAAAAATTGACAAGTTGACGAATTGACGAACTTCACGAAGGTCTTCTGATTGACTGATCGCCATGAAACACGAAATAGGGTCTAATTTGCATTCAATACGTCCAAATACTTCTCTAAAGGAAAGAAATAAAGTTTTTAGAAAAATAATTTTTTCGTCAATTTCGTCAACTTTATTGACAAGTTGACGAATTGACGAACTTGAAGAAGCTCTTCAGATTGACTGATCGCCATGAAACATGAAATAGGGCCTTATTTGCATTCAATACGTCCAGATACTTATCTAATGGAAAGAAATAAAGTTTTTAGAAAAATATTTTTTTCGTCAATTTCGTCAACAAAATTGACGAGTTGACGAATTGTCGAAGCTCTTCTGATTGACTGATGGCCATGAAACACGAAATAGGGCCCAATTTGCATTTATTCGTCCAGACACATCTTAAAGAAAGAAATAAAGTTTTTAGAAAAAATGTCACAGTTCGTCACTCGTCAACCTAACTTCACGGACCTATAAAAATGTCACAGTTCGTCACTCGTCAACCTAACTTCACGGACCTAATATTTAAGCACCTATGTTTTGTTTGTTATCTAATTGATCTAGTTAGAGGATTTAAAATAGTTTATTGGTAAAAAAAAACCTTCAGAAACTTCAGCCTGTATGACACATTAAAGTTGCAGTGAATGTTAAGCAAACTGTAAACCAAATGGTTTCAGGACTAAACTTGTCATTCTCACGACTAAACTTCACATGCTGAATATCAAATAGATCGTAGCATATAAAACGTTTAATCCCTACATCAATATTGACCCTTTTTGCTCTTGGTAAATTTTTTATATAGGCTATGGTAGTCAGGTGAGCAATATAGGCACATCTTAGCCTTCTTGTTTTAAAATAAAGGGACATTTGGGCTTCTTGTTCGAAATATTTACATACTGTCTGTTTGCACAGGTTATTTAAATGTACTGAACTGCATCTGCTTCCTTTAAGTCATGCTTCATAATCATGCGCGGCGTCTTTGATGCTTTACATCAAAATTCTTCTTGTTATTACTCAAGTGGGAAAAATACTTGCACGCAGAGAAAATTGAAAAGCATGACGATCATGATGGTCCTAAATCGCACACCTGATTTAATAGAACTTCAATAATGTTCGATGTTCTTACACTATACTTATAAGCAAAACGTACTCCGCCCACCTGGATCGGAACATTTTAAACAATCTTGGTAAAAGTTCACGTAAGGAACATTTGTAAGAAATGATATTCCAATCGGGCCTATATTTTAGGTACAAAAAAGTCAGTTAATATTATCTAAAAGAAAACAAGCCCAGCCTTTGATGGCCACGTTTTCCATCGGATCGGAATCTTTTGAACACTATTAGTACATGGTCTAACCAGGGAACATTGTTGCTAAATTATTTTCAAATCGGGCCAGTGCTTTAGTACGCCTTAAGTGATGTGACAACATTATAATGATCTTTTTTGGGTGATCTTAACCTTTTATATGCAGTTTTGTTGAATCCATGATGAACTATTTTTCTGGGGCAGTCCCACCCTAAAATGCGTTTTAGGGTGTTAACAGCAATTGGCAGGCTGCCAACTCCGAAAAAATGGTATTACTACTATGACCAATGGGCTAAAGCCCCAGGTCAAACACTGTACACTCGCATCCGAATATCTTCCATATTTATAATAAATGGAAGACGTCACCTGTTTAAAAGTTGAGTTGCCACAGGAGGAACAAGATCAACCAAAAGCAAATAGGTAACCTTCAGCAAAAACTCCTATCATATGAGAAGGGTCCATCGGTGTCATTTGATAAGCGGAAAGAATACCATATATCCTTAACATGATATTTCTTTTCTTACCCCTATCCAATAACTCAAACACTAACTGTATATAACATCCTTACAGCCGGTATATAATTATAATTCATTAGGTTGGTTAATACTGCACTCTCCTGACTATCCTGAATATACAGTCTTTGCAATCTTATAAACGGACTGTGAATATATATATATATTTATATATACATAGTTTATTATGTCATTAGTTTATTGGGATTGGGCTTTATGCCCGAAAGGCGAGGCTTAATAAATTCACATCGACGAGGTACAATACAAGCTGAAAGGTAACCTACAGAAACATGAGGGAAAGCCTATCATAAGAGAAGAGTCCATCGGTGTCATTGAGTAAGCGGAAATAACACCATATATCCTCCACGTGGAATGCATGGTATTTCTTTACATACTAGACTGCTTCGGTTGCGGGAGGTCGCGGGTTTGATCCCCGACCGGATCATATCGAAGACTTTACAAATGGCGCTCGTACTCGCGGGGTAAGCATTACGACTGACTGGCTGGTGTATAGATAAATGTACCAGTAGTACTGGTAAGTTACCCAGAAAACGCCGTGATATGACCACACAATTGTTGAAAGCGGCGTTAAATACAAAACACAGTTTTCACATACCCCTATCCAATGTCCTTTTCGCACAATGATTTTATTGAATTTCTTTACAACCGGTGTAAAATATATAAAAAAACCACCTCATAATGCTTGTTAATACTGCACTTTCCTGAATATACAGTCTTGCTTTGCAAACTTATAAACGGACTGTGAAATATATGGGTAATTTTGTAAGTCAAGAATATATGATATAAAAGGAAATCGAACCGAGAGAAAACTGTTTCGTAAAGAAATACGTATACGGAAATCTTGTGTTCCACATATGATACCAAGATAGCTTCCCCCACGTCTTGATGTTTGTGCTACATACCAGGGACGTAGATAACCTGTACATGATACTTTTGTTTTATTTATTGCGGTTTTACGCAGCGTTCAACATTAGTTCAGTTATATCACGGCGACAGTTCACTTATGCATGATCCCTGGGTAAACAAACCATTACTAGGCTAGAAAATATGCCTTGCCCAAGGGCACTCCACCATGACCGTAGTGCCGCGACTGGGGATCGAACCCGGGACACCCGGTTTCGAAATCCCCGACGCTAACCACTCGACCACAGCAGATTCCTGTACATGATACACACAAGCGGCAAGAACATCATGGATGCTATCACAAAACAGGATAAACTCGATGCCACAATTCACATGCAAGAACATTTAATTCAAACATATATAGGTAAAGTCGTTTTACTTAACAATAGCCGTTTTCCGAAAATCAAAATCTAAAGTAGGCTATCAAGTTTAACATCTGATGTATCTGCTGTATTGACCTTTGTGATACTAATAATGAACACAACGATAATACTGATACTGATAACAAAAAAGCAATGATGGAAAGCCAAACTCACTTGCTGTTGTTCCCAAATCAAAGTGCGGTGTGATACAACCGTGTCTTGTAACTATTGATTCATCTGTCAAGCAGAATTTGTTTTATCTCTACTACGAAATGACGCATTATGGCAAATTACACCAAAATACATCCGCGGCCAAATAGTCCGCAAGAAAAACCTAGTATTCACTTAAAACGTGTATGTAAATCTAGCTATCTGCATTTAATATGTAAATTTTAATTCAAAGGCTATGTGTATATATGTGTGATTTATTGAAAATGTTTAAATTGGAGATTCTTGATAATTTTAACCTTGCGCGCAAAGTGGAAGTAGATATACCGGGCCAAGTACTGACGGGTTGCTAATATGACACAAATGGTTGATACGACGTAACATCTAAAAAGGAGGTACTCACGTATAAGCTACAAGTCTCTCTTGAAATCTGCATTGTTTTCCACTTTGGAAATACATTTGATCAAATTTCTTGTTAGACAAAAAATGGAGAGGTCCAATTTTCAAAATGGAAGATTCGACTTTGTGAAATATGGCAGTGAAAGAGTTAGGGCTGACAGGTTAAACGTTTCAGTGGTAACTATATGCCACCGGTAATTAGAAAAACAGGTTTCTAATCATGTTCTGATATTCATTGATTTACATCGAGATATAGAAGGAATTGACTTATTAACAAGCAACCTATACGCGGCACAGGTAAAATTGTCGTGGATATGTCAAGAGGCAATCTATATGATATAGTATATATATATATATGTTACGTAGTCTATGGTATACATTTCAACGGATGCTTTGTTATTGTCATTTCAACTCTTTTTTTAACCATAAATTTCCTAGCGGTAGGAGGAAGTTAGAAATATGTTATGCAACTTATAAAGATTTAAAATGCACCAAGTACATATCGTCCTGTATTCCCATATCTAGATGCCTTGGTGGTGTATAAGTAGTTTGTCCGCCTCGGGTGTAGTCTGGTTCCCGACTTCCTATGATAGTAATAAGGGGAAGGAACTCCAGACTACCTCGGGTGCTGGAGGTCGCGGTCGGTTCGATCCCCGGTCGGGTCATACTAACTTCTGGTAGTAATGGCTTCCCTCCTTTGGGCTCAGGGTTGCCTGGTGCTGGTGATAAATGGATAAGTAGTGCTTGTAACTTACCAAGGACACGCGGTATAACTAACACATTGTTGAAGGCGGCGTAAAACACCAACTAATCAAATAAACAAACCCATAGCTAGATGGTGTAACAAGATATAATGTCGGTCGTTTTTAAACATTCCACAGATTTTACAATTATACAGCAGACAACTTTGATATCATATGTATGGGGGGAAATAAGGGATCTCTCAAGAAGAATGAAGATATTTTAGATATTGGATAGAGTTGAAAATATTGTGGTGCAAGGAGATAGTGTTCATAATGAGCAATTTCTCATTTGACACTCTGTTTTCATAACGACCTGTCTCTCCTGAATTATACATTGTTTGCCACTTAGACATTAAATTTTACCAAAATTCCTGTTCGACGAAAAACGGAGTGGTCCAATTTTCAACATGTAATAATCGACTTTGTGAAATTCGGCAGTGAAAGTGTTAAGCCGGCTGCTGAACAAGCGTCAACATGAATCTGTGAAACGGTTAATTTAAACTATAGACGTGTTAGTACAGGATCCTCTTTGCATGATAAGATGTTTCGATATAATCACAGCAGGGACAACGGACGGGGACAAATGTTAAGTGCATTTATCTGATAGCCCGTTTTTTCTCATACTAAACCCTTCGCCACATACATACGCTTTCTGACGCCTTTGCAGCAGACAACAGTTTAAACATTGTGGGAAAATAAAAGTTGCTCAAGATACTGAGCAATTTCCCCTTTTGTCACAATGTTTTCAACTCTCTACAATAAAATTATCCTTTCATCTTTCGTGATTTTTCCATGTCTTTGTCTAGATGTTTGCAAAGTCGTCTGCTGCAGATATTTCGTACGTGGGAAAGGGTTAAAACAGTTGAATCATGATAGCTCGAACATCCGATACATTGGGTGTATGGTCGGTCTACCTCATAGAATACTGTCTGTGGAAAACTGTGTTTTATCAGATTTTACATTCGAGCAACGAGCACTACTGCCACTGTGCTATCATAATAGGATTTCATCAAAGGCTGCTTCGCATATTAACTACGTGTGCATACTCTGATAACGATGCTAAAAATACATATATCTAAATCAAGTCATGCGACCAAGCGTAATAATTTCTGCGTACTTTTTGTATTTCGAGTTATCGCTAGACCACTGCACACTTAGCAAAACTAAGTTACGATTAAGTTCTTTAGAGATTATACAAGACAAAGTCAATTTCTGTGTATTTTTGTTAATGGCCCTGACGTCAAGTCTTAACCCTTTCGCACTTATAACACTTACAACAAATCTACAGCAGACGAATTTGAAAATCTCCCTTTATAGAATAGAGTTCAAAACACTGTGGACAAAGGAGAAACTGCTTATCGGTGACATCTTTTCCCTGACGGAGTGGTTTCAAAAGTCGTCTTCTACAGATGCGTCAAAAAGCGTTTTGTTCATAATTATCAAATAGGTTTAACCCTTTCCCATCTGCAGACACATTTTGACGCAGCAGACGACTTTTGAAAATCAATCAATCAATCAATCAATCAACCCTTATCATCGACAAATATAACTGAGTATTTAACAAACAAACCCAATCAATCAATCATTCATCCATATAAACGATACATATTACTGAGTATTTAACAAACGAACCACGTCACACGAAAACCGATCTGCGAAGGTTTAAATGTCCAGGTCGACTCAGATCAATTGTAACACGTGTGGCCAATGTGGATTTCGAGAGTTTATACATGATAAGCATGATCGGTTGGGCATACTAAATTGGAAGTCATGATTTGTCAAGTCCTAGTCGCAAACGACGTAGCTTACCACAATAGGTGTCTTGGGTTTAAATCTGTCATTCATTCTTTCCGCTGGTTATTTGGCTCTCGTGTCAAAACAAGTAGAAGAAAAAACTTTTCAAATTTGGCGACAAGGAAAATATATTTAGCACGGGCCTTGCCTTCGAATAAACTTCATTTGAGTCGCATTCTTCATGAATAAACCGCTCTGTGACCAGTCTAGATCAGCCGATTTCCCAGTGTTCCATGACAATGAACAACAGGGCATTTGTACCTCTTTCTACGAGCTTTATTACCAGTCTAGTTCAGTCGTGTTCTACGAAAAATCAAAACATGCCATTCGTGACCAGTATAGATGAGTCGTATTGTCGAAAGCCAACCACAGGGTCTTTGAAACCAGTCTAGATGAGTCGTAGTGTCGAAAGCCAACCACAGGGTCTTTGAAACCAGTCTAGATGAGTCGTATCTTACGAAAACCAACAGCAGGGTCTTTCCATCTAGTCTAGATTAGTCGTAGTGTACGAAAACAACCACAGGACCTTTGCAACCAATCTAGATTGCGACCATTCTAGATGGGTCGTAGTGTACGAGAACAAACCACAGGGCCTCTGCAGCTAGTCTAGACGAGTCGTATTGTACGAAAACTAACCACCGGGCATTTGCATCTAGTCTAGATGAGTCCTGTTGTACGTAAACCAACCACAGGGCATTTTCAACCAGTCTAGATGAGTCCTGTTGTACGAAAACGAACCACATGGTAAACTAACCAAATGACATTTGCAACCATTCTAGATATATCTTATAGTACGAAAACAAACCATAGGGCATTTGCGACCAGTCTATTGTACGTATTGTACGAAAACCAACCACATGGACTTTGCAACCAGTCAAAGGAGTCGTGTGGTACGAAAACCAACCACATGGTCTTTAAAACCAGTCTACATGGGTCGTATTGTACACAAATCAACCACATGACCTTTGTTAACATCTAAATGAGTATGTTGTACATAAACTAACCACAAGGTCTTTGCAACCTTTTTTGTTTGTCGTGCCCAAAGAGCACTTGAAATATATCCAGCATATGGACGACTAGCACGAATAGGAACACGGTTCTGCCTCAAACAGTTTATGATTTTCTGTGCATGAACCCCGTAACGCAAAGCAGTAATGGTCGCTGGTAACAAACGATTACGTATGTGAGTTAACGTCACTATCGCGATCAGCACCTAACGTTGTAGAACGTACGCGACTGGGTCTTGAACGATCTCTGGCAGTTCCGGTAGTGTTGTACCGGTTTGCAAGATTATGAATAGTCTGTCTGGAGCAGCCAAAACGACGCGCTATGTTTATTACCATTGACCCCGCTCGAAGCACACCAATAGCCCGGTTTCTCTGATTTTCAGATAGATATGGTATCAGTAAATGCAATTGATCTTTAAAACTTTTTTCTTATCTGAGCTAAGCAGCAAATGATTACTTGTCAGTGTAAAACCTGTAAATAAAACCTGCGCAAAGTAAGGAAAACGTTTTTCCTGGTTGGACGCATGAATATACCGGGGCTTTTTAAAACAATTGCATAAGCGTTATCCACAATGAAATTGTGATAAACATTTGTAACACTTACAAACAAATATATACTTACAAAGCAAATATTTAAACAAAAAAGTTTAAAAGTTTTCATATTGGGTCAGTGTAGTTCTCTAATAATGAATATTTTTATCCTTTCCTACCTGCATACGTTTTATGAAGTACTGCAGCAAATGTTTTCAGAAAACATTGTGGCAAAAGACGAAATTGCTCATAACGAGTAAGGTTAAGCTCCACTGGCTGAAAGTCATTCCAGTTTATGTCATGGCACATTGTCAGTTGTGCATGCGTTCATTAAGCTTTGGTTCAAATGACTACTCGCCTCTTACCACTGGGTCAATTATTATGAAACTTCATAAGTAGCATCCTCTCCTTCATTCTTTCAAAATGTTTGGATCCAAAATGAATTCTGGTTTCGATGGCAATCGAAAGAAAAACCCTTTTAATATCTTTTTCTCCGAAACTATTTGGTCGATTTTGTAGAAATGTTCCTTGCGTGACTCTCCATCAGATGACCTCCAGCTATGTTGATTGGTAAAAAACATAGCCATCAGGGAGCTGGCTGTTTTGCCTCATATTATAACATGGCTTAAGTGAACACTTAAACTATATTTTTCCTTGATAGTATCTAGACGATTGTCAAATAGTTTTGTAAACTGTTCTTTGAGTAATCCTCTACCAGATTGATATAAGCCATGTTAATTGATTTTTTTATAATTTTCCTTCTTAAGTATCTTGCCAACTTTCAACTTGCTTTGTTCAACCTTAAAGCCATGTTTATTGTTTGAAAATCATGGCCGTCAGGAGGCATGGCTGATTTAGATGATATGGAACGACAAATGTACACTGACATCTGGTTCCACGGGTTCACAGCTGAGGGGAAGAAGGAGTGACTTCTGGCTACATTTAAATGATCTCAGTTCTATGTTAAAAGCAATGCGCCGATGGCACAGTAGTGGGGATCGTGTAGAAAATCCTGCAAAGCAACACGCGGTATCTCGGTGTAGGCCTTGCTAATTGACGTTAGAACGTACAGACGTGTCTAACGTGTACACTGAATGACAGTGTGTCATTTAAACCTTTGTAAACCAGTCTTATCATCTAGACGCTTTCATATATTGCAACAACTACAAAATAAAGCGTTTACAATATTTAGATTTAAGAATAATCGATAGCCAATCTCACGAGCTATTTATAGAACCTTTTGGAATTTCCAGACGCCTTATAGAACGCGCAATGGTATTTATTATCTGCCTAAACATGAAGAAAGATACTATTTACATCATTAAACTCTATGTAGATATTATCTCAATGAATCTCAAATCTAAGTATCAATCCGGTATGTAGCACTGACATGATTATTATTAATCGTGTCTATGCATCACTGATGGAACTATATATTTGGCGGTTTAACGGATGTAGGTTAATTGGTTTGCAGTAAGGAATACAAAGTCAACGGGCTGTTCAAAACTGACTATCTAAATGTTTTCGTTGTTGTTGTTTCTGTTAGCATTGTGGCGATTGTCAAACCAATCACCACAAAAACAGCTGACCACATGAATGAAAATCATTATAAATAATGACATTTTAAAGGACATTGTTGGGAAAAATGTGTAAATATCTAATTTATTTTCAATTCGAATTCTTTATTTCTTGGAATCAATTCCATTCAAAATGTTGTGGTGCATTACATTTTCTGATGTTAATATCCAATGTATTTACTCTAGATGATTTTAGAAAAAATTGTAATAGCAAAAACCATAAATGATGCTAAAATAACAGTCTTTATTTCAAATAATTGTGCAACTATTTATCTGTTGTATTTCATTTAAAGAAAATAACCATTAACAAAAGGACCATTATGATCCTAAATCGCTCAAGTGAATAAGTAGAAATTTAACAGTTTTCAATGATCTTACTCTATGCACACAGCGAAAACAAGCAACGCCCTGTGGTGGTCATGTTTAGTAACGGATAGTAATAATTTTAACAATTTTGGTAGAGGGTCACACAAGAAACATTTACTTTGCATAAATATGTTTTTATACCAACTTGCTGGTGTAATGGATAGAGCGTCTACCTCGACAACAGGGGACCAGGGTTCGATCCCAGATCGGGTCATACCAAATACTTTAAAACTTTAAAAATAGTAGTAGTGGCTTTCATCTTTTGCGATCAAGGTTGCATGCTTAGTATCAGGATTTAAACGCTGATGTCAGGATAAGTTTACCCACAGAACTGGTAAATTACGCAGGAAACGACGTGTGCCAAATTATTTTAAAATCGGGCCCATATGTTTGGACAAGAAGATTTTTGAAAGTTTTCACTATATATATATATACATTCATGTATAACTAAAACAAGCACCGACCCCTGGTGGCCGTGTTTTTCAATGGATCAGAATAAATTCAACGTTCTTGGTAGAGGGTCACCCAAGGAACATTTTTACAAAATAATTGTCTGACTGGCCAGTGCTTTTGTACAAGAAGTACCGTCTGATGCCACAGCAACCAAAGTTTTGCATGGAATTTAATTCTTTGAACAACGTTGGAAGAGGACCACCTATAGGGAACATGCCTGTGAAATTATTTTTTAAATGTATCCATTTGTTTAGGAGGAAAAGTTGTTTGTAGGAACATGTACACATGCCAGACGGAAAGTGATCACACTAGCTCACCCCACACTTCGTGCTCAGGTGAGCTAAAAAGGCACACCGTTGCAGTAATTTTGCAAGTACATCCTCTTTTTCACTCAATAAACAAAATAACATTTCTCATAAATTCTTCATATGATTATTCACTTTGGATGTATTCAAAATCATTTTCAATGAATAGTTTTAAAATATATAAAAATACAAAAGGCACAACATTGCAGTCAGTACATCCTTTTTTCACTTTAATATACAAAATAAGATTTTTCTTAAATTCTCCATACCACTTTTCACTCTAGATGTATTCAAAACTTTTTCAGTGAACAGGTTTTAAATATATATAACCATAAAAAAAGGCACACCATTGCAGTCAGTTTGCAAGTACATCCCTTTTTCACTCAATATTTTTTTTTAAAAATAATCTTAAATTCTTACTATGCCCATTCACTCTAGATGTGTTCAAAACATTTTCAATAAACAGTTTTAAAATATATAACAATTTAAAAAGGCTCACCATTGCAGTCGGTCTGCAAGTACATCCTTTTTTTCACTTTAATTTACACAAAGTAACATTTTTCTTAAATTCTTCATACGACTTTTCACTCTAGATGTATTTAAAACATTTTCAGAACAGTTTTAAAATATATAACAAATAAAAAAAGGCTCACCATTGCAGTTAGTCTGCAAGTACATCCTTTTTTCACTGATTAACTAAGTAAGATTTTATCTCAACTGTTTCATGTGACAATTCACTCTATTATAACCATAAAAAGGCACACCATTGCAGTACGTTTGCAAGTACATCCTTTCTTTTTAACCTTAAGACTTATTAACATTTTTTTACAAATTCTGAATATGACTTTTCACTTTAGATGTATTCAAAATCATTTCCAGTGAACAGTTTTAAAATATATAATCATGCATAAAAAAACCACATAGCTCAATACACAAAGTATGTCCATTCACTTTAGATATGAAAAAAATCATTTTCATTGAAGAGTTTTAAAATATATATATAACCATACAAAATGCGCTCCATTGCATTCAATCTGCAAGTACAACAATTTTCACTCAATACACAAAGTATTATTTCTTAAATACTTCATGTGACTATTCACTCTCGATTTATTCAAAATCATTTCAGTGAACATTATTAAAATATACTTAACCATAAAAAAGGCACTCCATTGCATTCAATCTGCAAGTCCAACATTTCCCATTCAATAAACAAAGTAATTTATCTTAAATACTTCATATGGCTTTTCACTCTAGATGTATTCAAACTCATTTTCAGTGAACAGATAGTACCGTACATCATTTTAACCACTAATCAACTAAGGTAAATATCTTCATAAAAAACTGTCGAGTAAACAGTCTAGATTCATTCAATAACATTTTAAGAGATCGGTTAATACACAACCTTTTATATGAACATCATTGCAGTTAATCTACAAGGTCATTCTTTCTTTTATTCTTTCTTTTATCCAGTAAACTATTTATAAATTGAAATTGTTCCCAGTTGTTGAACATTTATTTACAAAATGCTAGCACCATAAGCAATCAATAGGGGTGAAACATTACATTGTGACATCAATCTGAAATGTTTATGAAAAAGTCCCATCATTGCAAGTCATTTGCAACACATCATTTTCTTTTCATTTTATACAATACACATCTTAATTTCTAAATGAATTTATACAAGTAAATTGATTTAGTTTGAATAACGCAAATAAACACAACTTTGTTTTTGTTTAAATAATTTGACTCATATTTAAAACTTGAACAATGCAGATACATCATTTTACAATTCATACACTATCAATGTACAATGTCTGCATTTGAAACTTAATCCGTTTAAGCTGCTTGATATGGACATACCATTTTGCATTTATTTCAGTTCAGAAGTCTTATTTGTACAGTATGACTGAACCTTTTTCCACATAACAAAAAAAAAAAATGAATAGAAAGCAAATTTTAAAACATATTGGAAAAACATTTCGGAAACATCTACACGTGGAAATGTAATTATTGAATAGAGTATAAACATTGTGTTAAAATGAGAAATTGCTGCATCATGTGTAATTACTCCTTTTATCACAATGTTTTTAAAAGTCGATTCCTGCAGATACAAAAGAACATGCCTGCTTTGAGAAAGAGTTAACGAAATTAATTTGATTATAAGAAGAGGTCATATCATTTGATTTGATTTGCAAGTTCATCCTTTTTATTTATACCCTATAGAAGTGTATGTGTCTATTAAACTTATTCGTTACAACAGTTCATATGAGCCGTCTCGCGAGAAAACAAACATTGTGGACTCTGCGTGAAGTATCGACCCGGATCAGCCTAAGCATGTCGCGCAGGCTTACCCGGATAGACACTTTTCGCCCTCTATCCCCCTGAGACGGAATGTGTCGGCCCGGGTCAGTATGCGCGGAGTGCGCAAGCTGATCTGGGTCGATACATTACGCAGATGCCATAATGTTGGTTTTCCCGCGGGTCGGCTCAATTATATGTATACGTCGTATTCAAGTATCGTCCTCAAATGTGTGGCGACTTTCGTCCAATATCTTTTGAATATATTGCTTTGACCCTTACCCACTTGCAGACGCGTATGCAGCGGACAACATGTGTAAATAGTGTGGCAAAAGAGAAAAATGCTCATAATAAGTTCTTTCTCCAATTTCCACAATATGTTCAACCCTATACAACATTAAAATGATACCTTCATTTATAGAGAGTTTTCATATTTTTACAGAGATGTTTTCAAAGTCGCCCACTGCAGATTTATTGTAAGTTTGAAAGGGTTATGATGATGATAATATTAAAAAAGATAACAATAAAAAGGACATTGGCAATAATAATAATAATAATAATAATGACATTAAAACAAGTAATAATGACATTAACAATAATAATATTGATAAAAATGATATTGGATTAACAATAATAATATTGATAAAAATGATATTGGCAATACTAAAAGAGATACTATTGACATTGAAATTAATGACATTGGCAATAATAATCATGATAAAAATAAACATTTTATAAAATCAAAAGTAAATGCCTATACTAGTAATTTGCAAAAAGTTTAAGATTACTCTTAACCGCTTTCTTGTGTTAATCTTTCAGCATCAGGGAATGAATATACGCTAAATGATTGCAAATGCATTTGAGTCAAACTATTTTAAAATACACACAATGACATTCTATCATTCAGAATACAACATCGTTTATCCACTGCATATATACAAGTACTTACATATCGTTCAAACGAACATATCCCCAATTTGAACATTTCCTCATGTTCTCAAAATGGTCTTTGCTCAATTCCCAAATTTTGTTAGTCCTTTCAAACTGGTAGATTGTTAAATAAGATCGTCTGATTTTTCAATAATTTTTTTAGCAATGTCCAATGCTTTCTGTGCGTGATCCTTTGTAAACAAATCCGAAGGTACGGTGGATCGTTCCATTGAATCTGGATACCTCATTCTTGTGTGATTCCCGACAAGGCTTTCCATCTGGGCCGCCTGAATCGATAACAAGTTACATTAGTTTGGTACCCTGCCTAGAAGTATTAAATTTAACTGAACAGTGTGAATTCTGATCAGATATATACCCAACCTTTTTTTGATCCTCACATACTAAAAATATCCGGACAAATATCCGGAGAAAAAAATTTATGCTGTTGATTTTTACAGTGTCATGATTGCATCTGTTCTCGAGCCCCGGTAGCTCAGTCGTTAGCGACGCGGGCTGTCAATCCAGGGGTTGTGAGATCGAATCCCAGCTCGGGCAACATTCTTTCCGACGTTTGACAAAGGTCACTGTGACAAGCGTCATTCGTCTTTCACCAATGGGCTAACAGTCTATATGGAAAACCAGCCAGTTGCTATTACTGGTGTGAGAAAGCTAGTAAACACATGAGTAAGTGAACTGGCCGCCTCGATAATACTGAACATTTGTTGAAAACGGCGTTAATCAATCAATCAAGCATCAGTTGTATTACTAGACGAGATATATACTATAAAACTCGAGACGTTGTCGACTCAGAAACGCTCTCTGTACTCAAAATTCATTCTCACAAGAGAATCACTCCAATTTCTTCTCAGACGCAACCAGTATATACATATATATGTATTTAGAGAAGCACTCGTGTTTTTATCTTTAGTAAAATTGTGATTTGTTTGAGGAAATGTATATCTAATTGGATGAAGAACAGTCATTAAGATTCGATAAAAGTCAAAATCAGTGATATATCTCTTATATTCCTATCGATAAAGTACTGGGATTTATCAGCGTGTTATTTTCTATTCTTAATTTTCACATTGAGCATCGTCACTAGTAATGATTACACTTTTGTGATGCCGGAACTACTAGTGTTTTCTCTCAAACATACTTCCCTAAGATCCAATTCTTTAACTTTGTATCTCAAAATAAACTGCCATAAAAACAGTTTTATAAATATTTCTGTTTTCAATAGCGATACAATCATGTTTATGAAGATTCAACATTTTTTTTCTTGATGTTTGCAAAGAGTTATCTGATGTTGATATGGTGTATTCTTGAAAGGGTTATTTACGAAAACCTTTGAAGGTCGATTTTAGGGTAACGTGGCTCAGCAGGTTCTCATAACTGAGACACCGTGTAGACATGTTGAACTGCAAACAGTAGGGTTTGTGCGGACCAATTCTGTTTTAGCATAACTTTTACAGACTTACAACGTCAAACATTCAATGGCAACTACTATTAATATTACTTCTACAACTACAAATTCTACTTCTAAAGTATTGCTACTATTTCTACTTCTACGACTACTATAAACAACTACTACTATTACTACTACTACCAACTACTACTACTACTACTACTACTACTACTACTACTACTACTACTACTACTACTACTACTACTACTACAACAACTACCACTTTAACTACACTACAACTACTACTATTATTACGAGTACTTCCACTTCTACTTATACATCTACTACTTCTACACTACAACGAGTACTACCACTTCTAATACTTCTACCATTTCTACTTTATCTACCACTACTAATACCACTTCTACTATTACTAGTTTACTACACTACAACTACTACTATTATTACGAGTACTTCCACTTCTACTTATACATCTACTACTTCTACACTACAACGAGTACTACCACTTCTAATACTTCTACCATTTCTACTTTGTTTACAACTACTAATACCACTTCTACTATTACTACACTACAACTACTACTACCTCTGCTACTACTGCTACTACAACTTCTTCTACTTCTATACTACAACGAGCACTACCACTTCTAATACTTCTACCATTTCTACTTCTTCCACCACTACTACTATTCAGCCAAATTGTTCTGATGCTGCTGTTATTCCTGTTACTACTACTACTTTTACCAAAAATGAAAACTACGATTAACTTGTTGATGATGTTGTTTCTTCTGATGATGAAAATTATCGGAAGAACAATAAAGACTGAACGAAAGGAATAAAGAAAAGAACTTCAAACAATCAACAACTTACAAGTGTGACTAGGTCTGCGTTAGACACCGACAACGCCGGCTGTGAAAGACTGTGAGTACGACGAATTACTGCATTTGCGTTCTCGGCATAACACGCTGCCTTTAAAGCTTTCTCACTTGCCTGTAAATACCAATTAGATTCATTAATAGCAAACCTGATCTTACATCGTTATCTAAATATTAAATTCATTTCTGTAGTAAGGAGTGAATTTATGGTTGGAGGAGAGAAATGATTGTAAACTTTATGCAACTATGACATTCTGACGTAAATGGAAACAGTTATAGTGTCGATTAACACATGTGCTGACGTACATTTATATTTGTCTTTCAAAATGACTTACGGAAAGTTTTGTGCGTAACATGTGTAGATATATCTCTCATTTAAAGAACTATTCATGCTTTTAAATTAACTGCGTTCTCTTTAATCATCGACATCAGCATGAACTCACTTCTAGATAAACCGCCCGATGTACTTGATGTACTTATAATTTCACAGAAGCTTTATTTGTAAACCAGTTAGCAGACAATGGAAGCAGACATAGAACGTGATTAACATAAACTGAAAGCTTGTTTCGCAATCGATATGAAATAAAGAAATTTAAACTAAACTTAATCGGTTATCTTAAATGTAGTGCATTTATTAAATAAGATATATTGCCTTTAAATAAGATTCACGTTTACATCTAAAAGTATGATTTGTGTCGGTATTTCGAAAGTCCTATTCCTGTTGGACCACCCTCGTACTATTTATGACAATCACATTGCAGAATGCTATCTCTTATAAATATTAGCAATTTAGAAATAAGAAGTTTTAGCGTAATTGTTTCGCAATGATCCTTTATCAGATAAATATATCAAGCCCTATTTAATGAACTTTTTCTCTTTGTTGCATTTTGGTTTTACTGGAGTTTCGCGTCGTTTCCAAAATTATTTCAGTTATAATACGGTGACACTTATTCGTGATCCCTGGATAACAAATTCGGTATTGAGCTAGGAAATGTGCATTTATCAAGAACATTCCACCATCACCGCTGCGAAAGTGTTATTTTTTATTAACAATCGAATTGACATAAATTCATCAGATCTTTATATTATTTTCCATTCATATTTGATTTGAAAGAGTCTAATTATATCCTTATAAATATTGAATTATCTAATCCTTTCCTTCATAAAGATGCATTTTCAAACATCTGCAGCAGACGACTTTTGAAAATGATTATAGTTTTCATATTCGCCGGTTGCATATTTGTCTTAAGTTGGAAAGAGTCTAATTACCTGATGGCATGTGTAGCAGATCCAATTGAACGCTTTGACATCTTCAGCCTGTACCATAAAAGTCGAAGCAGCTTCGTAATCATATTTAGCTTGCTTCATCCATCTCTTTGCTTCGTGTTCGTCCTTCACAACAGCCCTGCTCGCAGACCCATGGCCGTAGTTACCAGTGTTATTGCAACGATTGTATTCGCCAATGTTTCCGTAATAGGACCGGGCATATGATTTTGCTCTTTTGCCGATGACGTCAAACATGGAGAAATAACTGGATCTATGAGTTCTTCTACTAGATCGAAAATTTGATTGTTCAGCCTTAGCTAATCTTTCAATCAGCTCTTTAATGAAATCGAAAATTCTCGTCGCATACTCCTTGGAACCTATGTTTTTATCTGGATGCCACTTTAATAGCAATCTACGAATAATTCTTCTTCTGTCTACTTCAGACAATGACCATGCTTCTGTTAACTGAGCTTCAATTCGTCTGCTGTTTACATCAAAAGGTAAATACAGTTCTGTGGTGTTACCGACAAACACGGCCACTTCGTTTGTTGTTGTTTGACTGCGAACGAATCGATAAAGCCTGTAGGCTGGTACTTGTTTAGTTGCTTCTTGTCCTACATCTACTAAATACAACGTGTTGAAGATGGACTGGGGCTGCTCTGGTGGTTTTATTTCGCTAAGGATGTGTACATATATGTAAACTGCCTTTTCATCAGTGACATCGTCCATATTTGAATTGCTCAACTCCATTGCAACATTTAAGTACTCGTGTTCTTCAAAAAGACTTAAGCCTTGTTCCAAAAAAGGATGAAACTTTTCCTCAACATATGTTCCCGGCTTTGGGAATGCAGATAAATTAACTAAACCGGATTCGATGTCTAGTGAAGGATATCTTTCTTCATCAAGAAGTCGACTTATTTTCCCCGGGTCATCATATTTCCGTAATAAAGACACCACAGTGACTTCAGCCTCGTACGGTAGGCCGATCATCTGCACCATGAGACGAGAAAGACCTTCAGAAGAACAAATTACATCTATCAAAGAATCAGGCTGTGCTTCTTGTATTTTGAAATAAAAATTTACAATCTTGTGATCGCCTTCGCCTTCCTCGTCGTGGAAGCACGCACGTGATTCATTTGTTGCTGGTACAGAGTTGCCTTTGTATTCCAGGATAGTCTCCAATTGCGATACTTCTTTTACTCTAATACGCAGGACCGTTTTCTTGATTATACTGACATCTCTTTTTCGATCGAACTTCTCATCTTTCTCATCGGCAAATTTCTTTGCAATTCTGCACAATCCGACAATATATTCTGAAGAATGAATAAATCTTGAAAGTCTTGAGGCTAACACACTTCCGCTAACTACTACGATTTTATTTCTTTCATAGCGTTCCGTTACAATGTTAGTAAGCAACTTAGGACGAATCTGTTCAGGTAGCATCATCACAAACCTTTCGGCCTCAATCTCTTTAAGACCAAGTTCTCTGAAACCAATGAAGTAATTCAGTGTCATGCTTTTCATTCTTTCTTCTAAGCGATTATTGTTGCTGACTACCAGATCTGTTGATTCACACATAATGCGTTCTTTGTTCGGCAAAAACAGCTTTTTACTGAAAATTCCTTTTGTTTTCGGTTTCTCGTTGTCTCGAATCAAGACTTTGTTAAAGCGTACCAAAACTTCTTTTACATACCCATTTTCTTGTGGAAACATTGGTTCTTTCTTTATCTGGGACTGAAGTTTAGATAATATGTTGATGCAATGATAGCATTCAAGTGTATCAGAAACGCCTAGTTCAGCAAAGAGAGTGAAAAATGTGCCATAATGCAAATAAGGAGCCTGAAATAAGTATGGTTTTAATTCATCCTCCTTCAATATGGAAATGACTACATCATTGACGCATACCATCTTATTTTCAGTTGGTAAATGTATTATTGGAAACGATTTCAACATATCTCTTGCGGGATCATCTAACTTCCCATGTTCATTTAGAAATGTATATATTTTGAGCATCAAGTTACTGAGATCTCCTTTATCAAGAGCTTCAATCTTTCTTTCCATTTCAGTTGATATGTTTTGAATGTGTTTAATTACATCCAACTGTGTTGGCGGACTTAGAACATATTGTTGCTGCTGAATATCGAATGGGAGGACATTAAGCGTAGACCAGCACAAATGAATGTATCTACGTTCAACAGACCCGTTTATGCATATTAATTGAGATCTACTCTCTTTTTGTGGATAAATTGCTTTGCAAAATTCTGGCAAACGAGCTGGGACAATAAAACGAATCTGTTTGATCCTGTGTAATGTTTCCAATTTCCATTTTTTAATATTGTTTTTAAAATAATCAGTTAATACTTTAGACTTATATTCAATATTTCTTTCATAATTTTGAGAAGCTTCGATTTGCTCTGCAAACGTCAATAACATTCCTTCTGTGACGTCCATTGACATACCAAGGTCTTTGAATAATTTGTTCCAAGAGGGTGACCTGAACCTTTCAGGGACAAACTGATCTTTGCAACACATTGCGAAAAAAACTTCGTTACCATTGAAGTAAAAATCCGAACACTTCTTGTACCCTTTATCTGTTTCTATAAACTTCATGCCTTTTAATGCATTTCTTATTTTTCTCTTGAAAGGATCATCCTGATAAACAGCTAAATCATGATCTTTTATGTATTCTACATGCTTAATCCAGGAATCTTGTGGAATCAAATCCATGTTTGGTAAAATAGTGTCAGCGTATAGGCTAGCCGCATTTCTCCCAGGTACAGATAGAAATGTAAAAAGATATTGTAAATCTCTAATATCTTTTAGGAATACAACATTCTGTAACGTGTCTAAGCCATCTAATGGTAGGTCATCAGGAACTAGATATAATTTCTGACCGGTACACAAAGGAACAAGAGTGTTGCTGAGTGTAACAAATAAAGGAAGTGCTTTCAGTTTTTGTGGAATGTCTCCAACGTCCCTCAAACAGTCTTCGTTGACTTTATTTGAAAAATATCTTAGAACGGAAATAGCATCATCTATCCCATCCAAACAGTTTTCTATCCATTGTGGACCCTCTGTTTGTGTCCAGAAGTACAAACAATCAACCAACCTCTCGGGATGCCTGTAATTTGTAATTAGTTTTTCGATATGACTGTATGTATCAAAGGCTTCTGTTTGTTGTTTACCCGTATCTTTTGACTCAAACAAATTCCTGTCAAGTGTTGGAAGAGACAATTTGGCGAGTATCCTATGCATATTCATTGCGTCAGGAAATGAATCAATATTGATAAGCATGCATGCTTTCTCAATTTGAACAAGCATCTTTGAAGTGTCTCTTTTCGCAGGCAGAAAACACCATTTCTGCAACAGGATCACGCAGTTTTCAAAATAATGTTCGTTGTCCCAATGTTTATCCGCTTTTGACATTCCATAGACGAATTTCCATAATGACTTAATCCATTTCACCGTTGGGAAATTTGAATTTCCCGAATCCCAGTGCAGAAAAGGGCCGTTACATTTTAATTCGCTCCTATATTCCGATGGAATTAATTCAATGAATTCTCGTAACGTAAGTGCTCTTACATATCTACACCCGACTAATGCATCAACATATTTGTTCATTGTACAGTCATGAATCAGACTTCTGTGAATAAACTTGTCTCCAGAATTAGGAAACATAAAACAAAATTCTGAATTATACACTGGTCGTGAACTACAATATACTCTCAGTATGTTATCGTCAGTTAGAAGAACTGGTAGATTTGGTAGCTGCTCGACAAATTTATCGGACTCGCTAATAAACTTTAAAAGTATTCGCAAATTATTCTTGTTTTCCAGGTTCGTCTTCGATATATCTGTGTCTAGCGGGCCGATCATACAATTACTCCCATCGTTTCTAAATGAAGCAATAAAGGAAACTGTTTCATTTGGAGATGTACAGACCATGACTGTGGTTCCAGAATCTTCGATTGACCGTTTAACTGAAAGTGATGTTTGGACGATTTTCATTCCAATACCCTTCAATATTTTTAGAAGAGGCCTTACTTGTTTTCCTTTCCCCAGTGTATTAAAATAACCGTAGTATATATCGTTTGATATACCTAACGGCACCCATTCCAGTATGCCTGTTCACCACTGGAAATAATGCAAGTCGTGCACTTGTAATTTCCAGGTACAGTTTTGTAATCAATAACTTCCAATATCTGTTTTCAACAACATGGTAAGTGGGAAAAATCTTATGGTACTTCTCTGCCATGGTATTCAATGCTTTCGTCTGTTTCATGGAGCTTGCATGGTTTGATATAACACTCTTCCAGTGATCTATGCATTGTATATAAGCAGGAACAATGATACTTTGTACTAAAAGTACATTCCATTCCTGTCTATATCCATCTCCCCATAACTCCCGTCTTGATTCATGATCGAGAGCAAAGTGACCATTGATGTGTACAGGTAATAGCGTATTTCCAGGCAAAGGTAAGAAACAGAATGCTTTTGATTCTCTTTGACAAGAAGGTATTGGTGTTCTAAATGCTACACCAGCGAACGGTAAACATCCCAAGTTGCCTTGACAATACTCATTGAAAAGGGTGTCGGATATGTCAGGAGCTTTGAAAAACCCAAACCTCTGAACAACATGAAACATTTCCACTCTTCCTTCGCTATCTTTCAATGTAACATCATATTCAATTCCCTTTGTCGTCGCATCACGTATTCGACATTTGTCAGACTTTATTGTTTTTGAAAGTTCTTTTACATCATTAAAGAACTGCATTCGCTTTTGTGAGTCCTCCTCTGATAGTTCCGCCTTTACGCAGTATTCCTCTTGCATTTGACCTTCAGACACATTTGAAATGCGTATAGATTTAACGTGCTTTACAAATAACAACGCATCGAACATATCTTTTGACACTTCATTTAACAAGCAGTCGATTGTTTCGGATGAATGAATGCTCTTTGATATATCGGACCCTTTCGTCCGTAAAGGAAACCGGAAGAGGGTACCAATATTATTTTTAAAAATATTTTCAGTCTCTAGATACCCTGATAATACATCCGGGAAGTTTTCCTTTACATTGCTGACTTTGCATTTTATCCCCGGCTCATCTCTTCGTACACCTGGAATATGCTTGCAAGTTGGGTCAAATATACACAATAATCCGTTTTCAGGGTGATTGGGTCCTTTTGTCAAAAAGGATGGAATGTCAGTTAAGTGATAAACCGCATTGAAGCCTACCCCATATTGGCCTGTCTTGGATGGATCATCTCTTTTACTTCCTTCTCCAAGATCCTGAATTCCCTTTAAGTCAACTTCTGTGAAATGCTTGTCATTATAGACGCACAATGATGGACCTTGCAGGTTGGAACACGATTCGTCAAATATGCTATTTGTTGGGTGATTTCTGTAATCTTTAATAAAATTTATTTCTGTTGCTTCAGCATCATCTGCATTCTGCAGGAGTTCTTTCATGATGCTTGAATCGCAGGGGTACGCTTGTAACAAACTTCCCAATCTCGAAACTAGTTTTTCCTTTTGACCGAACGGAATCCCAAATGAAATTGAGTCAAAACATTTCTGCTTTTTGTGTTTCGCTCCCAGTTGTTCCGCTAGTTGATGAGGAATAGACTTGTGCACAATATGCATTTTTATTAATGTTTGAAACTTGTCATCTGCTATAACAAGCTCGTGCATTGGATACAACATACCAGATATATCTGGTGCTACGATGTCATCTTTTATACTTGGTAAAACTCTTTGAATATCACAACACTCTTTCACATTGTATAACAGATTCATTATTCCCTCTAGGTTCCGACATACTTTTCCCTTCCATTTTTGCTTTTTATGTTTTAGAACTGTTACAAAGTCATTTAAAGTAAACTTTTGCCTAACACCCATTTTCTCAAAAATTGCTCTGTATATGAGAGCCTCATTTCTAGGAAGTTTATGTAGATGTGGTGGACACTCATATTTCATTTGAAAGGCAACCTGTTGAGGGGGGAATACTTGTTTGCCAATCAACACAACTGCCTTGTTATTTAGTTCAGCTAATTGGGCACAGACATTTGTGCTCTCTTCCTCATTCTTAATTCTGTCTTGTAACATCTGATAAGAAGCTTTCAAAATGTTCACCAACAGGAGGTACATGTTATCATCTGAGTCGATATATTCCGATGATACTTTGCACATATGTCTAATGACGATATCCGATTGGATATTATTTCTCACCCCTAAACCCAACAAAATATCCTCCGACAAATACAAACCCTTTAAGGCATTCATGTCTACAATATTTGCTACTGAGGCACTTATATTGCACACAATTGTACTATATAAAGAGGATGGCCTCCCAAGAAGAATTGATGTTTGATCCTCACCAAATGAGTAGCAACGTACTAAGGAGTCGTCTGTATCTGCATGCCATGAAAAGAACCAATCATCTGGCTTTTCGAGAACAGGTAAAATGTACATATCTTTTAGAGTCGAGATGACGTTATGCTTTATGCCAATTCTCTGTTCGTTCTGTTTCTTTATATATTGCATAATCATTCGACAACGTTCTAAGGCACATTTAATACGTCCTTGTCTTGCAATGGTTTCAATAGTTGAACATCTGTCAACAAGAATATCGTCTGGTAAAACGTCTGTAATCATTCCAAGATGTACAAGGTTTTCTCGAATACTCTTTTCCCGTAAAGCTTCAACCGGGAAAAAACCGTCCTCTGTTTTAAATAATTGAGCGACGTCTCCATTTTCTTCCACAACTTGACAAGGTGTTTTCAGCACACCCTCTGGTTGAACCGGAATGCATTGACATTGCTTTATGATTGTCTTAATACTTTCATTGTCCGACTTTAAACAATAAACAAGAAGATTGATGTAATCAGATTCATGTCTTTTCCAATAAGCATGGTTTACATTTCGAAGTATTGTTTTAAGAAAATGTGTCTTGCCGATACAGCCATCGCTAATTATCTCAACATCGTGGTGATTTTTAAGCACATTTACCAAAACAGACGGGATATCAACAAGTGTCTTGTTAAAGTCGTAAGTGCCGATGTTCAGTAACATTTGAAATCCAGCGTCACCAATATCGGGATTTTCCCGAATTTCCGGATCCAAGAAAGCCAATTCTGAAAAGGTTACAAATTTCCCTTGTCCATAAAAAAGCCTTTTGTTCTCAATGATGATACGTTTAAAAAAGCTTTGGTGAAAATGGTTTACAGCCGGAAGATATAATATTGGCCATAGCTTGTAAAAATGGCTTTTCGAGTCGAATTGTGTGAAGAATTGCAGGAGACTAAACATTGCATTGACACTGGCATCTGTCAATAACGATTCATTCCATTTACACTCCAAAGAAGCATTGTCATCATCAGTGAGTGTGACCAGTCTTTGGCGGTCTGATGTAATGTCAAATGGACAATTTATGTGGATGTTAAGGTTTGTTTTTATTGGTAGAGGTAGAAAACAAAAGAGATGTCCTCCTCCGGAAAACCAAGGACCTGACTCGTGTTGAGTAACCGGCTTTGTAAAACTGGGATCACAAGGAACAGCCACTGCAGACAGTGGTAACGCCCCCTTTTTAGCCATCTTGTTGGCTAATTCCAAAGACTCCCCGTGTCCTGTTTCCCAGAAAACTATCCAAGGCATATCGATTTCTCTTTGTTTTTTTTTCGATCGTGAACATATAGATCCATCCATTCCGCCTAACACCTCAACCTTAATACGTATTTTGTGTATTGCCTTAAAATGCTCTTGTCTTGTCAAGGAAGCTGAAACAGTTCGCAACACACTTTGTCTATTTAATCCTTGTATTTGGTCCAAAGCTTGATTATGATCAGATTTTGTTGCTTTAAATAACAAGATTGGAGCATCTTGATTAGATTTTGCTGTTCTTGGAATGTGATGAAATTCAATCTGCGTTACATTTTGTGTAAAAAGAAGCATATTGCTTACACCTTCTGTAAACATATTTAATAACTCTTTCACTTTCTTCCTGGTATATGACTCGGAGCTTATTTCACTTCGATGTGCTTGCTCATTTGTCCGCAAAGGAAATCGGAATAATGTTCCATCAAGACCAGTTCCTTCTAAACTTGATATCTCAAATCCAAATATGTTTTGGAAAGGTTTAAATTGGTCCTTGTAGATTTTTCGAAGCTTAAAGTTTTCAGTTTTACTAAAATCTATTTTTATACCTGGACTGTCATCATCAACAAAGTTTAACAGATGGGTATTGTGCGGATCAAACATAACAAATGAAGATTTGCTGAAAAAGCTAGGGACATCAGTGAGATTGTATACTGCACAAAATCCTAAACCAAATCTTCCAATTTTATCTGACTCACATTCTTTAGTCGCTCCATTGAGCTTCGTGATATTTTCAAAATCCGACTTTGAAAAGCTCGCATCGTTGTAAACGAAAATTGATGGACCTTGACACTGAGCCATTTCAGAGCTAAAAAGTGATATTCTGGCATCGATATGTTCCCTTTCATCGAACAAGAACTTTACCACCGTTGCTCCTGCATCATCTGCATTCTGTATTAGTTCTTTGGGTACCGATAACCCATCTTTATAACTTTCCTCAATCAGTTTCCGAAGTCTATCAGTAAGTTTTTCTTTCTGTCCAAAACTTTCGATCCCTAAACTTTCTGTACCAGATAAGATCTGTTTGCTCAATGATTTCGCTCCAAGAACCTTAGAAACATCAACAGAAATTGTATCATGAACGAAAACAATCGAATCGTCCCCTTCCGTGGGCTCATACTGTGAACATTTCTTGTCTGCCGTGCATTTCGTAGCTTGTAGAAATGCCATTCTATTCGTATGCTTTTGTTGGACCGGCAGTAGGATGTCATGCCCATGCAGTTCATCAAGTCGTTCGGCTAGTTTGTTAACCACGTGCACTGTTAGTTGGCGATCTTTTTCATATTCGTCATCAGTTTGTCTTGTGAAGTGTTTCTTTTGAATCTTTTCCAATACTTGCTTCAGCACATTTACTGTCTGATTTCCGTGGCAACCGAGATTTTCAAACCATTGTGAATATTTTTGGAATTCGAGAGAAAGAGTAAAGAAATATGGTTCTAATTTGTCTAAATCGTTAGGCTTTACTCTTATGATGACATTTGCTGGACTCTCGAAAATCTCCCCCGTCCATACTAAGCCTTCAGCTTTGAATGATGTTGGTAAATTACGATCCGACAGAAATTTATAAATCTTGTCAAGAAGTGGTAATACGTAAGATTTCTGTTCAACAACGTAAACCTTCTTTATCAGCACAAGTTGTTCGATAACGTTTTCCACCGGAGGATATGCATCCCATCCAAATTCTTTTTCCAAACATTGTAATTTTTCTGGTAAAAGCGGCATCGTAGCTCCAACTAAGTATTCATTCTTTCCATTGACTAGCATTGCATCGCATGGCCTGCACAGTGTCTGTCTATTAGTATACAATGGTAAAGCAGGTGGTAGGTACGTAAGGCTTTTTATTGGTTTTAAACAACATAAACTCTTGAGAAGATCGACCAGTCTTTTTGTTTTGATTGATTGTTGTAATACTGAACAATGACTAATCAAATACTTCATCATAGCTGAAGACTTTATAGAACAGGAACTTTGTTTATCTATTGATATAGCCCAATCGTTTAACAACGAAGCTGTAGATAATATATCATCTGCAGTCACATCTTCAATTCCCTTTAAGCCGAGACATTTCAAAGCAGTTTTACATTTATCTGTTTGAAATTCATTTTGACAAGGAAACTTGTCTTTTTCTTCAATAAAAAGTTCCCTTAACAAATCATTGTCCTGATCAAACAAGTCTCTTGGCAATTTTGCTAATCCTGAATCCATTTTCAAAAATGGTATATTTCTAGCCAAATGTACTACTGTTTCTCTGTCTTCATAGTGACTGAATATGTTCAAGAAATAGCCCATAAATGTGTCACACTCATTCTGCTGATAGAACGATTTTTTTGCTATCTGTCTCAAAATAATCTCTACCAGATTACCCGACTCCTGTTCAGTCGCACCGAGCCTAAGCAGAAGTGGTATATTAGCTTTACTTGCCTTTATGAAAGGACTTGGCAATTTTACTGGTATATCTGTTCTAACATAAAAGGGACTGTTACAAACCGAGATGTATTGAACTTCTGATGTCTTTACAGTATGTTGTTGAAACATTTTTAGTCCTTTCAACATATCCAATGTGCGGTCATCAACAACACCGATGTCGCAAACATATTTGACAAAAGCATCTTTGCTATCTGAATCTAAAGTAATGTTGAACGCCTCTGAAATGCGATCTCGATTTAGCAAACATGAGATGGTCTTCAGTAGATTTCGTATTGACTCTTCACTTAAAGAAAAAATATGATCTGTCAATTTCAGTTTTGGGATCCATGACGGCAGCTTTGGTATCACGATTACACCGAGAGATTTAAAGCATAGCAATAATTCTGACTTCATTTCATTGGTAGTTTCCAAAAAATATGATTCTATTGGATGCAGCTTTACTTCTTCAGGGTTTTCATGGGTACCAGATGTTATCTCGGGAATTAATGTAATTCCTTTAATTTCGCTTATTTCAAGATGTTGTGCATCCTGGTCAAGAAAACGCCAAATGTTTTTAAACCATGCATACGTCTGTTGATCTCCAAAAACATTAGAAGGGCCTACCATATGATTTAGAGTCTCAACCAAAAACATCTTTGTAATTGTGGAGTTTAACAGCTTCAGCTGGAACAATCCTGAAATAGAATATCGTTGTTCTTTTCATTACTAACATACGAGACATGTAACCCAAATATTATGTTAATTAAGGCTCTTTGGTATATTGTTTGTAATATATAATTGCAATCACGATTCTCTGTTATCTCTCTTATCTCACCAATGACAGATTTAGCAGGTTATGTGTCGTAAGATTGAAATAAAGCGGCGTGGTATCAATTTAAAAAATAATCTTAAAATATATGTATGCATATCAAAAGCGTACATTTTAACTATCTGTGAATTTAAGATGTAGATCATCACGCAAATCAATACACGTATTGCTTCATAAGACATTTGATTACAAAGTATATCGTTTATTTCAGTTATCCAAGCCTTCCTATTACTTTGGTTATGGCTAAAACACATAACAGAAGTACAGTACAATAGTAATCGACCTTTCGAGCTTTTACAAATAGTTTAAATAACAACCAAGAGTCATACTGCATGAATGAATAGGTTCATCTGGATCTTTGTAGGTCGAAGTTCGATGTGTGCATGACATGATCCAAACGTTATAACTATAAAAGGGGAAAATAGTATGTTCTTACCATCAGTAGCTGCTATGATCTCAAAGTGTTTCCATGAACACTCACTCATATCAGTGGTCTTGGACACGATACAGGCCCTATACGAAGGAAACAAATCGGCAACCTCTTCTGAACGGCAAAGATAGACAGTTGTTTTCTCGCCGAACAGTTTCCAATCTCCAGATGAAACCGGTATCAGCGGGAGTCCTCTCAAACAGCTGTATTTTTTTTCGGACATCAAATACTCTAGAATCGCATATTTTCTCGCGGTTGTGAAATCTCTCAATGAATCGACATTTTCTTTCAGTATGTCAGCAAGTATATCTGGTGTGAGATCATTTAGTTTATGTTCACTATAAAACGGTAGTTTTCCAAATGTTTTCCGGTCCAAGGAGACATATGGAACACCTAAGCCTGCGATGGTTTCAATAAGTTCGTCTGTCTCTGACTCAACTTCATGAGATACGCTTGTCAACATAGCAAACTGAGCGACATCTGTTGTTACGAATTTCCGTATTGGATACGAGAACAGGAAAGAAAGAGTCTGTAAAAAGCTTTTTAAATGCATTGGGATTTGTTTCCATTTTTCGAGCACTTCTGTTTCATTTGGGATTAATCTATATATCAACTCTACCGACTCTTTGGAATTGTCTTCGTTGTCTGAACGAAGTATGATTGTTGTAAAAAGCTCTTTATATGCTTCGGTTAGGCATTCCTCTATCAGAGCATGATTCCATAGTATGTCTTTATCCGTTATCTTTTGATCTTTCTGATCTTCAGTTGACCACTTAAGGTGATGACGGCTTTGATTCAGGGCAAAGAACCCATTAACATGCACTGGAAGACCTGTTTGTTTGGCGCTTTCTTTAGGAAGTGGTAGGAAGCAAAATATTCGGCTTTCGAATTGTTCCATAGCTTTTGTATTGATTGGAAGTGCAAGACCTACGCATGGGCAAAGCCCTAGGTCAGGATCTAGAACTAATTCAATCAACGCTTCCGACGCCTTCATCCCCATGTAATAATGCAAAATCATCCATTCAGTTATCTTAGTTTCTTCTTTGCTAGAAAAAGTCATTGACAGTTTGTACCAGCAAGTTAACGGCTCATGGTCCATTGTTTTTGTATGCTCTATCTGTTCTATAAACGTGTTCCTTTTCGATATAACACTGTCCTCAACGTCTACTGAAGCTATGGCAACATCTTCTAGTTCATGTGTAGTTTTATTCTTAATCTTCAGACTGACACGAACTACGTGGCATAAAAACAGTAGCGTTTCTGAAGCGTCATTGGCAAACGACATAAAGAGAGACATCGTCTTCTCCCTATCATATATTGTCGGCGAAATTGTTGATTTATTTACTCTGAGTGGAAACCAGAATACAGTCCCATTATAGTAACCTGTTTCAAAGATATCTTCGTCTATACTCACGGTCTCGGAGAAAGCTTTGAAAAATGCGTTCGTGTCCATACCTTTGTATCGACACAGCTGCCTCAGTTTCATCTCAGCGTTTATTTTGTCACTGGGTCCAGAAGGATCAATAAGTAGTATTCTATCGCCGCTTATGATACACGGGCAATCTGTTCCATGTAAAAGAAGCATCGTTAACGGCCGATATCAAACATGTGGTTACCCTTGTTGCAATAGTAAAAATCTTTAAACAACCCCTTTATGTTTGTATTACCTTCATACACTCATTAACCTACTAGTTTTGCAAACAATTTTAAATTTACGACTTTGAATAAATCAGGAACACGCATTTTTGTTCAAATGACTGTTTTTGTAAAAGGGTAGAAAAAGCATTGTATTTTTTGGTTATAAAGTCAACCATATCCATTTCTTAACATTCTTGCGTTTTGCTTTAAAATCAACAAAGGCTTCATAACTAGAACCTTTCGACGAAGTGTACCCTACGAACTTACGCCTATTCCTTTGTACAAGCTGTTTTAAAAACTAACTTTGTAGATCTAATATGTAAGTCACAACACTACTAACACTCAGTGAAGGGGTATTTGACTACACCTGAAGAGCGTTCAGTGAAATTTAACGTTAATCAACACATCTGTTTTTGTGTGAAACGCTCTACGTCACATGAAAACCGACATCCGTAGGTTTTGGAAGATAAAGGGATTACCTGGACCTTCGCTGGTCTCAAAGTCTTTAATACCAGTTGGCATGTGATCTGGCTCCCAAAGGTTCGTTTAATATGCGGATTTGGAATTACCTGTCATGTGAAATACTGATTTGAAGCCCATTCCAAATCTCCCAACCTTTAGTTTGTTATCTTCTTTGACACTGCTAGCTATCATCTTAATACCTTTCCAGTCTTTGTCTGTAAACTTGGCGTTATTAGTGACACAAAGTGCAGGACCCTAAAGTAAGGAAATAGTAGTTAATTATCATATTGTTGATGTTGATCGCCATTTAGAAAAGTCATCACTTGAACATTATTTTTACTCACAATTTAACTGATAACGGTTTAAGGACTATGTATCTGTTTGACAAGTATCATCCTGTTGCTTTTAATAGTATGTGTATAAAAAGGACACACTGTTGCATTGAATCGTTTACATTATTCTATCAAGGGATACAACACCATTGCAGCTATATTGACATGGGTTTCCAATAAGTGTAATGTAACAAGTTCATCTCAATTTATAGTAATTAAACAGACGTTCAATTGGTCTATTTCGTGCCATATTATTGTTTCCACGCTTTTGTTACACTGATTGTTTCAAATCCGTGTCAATTATATTCATTTCAAACGTAAAGAATAGAAACGTACGTTCACTCAATTTATAGTAATTAAACAGACGTTCAATTAGTCTATTTCGTGCCATATTCTTGTTTCCACGCTTTTGTTACACTGATTGTTTCAAATCCGTGTCAATTATATTCATTTCAAACGTAAAGAATAGAAACGTACGTTCACACGAAAAAACGTATCCATGTAATATGATTGATCACATGTTCGACTTCTAAATATCCCTTTAATTGAAACTTATTTCTTAACATTGACTGTGCATCAAGATTTTACATATTATATTAATCAATCTCGATGCTCGATGCTTGCTTCTTTGATCATTTACTGATTGATTGGCGTTTAACACCGTTTTCAACACTTTTTTAATCATATCCTGGCCTTCTCACACCAGTACTCCAAACAAACAGTCTTTCAAAACACTGGTTGCTTGTCAACGTAGACCTTTAGCCCATTGGTGGGATATAAACGGTGCTTGTTGCATTTGCAATGGTGGTCGAGCTGGTGTTCAAACTCACAACCTCTGGATTGACAGCCCACGTTGCTACTGACTGAGCAGTAAGTGGGCCTACTCACGCCGAGTAATCAAAATAGACCGTATGTTAACAACACTTTCACGAGAATCAAACTCGTGGTATTAAGATAACACGGTCGGTGCGCTAGCTGTGAGCCACCGATTCTATATCGTGCTAAAAAGACACACACCAACTTCGCTATAAACTCAATAAAACAATAAATCTAAATTAATTATGAATATGAAGGAAATAGCGTGACATTTCGTCATATAACGAGACCTACATAAAATGTCCTTTAGTTAAAATGTTTCTTTCTTTCAACATATAACTTTATTAGGCACTTATGTGAAGGTCGTTGCCATTCTACCTCATGCATGTAGCTTACAATACATGTGTAATTAGTTAATCTGTGTTACTATATGAATTTAATAAATAATACAATAAGAATACACTTTCTAAGATTTTCCCAATGATAATTTGTTTTATTGGGTTTAACGTCGTTTTCAACGTTGTTTCAGTTATGTCACGGCCTCAGTTATGATCCCTGAAATAAACCAGTTTTAGGCTAAGAAATGTGTCTTGTCAAAGGGTACTCCACCATGACTACTGCGACTGGGGACTGCACCTGAGACGCCTTGAAAGGTTACTTTTTTTTAAATTGATAATAAAGAACAGTTTTTAGCTCGGTGATGGTCATGATAATCAATGTCTCCATAAGCAATAATTACGTTACCTTGAAGAATTTGGTGAACCAGTTTGCGTCGTCAACCTCGTTATTGATGTCCCGCTCGTCATATATAATTTGAACTTCACTCGCCCTCGCGTCTTCAGCATTCTGCAGAAGTTCCTGAATATGAAATCGAATTGATTGACATCCGATGACAATTGACTTTATTGACTGTGCATACTGAAAACACACTATGAAGTAATATACGAGAAATGTTTAACGATGAATGATCTGTTATAAATCGAGTCTGAATGAAGTAAAACAAGCAAATTAATGACATTTATATCCCCGCTTGCAAGAAATATTGTAGGAATAAAGTCCGCCGAAAGTGACGATCGAACTTGGCCTAGCTGTTAAGGCATTTCACCTTGTTACCAAGTTTGAAAAAAAAAAGTTCACATTTGTGGCAGTAATTGCACGGAAACAGCAACAAACGACATTTTTTGTTAATCAAGGGGCAATGACTCCACCGAATAAAGTCCGCCGAAAGTGACGATCGAACTTGGCCTAGCCCTTAAGGCATTTTACGTTGTTACCAGGTTTGAAAAAAAAACGGTTCCCATTTGTGGCAGTTATTGCACGGAAACAGCAACAAACGACATTTTTTGTTAATTAAGGGGCCATAACTCCACCGAATAAAGTCCGCCGAAAGCGACGATCGGACTTGGCCTAGGTTGTTACCAAGTTTGAAAAAAAAAAAACGGTTCACATTTGTGGCAGTTATTGCACGGAAACAGCAACAAACGACATTTTTTGTTAAATAAGGGGCCATAACTCCACCAAATAAAGTCTGCCGAAAGTGACGATCTAACTTAGCCAAGCCCTTAAGGCATTTTATCTTGTTACCAAGTTTGAAAAAATGCGGTTAACATTTGTGGCAGTTATTGCACGGAAACGAAGTGTGACAGACAGACAGACGGACATACGGACAGACGGACAGACGGACAAACCGAAATTAATAACCCCCCTTTTTTTCTTCGAAAAAGCGGGGGGTAATAATGATAGATAATCAGATGGCAATATAGCTACCGTTAGTTATAGATTATTAATAAAAAACATTAAAGTACGTATTGCATGGTTAAATCAGCAACCACTAGGCTATTTCCAACGGTTATGTTATTATCGACGAAACCTATATAGGTTTCGCAAAACACGTTTTGAATTTTATGACTATGGAACACAGGGCAGATCGGAAAACTTTTAACAATCTTTACATCAGGCCACATAAGGCACATTTGCGCACAATTATATTCAAATCGGGCCAGTTCTTTTGGAAGATTTTTAAAGATACCAGATATAAAAGCTTTTTAGCTCCTGTGAATAATAATGCAATGTACCGTAACTATTTAAACAACTTTGAAAGAGTTTCCACATAATGATCATTTCTGCCAAGTTTGATTAATACCCAAACAGTGGTTTAGGAGTAGCCGTCATTGAAAGAATCAGTTGAAGACGTTTATGGACGACGGACATCAGGTCATAGCATTAGTGCATAATGCGGACTTTGTCCTAAAGGTAAGCTATACAAAACTAATTGAATTAGAGTAAAAATATTCATGACATATTGACCTAATTTTGACCTGACATAACCTATAGTCAGGCAAGGTGCCTCAAAATACATATTCTGACAAAGTGGCATCATGCTGAAGAAAGAAATATGGCACTTAAGTATTCAAAGATTTATCATAGATTTAGCCTAGCGACCTGGCATTTGACTCAACATAACCAGTATACGAAGTAAGCCTAGATAGTATCAAGACATACATGTAAGTACCTGTAATAAAGCTCAAATCAATAGTGTGGACTTTAGGTTGTCCAAAGGGGTTATCTTAAACTTTTGACCTAATATTAATCGGAGATGAACTATCTTCGAACATAGCCCAGATATAATCCAGACAAAGATTCTGACAAAGTTTCATAATAATCAAGTTAAAAGTGCGTACTCTAAAGTTTCCACAACAGTTTTCTTAAATCTGGTTTAGTAACATAGCACATTCAAACAATGTTCCATCATGCTCAAGTTAAAAACGTGGCCTCCGGGTTGTACTCAAGGTGTACTCAAGGTACAACACGATTTGTTTTATTATTAAATTTGATATAATGACCGGGTTTTTGATCAGAGATATCCTACATAAAATTGAGCCAAGATATCATCAAGACAAACAAACTGAAAACGTTTTTATTGAGATTGGATGAACACTTTGTCCCATTGAGTGCCCACAATAACTTTTTTGACGACGGACACCGGGCAACCACAATATCTCACCTTGAGTACACATTACCATCGTGATTGCTTGTTTTTCTCATTCTCTCTATTTAAACCAAACAATCAACCAACAATCACAAACAAACGCGTAGTTTTAAATTGAAGTAGACAGAATCAAGTATTGCGAGTCAATACATTGTCACAATAGCCAGCGACAAAGTAAGGGAGCTAACCGTGAAGACACAATATGAAGGGCGCTCTGCGAAAACCAAATGTAAGGAATTTGTGACCAGTGTTTATCAAGATCGGCCAGCGCATCCGCAAAGTCTGACCTGGCACTGTACTGTTCCCCCAAATAAGTCAAAGAAGGTTTTAAGAAACATCTGTAAAGCGTTGTCCATTTGAATCCCTAGTATGGATGCTCTTGCAGGTCATTTTCCAGAAAATATGTTTTGTTTGCACAGAGCACTGACCGCTTTGATGGTGTAGTGGTAGAGCGTCCGCCTCAAGTGAAGGAGGTCGCGGGTGCAATCACCGGTCGGATCATACCAAAAACATAGCATTACGACTGACTGGTTGGTGATAGGATAGATGGACAAGTAGTGCTCTTAACTTATCCATGAAACACCATGATATAACTGAAACATTGTTGAAAGCGGCGTAAAACACCAAACAATCAATCAATTTCGCAGAGCACCACTCAAATATCGACCTTATCAACGCTAAAGAGTTACGTACCTTTATTATTTGACCGTTGTCAGGATATTCGGATAGAATTCTTTTCAGTTGTTTAATTAACGGAGGTTCTATCATCCCAGAATATTCTGCATCAATTTTCTCTTCCATACCTGCATGCTCTGGAAAGAAAGAAATAATTAAATTAAAATTCATCTGACTATCTTGAATGGCCTTTAACAAATGGGTCTCATTGACATTTATACACCGAGCATGGCTTTTGAGATCTGAACAGAATTAACCATGTGTAAGGCGATAAAGCTTTTATTGACTCAATTCATTATAAACTCCCTTGCCAAACCAATCGTACCACCTCGGCTATAAGTCCCAATATAAAGTGCTGTATATATTAAGCTTCTAGTCTGCAACGCGTTTCCAAAATATTTATCAAGCTGTAAAAACCATTTCCCTCATGTAATAAATCTGCGGCAGACGATTTGAAAACATATAGACAAGAATGTGAAAAATCTCCATAAATAAGTTTTAGCACAATGTGCTCAAAAGCCGTCTGTGCAGATATGTATGTTGGAAAGAGTTAAATTCCGAATTAATTACATTCATTATACAGCCATTTAATCCGTTCCCTAATAAAGACGCCTTTTGAAAACATTGCGTACTCATGAGAACTTTCTTCTTTACCCACAATGTTATTACCTCCGATTTCCATGTGTTACAATGCCCCTCGGATGTTTTCGAATCCTATGACTATCGTGTTAGCTAAATTGATTTGGGTTTAACGCGGAATTAAACAGTTTTACAATAATATCACGGCGGTCAGTACACCGAACCACTCTGGTAACGGTTATATTTTTTTAATAATAGTTTTAAAGCGACTTAACTCCAGATACCCAACTGTCGGGGGGAAAAAATCCAATTTTAAGAAAATAAGTGTTATTTTTGTATTTGGGGCATTAAAATATGATAACTGACATATTACATACCCCTATAATGGGTGAGATTTTCTTGTTTTCGATACTTTTTCCATCGCAAATTCTACCCAGTCAGTAACGGGGTAAGTTTTTTTTTATATAGGAAACCCCTTCATCGGGACAATTGAAAACGACTCAAGTTCACTTTATTGATAAAAAACGATACATTTTCTACCCTGTTTTTACTTGGATAACATAAAGAATAACATTTAGGGCGAATTCGAGGTTTTTTTTTTTTTTTTTTTTTTTTCGTGCCATCTGGAATACAGTCGTTTTAAGGGAGGACATCCCTTATTGGCTCGATGATTTCCAATCTCATTCTAAAAAAACTTCTATGTACGTATATTGGTTTCCGTACTGAGTCGGTATTTAAATACAGTATATATAGGCCCGACGATTTCCGGACTGAGTCGGTATTTACGTACATTATATAGGCTCGACGATTTTCGGACTGAGTCGGTATTTATATACAGTATATAGGCTCGACGATTTACGGACTTGGTCGGTATTTATATACAGTATATAGGCTCGACGATTTCCGGACAGAGTCGGTATTTATGTACAGTATATAGGCTCGACGATTTACGGACTTGGTCGGTATTTATATACAGTATATAGGCTCGACGATTTCCGGACAGAGTCGGTATTTATATACAGTGTTTTGTCTCGACGATTTCTGCACTGAGTCGGTATTTATAAACAGTATATAGGCTCGGCGACTTCCGTCCTGAGTCGATACATACATACATTATATAGACTTGATTATTTCCGTACCTATACTGACGAGATAAAGAAACGCCTCATCGAAAGTTGGCGTTAATTTTGTTACAAAGTTTAAATTTCAGTTGCAATGTCAGAAATGTACATGTACTCTGACCGATATGACCGATATACCTAAACTCGTACGATTTTATTCAGCCCATTGTTACATTCGTGTAACTGCTCACGAATTGCTCATGCAGCCCGTGCGTGTCAACCATGTGGTTGTATCGATTGAATTTTACACTGGTGCATGTGTTAAACGACACACAACCATAATTTCAGATATTTTCTGAAAATTAAGCAGTTTCTGATAATGGCGAAGCTAAATTCCGAAGAGAGGGCCCGAGTTTAGGCCATGCTTGAATGTGGGCGAACGCAAGAACAAGTCGCTAGACGGTTTTATCGTCTCCCGTTCGACAATAGTGCGCGTCATTCGACGTTTCGGAGTCACGGGAACGTTTGCCGATAGGCTGAGTTCAGGTAGAACCGCGTGTAAACGTCAGTACGGCAGGACAATAACACCCGTCAACGCAGAGTTGTGCCTGCTGAATCCACGTTACGTTTAGTGGTAGGTAACCGTGGACCGCCTTGTATGTCGACATACAGTCAGAAATCGGCGTGACGTCATCGGCAACAGCGTCTTATTTGGATTCGAAGCATAATGTGAAGTTATCAATTGTGCGAATGGAATTGTTCTTTTCTATTTTTTAATTACGGGTTAACAAAAATATTGTACAATGAGTTAGTATCAGGCGATTTCTTTATCTCGTCAGTGTATCATATAGGCTCAGACGATTTCCTTACTGAGTCGGTATTTATATACATTATACAGGCTCGACTATTTCCGTACTGAAGTCGGTATATATACATTATATAGGCTCGACGATTTCCGTACTGAGTCGGTATTTATAAACAGTATATAGGCTCGATGATTTCTGTACTAAGTCGGTATCTATTAACATTAAATAGGCTGGATGATTTCCGTACTGAGTCGATTTCTATATAAATAGGTTCGAAATGACCGTACTGAGTCGGTATTTATAAACAGTATATAGGCTCGACGACTTCCGTACAGAGTCGGTATTTGTATACAGTATATAGGCTCGACGACTTCGTACTGAGTCAATTTCTATATACATTATATAGGCTCGAAGATTACCGTACTGAGTCGGTATTTATAAACAGTATATAGGCTCGACGACTTCCGTACTGAGTCGGTATTTGTATACAGTAGGCTCGGAGATTTCCATACTGAGTTGGTATTTATAAACAGTATATAAGCTCGACGATTTCCGTACTGAGTCGGTATTATAAACAGTATACAGGCTCGGAGATCTCCGTACTGAGTCGGTATTTATAAACGGTATATAGGCTCGGAGATTTCCGTACTGAGTCAGTACTTATAAACAGTATATAGGCTTGCAGATTTCCATACTGAGTCAGTATTTATATACAATATATAGGCTCGCGAGATTTCCCATGTTTTTTGTAAATTTTAGAATGTCCAATAAACCATCTTCCATTCGAAAAACTTCGTTGGTCTAATATAAATCATCACGAGAGAATTTGTAAAATATGCAATTCCGGAGATATAGGTGATGAATATCACTATTTTTTTCAATGTGCATATTTCAACAACTTGCGAAAAAAAAAACTTATACCTGTAAAGTATAGTAGAAATAACAATCTTCTAAGTTACGATTCACTCATGAATGAGAATGAAGAAAATATCCTGTCTAAACTTTGTAAATTCATTAATATCATTTTAAGATATTTTCAACAATCACCGGGCCATTAACCCCACTATTTCAACTCCCCCCCCCCCCCCTCCTCTCTCTTCCTCTCTCTCTCTCTCTCATCTCTCTCTCTCTCTCTCTCTCTCTCTCTTCTCTCTCTCATCTCTCTCTCTCTCTCTCTCATCTCTCTCTCCGTCTCTCTCTCTCTCTCTCTCTTCTCTCTCTCTGTCTCTCTCTGTCTCTGTCTCTCTCTCTCTGTTGTGTGTGTGTGTGTCCTCTCTCTCTCTCTCATCTCTCTCTCTGTCCTCTCTCTCTGTCTCTCTCTCATCTCTCTCTCTCTCTCTCTCTCTCATCTCTCTCTCTCTCTCTCTCTCTCTCTCTCTCTCTCTCTCTCTCTCTCTGTCTCTCTCTCTTCTCTCTCTTAATTGTATCTCTTTGCATATTAAACTGCTCCATAGTCTGGTTTTCTTTTTGTTTATATTTTGTTATTTAATGTATCTCTTGTCACATTATTACGTATGTGCTGAGTGTAAAATAAACTTGTAAAACTTGTAAACATACTGAGTCAGTATTTATAAACAGTATATAGCCTCGGACATATCCGCACTGTGTCTGTATATCGTTGCTGCAAAGAGATCAAACCTTATTTCAATAAAAGTAAATATCATGAACTGACCTTTATCCAGGTCGTCATCAACGTCATCAGCGAGTATTCGTTTTTGTGGAGGAGTGGCTGAATCAGACTCTGACAGGTTCCGCTTTCTGTTTGGCGTAGACTGTTCCATGCTTTAATTTGAACAAGACGCATGGAAAAATGTATGCTTCTTTCTTTTTCTGTCAGTTGAAATGATGGTTAACAGCTATGTTGAAATCGGTTTC